>OZ010798.1:159370489-159970489 GCA_963932465.1 Maratus speciosus | reverse complement strand
TATTTGTTTCAGAGCCGAAACTAGCCTTTTTTGCACCCGTGGCAAACATGCATTTTGGCGCCTTCCCCCCCCCCCCTAAAAGAAAATTTACCACGAGAATTTTAATAAATCTCTAATAGACGGATTTTGATAATTTTAAGTGTGTAATCATTAAATACGTAATGCTTAATGTAATCAGCTTTGTCAAATATTGATTCATTAAAACCTTGAAAACCGAACCGAAAGGAACTGAAATTTATTCCTCTTTAAACAGGTTTCTATCTTAGCAGGTATAACTGATCGTATTCTTTCTCTTGAAAAAATATAATTTTTCTTTACAGACCGGATTCCGTATATACAGATTTCATTTTCAAAGATTTTATGGTAGTTGAGTTACGGTAGTTAGTATTGAGACATTTAAAGTCACAGTTATATGAATTATGAGACTAAATTAGTCACACGAAGACATTCGCAAGGTAATATTAAACTTATTGAAGCGTTCTTGACAAATACTTCGGTTGCATTTTATCACTTTTAAATAATTTTTTTCATGGGATACCCGATATCAATATCTAACGTTGTGCTTTTGTACTTTTTTGGCTTTATACCTCTTAGATGAACATAATCCAAATATCTCTTTTATTCAGGGTAAGGATATTCTTTTGAAAGGGGATGCTAATAATCCTACAACTGTGCCATCAAAGAGAAAAATATACTGTTAAATAGCCTGTAGAAATTATTATTATTAAAATATATTTTTTCATTTAGCTTAGGCAGTCATGTTGCGTACCTTTTTTTATTGTGTAGGGAAAGTGGAGTTGAATGACACAGGTGATCAATGTGAAAACAAAAATGTTTATATGGTCTACAATCATAAATAAATTGGTATTTCATTTGATAAATGGTATCACTGAGATCATTAAACAGAAAAGTTTCAGAACAGTACATATTACAGAAGATTAGAATATTCCATAAAGAGATATATAGATTAGAATATTCCAATTTTTCAACAATCAAAGTAAGTTTTTTCTGTTTGAGCTTTAAAGCAATTAATATATAATCTTAAAGTTTTATATATTTTTGCATACTAAAATGATATAATCTCTTGTTATATTTATTGATAATGAGTGTGTGTGTGGGGGGGGGGGGGAATTGACAATATTTATTAAAACTAACCTTTTAAATATTTTTATGAAACTAGTGATCTCAAATATTTTATTGACAGAGTTTTTAAATTTTACAAGTGATAAATACATAACATTAGTTAGTGAGATAATCTGTTGTCATTTTTATTGTAATTATTTTTTAAGGTAAAAGTATTTCTTACATAAAAGATATTTATTTTTTTAGTTTCCCCTTTAATATGGAACTACAATCCAATGTTTGCTATCTTTAAAACAGCAAAACATTAAAATATATGCTATCAATATTTGGTAAAAAAAAATATACCATTGTAGTGTGAAATAAAATATGCTTACGCAAAATTTCATACCTATCTCATTAATCCCTGGAAATATATGTATACATTATTAAAATTACACAAGAATTCTTTCTTAATTGAAACTATCGTGTCAAGAAGTTACTAAATATTGAAGTATTCTTTTAAACAATGGTTTGAAATTAACATTGTATACACTTAAAGTTACTGTTAAAATATGGAAATTGTCTTATTCATCTACTCTCTGCCCTACTTTTAAAATTATATAAATTTATTGAATATAAAATGTCTGTTGAGATGAAAATAAAGACGTTGGTGTGCAAATAATAGATAATTTACTGCTACCAATTTTAGAAGTCGACGTCGACATACACGATTAAACCCGCGGGGAACATATGAATAATCGGGTCAAAACTACGTTTTTCACGGTTTTTAAGAAAATTGAAAAAATTGTCTTATTTTTGAAATGGCGTAGTGCGCTTGCTATTGAGTGAATAAAAAAGTTGTGAGTATTAAATTTGTAGAGAATTTTGTCTTCTTTAATATTGTAATTGACAAATAATATGCTACGGCAACGGGTCTCGAGATATTTTTAAAAAATCAAAGAAAGTCCCAAAATTTAGTTGTTTTTTGGCCACAGAAAATTTAGCCTTAAGAAATTTTGTTAGAAAACTTGCCTCAGTATAAATAAATTTAAAAAATGAAATCTTCTACCCGACCTTTTGCAAGGTAAAATGTACATTTCCCCTGGACTATTATGCTTTTTAAAGAAAGTTAGCTTTGATCTATTGTAGTTTTTACACACTTTTATTTGACCTAAATCGGTTTTTGTATGTACAGATGTAATTTTCTTATTGATTTTCACTCACTTCCCTATATATGATATGCCTGATGTTAAAAGTGGCGTGTTTAAAATGTATAGTACAGCATTTTAAGATTTTTAGAAAAATATTAAAAATTTATAAATTATTTTTAAGACATTTTCCCAATAGCCTGGCACAAGTGATAAATCTTCAAATATTCTTTATGGTTATTAGTTATACGAGTTGCAACAACAATAGACTTAATTATGAGCCAAAACATGTTCGCCAAAATATGCGAACTGGCTGTAGAACTGTAACAAAAAATATTTTAAATACTAAACAGTAGAAAATATAAATTATAAAACGGCGTAATATATATTTTAAATACACTTTTATTGTTTATTAGTTTAATATTAATTAAATTATGATTATACGTTGTCAACAGTTAAGAAATTTTTAATCGATAGTTTTAATAATGCTTCTTTTTTCGTCCCTCTAGCCGTTTCTCGAAATAGAAACAGAATCAAAATTATAATTTTTTAATAAACTAGATGGCTCTGACTCCTACGAGCTTCGCTTGCCAACCCCCGTTCAGGCTCTAAAAATCCGTTAATTTGATCGGTTTAATAAAGATAACGGAAGATTGAATTTTAATTAAAAAAACAGTTGTGATATCCCTGTAAACGGGTTTCCATTTATTTCTCTTTTAATGAAGGATTTTAAGGCCAAAAAAGTTGCTGTGAATTGCTGTTTTCATGTTTGATTAAATAAGATTAGTTAAACGTCTGAAAATTATCTAATGTAAAATGAACTAAGTCAACAGAGTTTTTGCTTCAAGGTATTTTTTTAATAGAGCTATAAGAAAATTATTTTAAATCACACGTTATAAATCTCACGTAATTTAAACCAAACTTTTCTTTTTGTAATATTCACCTGGAAATATTTCAATTTCTAGAAAGGAAATATTATTATTTGCGCTGTCTTTGGCAACAGTAGTTAAAAAGATTATCTCGAAATATGAAATACATCTCACGTATACGTGTAAATATGTATTTCAATTTAAACTGTTTGGCAATATTATTTGGCTATTTGAAATAGGACATAATTCCACCCGCATTTACTGCTTTTAACACTTATTAAATAATTTTATAGTTTTATAGTTTTTTTTTCTTTTTAAATATTCACGTGTATAAATAATTTTTATGACGTAACTTCTAATATTTTCCTGCTTTTAACACGTAATCATATATTTTTAATTTCATAGGGTTTTTTTCTGTATATAATAGCCATGTGTAAATAAATTTTCAGTTTAAAGGAAATATTATTATTTGAAAAGTTTTTACAATTTTGGCAACAATTTAAAATAATAACCTTTCCTAAAATATGTAAAAAATACATCTGGAAATGCTGAAAATTTGAATTTAAAACAGGAATAAACCTTCAAAAAAGAGTCAAATTAAAAAAAAATAAATGCAGACTGCACACCGGGAACTTCAAATGCATCAAATGAATAAATTCCTAGATATGGTTTTCGCTCCTATAAAACTTTTTTAATGGAACGATTTTGACCAACGTTAACATTAAATATCTCTTAAAATAGTTCTGCGATTTGAAAACTATCTGCATCAGCGAGTTTATCAAACATTTCTCTGTAATACCACCGATTTTCGTATTTTTGCATGCAGTAGTTTTCTTAACCCTTTCAGGGGCAAGGTACTTGTATTCGTAAAATGTTCAAATAATTTACTGACACCAGAGACACAAGATAGTTTATTTTTAAACAAGTAAAAGTAAATTTTCGCGTACTTAATAAAGATGACATTTTCATCATAAAATTCTGGTGTCAATGAGGCAATTTGGGATTAAAATTATGTGATGCCGTGACGGCATCACCGCCCTTCCTTAGTAAGTAACAATATACTCATTTATCAGACATATTATTCTCTAAATGTTGTAAATATGATAATAATTTGTGATTATTTATTCATTAATATGTAATAAAATGTAAAATAAGAAAGCACTAACATTTTACCACATTTTCAGGGTAACTTTGAGCCGGCTCAAAGTTATACTG
This sequence comes from Maratus speciosus, assembly GCA_963932465.1. Classification (NCBI taxonomy): domain Eukaryota; kingdom Metazoa; phylum Arthropoda; class Arachnida; order Araneae; family Salticidae; genus Maratus; species Maratus speciosus. The sequence goes on along the minus strand of OZ010798.1, from coordinate 159,966,195 downwards.
ATGTTTATAATTTACTGATTATAGGTGCTACTGTCAAAAAACTCCCATATTTGCACGTATATTTTATATAAATGCCGAAAATGAACATTAGATATAACATGTACATATTTTTACAAATATGTGTAAAATACATACAATTCATTCAAAGGCGTTTTTTGGGGCGGAGCTACTCAAAGTTGACATTTCATACATTAGACATTTTTTATTCTTGTTTGAATAGTACTAGTACTAGTATGTATTACTGCAACTATGGATATATTATTGAGATAAAACATTGAAAATTGTTTTCCAGTGCATTTTTATGTTTTATATAAACAATAAACAGGTTTTTTTTTTTTTTAATGTTTATGGTTCTCTTCTTCCACTTTTCTTATGCCTGATATTTGTTGTAATATCATAAATTATACAAATCTTGTGATGTTGGGAAATGTAAATTCGGAGTCTTTACATATCTGAAAAGATTTTTGGGGTTCAAAGTGTTCCTAACTATAATACTTTTTTTATAATGAAATATTTTATATGATATTTATCAAATGGTGCAAAGTTACCCTAAATGGCTGGGTAACTTTGAACTAGGATAAAAATTAATTTTTTATAGCTTTTTTCATTATTATTCCTTAATTTTTGATTGTCATACAACAATTTAGGATCATTTCTTCTCTTTTATGCCCCTAGTTGCAGCAATATTCTTAAAATAAGAGTGTGGCATATGAAAATAGAGAAAATGCGGATCAAAGTTACTCTGAATGACTGTATTTTTTTTTTCAGTATACTGCATGACATCACAAACTAATAAATCTGAAACAAAATTTCTTTAAAGTAAAAGCACGATAAAATATATAACAAATAAATAAAAACATGCCAATATTAACGGATGCCTGTCCCAAGTCTAGTTAAAGTGCAAAGAGATTTTTTTTTTTTTTTTTTTTTTTTCAGATTTCAGGAAAGAAAATTATTTATGATATATATTGCTGTATACGTATACACTTATACTTAAATATAATTACTTAGCTAAAATTATTAGAACTTAATTGTTAAGATTCTCATCTTTATCAATTTTAAGTAGAAAGTAGCCATTGTCCCCATCAAAGCACATTTCTCTGTCTTCCCTTTCGAATTATCGTTGATTGACTGCCATGTATTATCTGATTTTAAAATTCAACATGCATATGTTAAATATTTTTTTATTGTGTAGCAGGTCTGCACTACAGTCATGGCCATTTACTATTTATAATCGTACATTTCCTTTTCTTACTGTTTAAGAATTATAAGTTTTATAAAGTTAGTTGTACCTCGATAAGATTATTTCAGATATTTTAAAGATTAAATATATTCGAGGTAGTTAGATTCAGATATAGCTTTAAATACTTTCAGGTGTGAAAGTTTTTTCATGAGACATATAGCAGAGCAAATAGAAATACAATGCTCATTCAATAATACTTAATTTAAAAAGTTTCGAAAATTGTAAAATACATCAATAACTAAAACAATTATAGAATTTTTTAATTCTGAGAGGGGGAAAAAAAAGGTGGAGAAGTTTATAATTTTATATTAATCCTTCATGTAATTATTCTCAATTGAGTTCTATTTTTAAATTTTGATTGGGTATTTCTTTTTTAATTCAGCGAAAAACTTGCTTTTCAAATTTTCTTTTTAAATTTTGCATGTATTACTTTTATTTTTAGACTACATCAGTTTTTCAAAGACACGGGCAGCAAATGCGAAAATTTATAAATTTAAAATTTCCCCCTTAAAATGTGAAATTGCCCCCCAGTGAGGCATACGCCCCACGTTGGGAACCACTGTCCTAGAGGGTTCTTTAAATGAAACTTTTCTTGTTTTTTAACAAGATACAAAAATATTGAATTAAAACAACTCTTCCCTGAATTCTTAAATAACAATAATAACCTCGATAAAGTGTAAAGGTAATTTTTTTCCTCACGTTTTCAGTCAAGAAGATTATACATAATACATATAGCAGTACATGTACACACATCCCAACAACACAAAAAATCTGGCCGCATTCTGGCAGTTTTGGGGGCAAACAGAATTCCGACCATTTGTATCAAACCACCGTTTTTTATTAACTGATGCGCCATTACATCCGGCAGCCATCGTCTAACTGATAACGGGCGAGTGTGGGATAATTGTGAACCCAAAGAAACAAGTTATTTTTATTAAATTTTGATTGTTAAAACAATTTTAATAGCATATTCTCCCCCCTCCCCCCTCCATTAGATTTTGAAATTTTATAAAAACTTTCGTTATCTTTCAAAAACAGAGGAAAAGAAAATCCAGGCAACAAAAGAAATAAGTATGAAAAAGATATGTTTGAAGGCAAAAGCTTTGCTTTTAATTTGTTATAATAAAAACTGATAACAACTATTAAAAATATCCTCCTAAATATTTTTGCACCCTTCTATTTCTTGAGCTTTCTTCAGTATAGAGATATGTACTTTCGAAAAAGCATTTAGCAAAGACATAGGGGCATACTTGCCAACCTTCCGCTTTTTTAAAATCAACATAACATACTGTAAACCGGAAATTTTATTTAATATTTGAAATCATTTCGGTTTAAAATAATTACCGCATACAACCAAGAAACATTTATTTTAAGAAATTTTCTGGTTGAAAGAATGTTTTTATCTTTTTAAAATAGCGGGAGGGTGCCAAGTATGCATAGGGGGAATGAGAGGAATACTCCTCAAGGTCATGGGTGCTTGGAGGCATTTCTTAGAAATTCATTCCATGACTACTTTGAATCTTGCTTTGTCATTCACTCCTCTGTAGTTTGCATTCAGCGAATGCAGAAGAAAGGTTGTTTACAGAAGATGATTTATGTTAGTAAGTCTTTAAGTCTATAGTACGTTGATTTATTAAAGTATTATATGATTATGTTTATAATCTGATATTTCTTTTGCATCATTTGATATTAAAGTGTTATAGGGTGTAAAATAGTTATATAACTAACTATTATAACTCTATAAGTAATTTTATCAAACGCAGAATGATATTTGCTTTATAATATTTCAGATACAGTGCGTATGATTAAAAAATGTCGGACAGAAAATAAGTAAATTTGTTTTTTTGCATTACGCTATATTTTACGATTGTTTGATAAGAAAATATAAAAATATATTAGTTTTTATGAAATTACAAGTATTTTTTAAATATATTCTAATTTTAGTAACTGTAGTATATTATTTAATATGTATTACGTAATTCACCGATTCTCCATTATATTAAAATTTTGTGTAAATTACGAGATAGTGAGGGTATTTTACTAATTTTTCTCTCAAAGTTTGGAATTTTATCACCTTTTCGAAATAATGATTGTCAGTTTCTGTTCATGCATGTAATAAAAAAAATTGCAAAAGCTGGAATAGTTTAATTTAAGTAAAGTTTATTTTTACTATAAAGATAAAATATACATTTTTTTTTAGAATAAATTGTTAAAATAGTGATGAAATTTTAAATTACTGCAAATAATTTTCAAAGTTTTTGAAAGACTAAAGTAACATATTGTTGTAAAGTTTGATCCCTGGTGGGGCATCACTCATACGCGAAAATATCCTCTTGCTAATGGAATGCCTATGGAAGAAATTATTTTAAATATTTCGTTCGCATTTAATTTTTTTTTTCGTATTGGACAGCTAAGACTGATCTTTACGGAGACCTTTTTAACTCTTTCGATTTTGTTTAGTGACTAAGGTATCCTAGTAAAAAAAGAATGTCTTTATAGAGGCAGACCTCAGCTACCAATTCAAAAAATATTATAAAATATTAAATTCAAACAAGATATTTCTAAAAATTTTATCCGATTCACAAACACATTCTTTTAATATAAAACACATAATTAAACATAAATTATAAAACACATAATTAAATATAAATTATAAAACAAATATATCAAGATTATATAAATTGTTTAGGCGTGAATTCAGAATTTGTTCCATAAAAATACTTGTTGGAAGTTCATTTAAATGATTAAGTATTTTTGCATGAAAAATAATATATTAATAATCATTTAGGTACATTTCTAAAAAAATTATAAATTTATTTATCTTGAACTTTTTCGAAGATTTTCGAAATGCAATGCTTTACAAAGTGAATTAATTAATTATTTTATTTTTTCAATTATCATTTTAAAAATGTTTATGAAATGATATTATTTAAAAATGGCATTACATATACATTTTTTAAATGCATAATTGAATAAATAAACAAATTAATAAATTCACTATGTCAAGTATTGTACTTTAGGAATTTTTAAAAATATTCAAGATAAGTAAATTTATAATTTTTTTCAAAGTGTTCCTAAATGATTAATAATATATTAGTTTCTCATGTAAAAACAATTTATCGTTTAACCATTTTTTCAACAAGTATTTTTTATACAACAAATTTTAAATTTATGCTTAAATAATCTTTATGGCATGATAGTGGCATTTTTGCGGGCAGCTTTGGGCTAAATTTAATTCTTGCAAAAGCAAATGGCTCGATTAAGGCGAGCTTTTGGCTATCTATTATTTTTAGTTGCCATTAAAAGAATAAATGTGGCCAGTTTGAGGTTATCTATCATTATTCAGAGTTTCCACGCTTCAGAGAATTTCCAGACCAGGAAATTCTTCGGTACCAATGTTTTCTTATAGAAAATCTCTCCTTAAATAGGGCGAAATTTCGTTCGTTTAACCTAGGTTTATTTTTCTATAAACAAATACTGATATTTCTTCTGGAAAATTCCCTGAAGCGTGGGAACTCGGTTATGGCTGAAAAGTTAATGGCATGATTGTGGGCAACTTCTTGTATTTACGGTCAATTTTCTTGCGGCCTCATTGTGTGGGGCGTGAAAATTTTTTACAGAGCCGTCATGGGCAATGATAGCGGGCCCATATCGAACACTTTGGGCCAAGGTTAACATTGCCTTCAGTGGCCCACAAGTTGTGTGTCTGTTGGGGTATTTTATTTTTCGTGAAGCTTACACAGTGTGGGACACCTAAATTGCGCTTACCTTTGTATTATTACGAATATGCACCACTACTGCATTCTATTACTCTTAAAGTATGTAAATATTCTTTCTCTGTTATATTACAGTAGAGCGCCGATTATCCGAAGGCCGATTAACCAGATTGTCCAATTAACAGGATCGTTCAAGGACGATACGATTTGTTCTCGCCTTCTCCAAAATTTTTGAAGTGAAACTTCTTTACGGTAGGGTAAATTCGGTTGGATATCACTAAAGTCAGCCGATAAATAACCATTTCCTAATCCTGAAGTAATAACATAGCCAAAATATGCAAAGAGAGCAATACATAAAATCAACTGTTTTTAGAACCTAAGAAGAGTCACTTCTAACGCGCGAGAGTCCCACGCATATTCCCCCCCCCCCCCAGGATTATCCCTCTTTATCTCTATATTCTCTGAAGGGGTCAAAAAAGGCTTCTTTTGTTCCTTGGTGTCCTCGGAAAGTAGAACGCCGCACTGCGCTCGCGTTTGTTCGTACAGTATATGCATATGTACATGCAATAATTTCTATGTATAACTTTGTATCAATTTCTAGAAAATAAAATTTAAAAAAAGTTAAAAAAAAATAACTTTTAAACACGCCATTTGTAATATGCTAAAATATGCACTACTATAATTGCCAGTCCTAAGTCTGAAGAAAGTGTGAAGGGAAATTACGTAAAAAACATTGTCTTAGCCGTTTTTTTAAATTGTCCAATTATACGGAATTTTCATTAACTTGATCGGCCTCAGTCCAGATTGGTCCGGATAATCGACGTTCTACTGTATAGGCATTCTGTTATATTTAAAAGGAAGCCGCCTGGCGTGGGGTCCAGAGCGTCGGCTACCTCGATTACAGGTCCAGGGTTCGGCCTCGGGCACGACCAGATTCACTCAGCTTTCACCTCTTCTGGGGCGATAAAATGAGTACCAATCTTGCTTGGAAACTAAACAATAGGGCTGATCACCTGATTGGGACCTATGCTTTGTATCACCCCAGGGCCGATGGTCAAGAAAACAGGGTTGGACACTGTAGGCGCTAATCCTCAATGGATCGTAACGCAGCAGGATTTTTTTTTGTGAGTTATCTTTTTATAATAAACTATTTAATAAATTATCTAGGAGTACCGGCTCAATCCCCATTATTATGCACGGTGTATCATTTCCATGGCCAGATTAACACTAGAACGGCGGCGAGGGGTCATTTTGACCCTTGTCGAATGAAAACATTTCGATTCGAACCAGAATTTTTTTTATAATATAAGATTAATATATGTTGGCCAAAAATAACTTAAATAAATAAGTTAAATAGTTCTAAATAAAAATTCTGATGTGAAATATTTTTATAAAACTTGAGCAAAATTTCCCGCCGTTCTAGTGTTAAGGCACAATACGTGAGACACACGAACAGGGTGTCGAAATGTAGGGATCGTGAAATTTGTACACAAGGGTTCTAAAACTGAAGCAGAATTTTAGCATTTACATAATTTTATGCTGTACTCTAAAAAGATATAAATGCCAGATTATAAAAAATATTTTTTACCTATTGTGTGGCATATTTAAAGTGCTATTATTGATACTATACTTTTATTACGAATATTCCTCGTTACAACGTTCAAATATTTTTTCTTTCTTACCTTTTTTTTTGTATGTAAATGTGACTTTCTGTTATTTTGAAAGTAAACATTTCTCAGTTGTTTTTGGAAAATAATATATTAATTTCTATACTGATCTAACAAGGTGTGCATCGCTCCCCCCTCCGCCTCCCGTATTATGTCTGAGCCCAGAGTACGCAAAATGACCTTGTTCAAATTTAGTAGATGATGACATTCTCATGCATGCATTATTTTTAAATAAAGGAAAATGTTTTTCATTAAAAATAGATTTAAAATGAATTCCAAATGATATTGAACTTTTTAAAATTTTACATTTATTATAAAAGTTGATAAAACTATCTTGTAGGAAATTGAAGTGCATTAAAAATCCATTACTATCATTTATTTTTAATTTTTAATTTAATTATAAACAAGTAATATAAAAATTTTGTTTTTAAAGTCAATTCCTACTTAGGCCATCAAAGAAAAAATTAATATAATCAAGCTAATATGAGTTTTTGTTGCATTAAAATATCTCAATTTGTTGATTTTCTATAAGCAAGTAGGTTTACAATGGAACTCTATGGGAATTTGGCGAAATATTACAGATATCGCCAAGTTGGCGTCACTTTTGGCGACTCATTTTGGCCGCCAAATTTGGCGATATATCGCCAAGTTGGCGACAAAGTTGGCGGTATTTGGCGACAGAACAGGGTCCCCCCCCTTAGGTAACCCTTATTGAAAATACTTTCATTGAAATTCAATAACCAATGGCGGCCATTTTGTTTCCCATGCAAAACTAAAATTAATTAATTAAAATTTAATTAATTAATTAATATTTGAAAAAAACTGTATTAACATCAATTGTCATCCAGTACAAGTTTAAAAAAATTTATTTCAACTTGATAGGATGAATAATGAGTATTTTATTAACGATTGAAAATTTGTACAAGATAAATATATAAATAAATATAGGGAGAGTGTGAGCTAATAGTAGGAATTGAAAAACAGTATGGTAATTGTAGGAGTACATGAAGAATCCTACGTAGACGTATGAGTAAAAGATTTTTGATAAAATAATCGCATAGCATCAGAACAGAACCAAATTTGTCAAATGCAAATTTCCAGATGAATATTCAAAATAAATACATTCTGCTAAGTACTGCAGAATTAAACAAGCATTTTCGAATTATTATAGGATTTATCTATAATCCTAAAAGAACAGATCGCTCTCTCTCTGTGTGTGTGTGTGTGTCGGCGATGGCTAGCAAAGTCAACGGCACGTACGAGGTTCAAAATTTTTCTGAAGAGAGTCCAAGGCCTCTCCTAATGCACCTGGCCCTCAGAATTTTAATATTCTAATTATTAGCTGAGTAATTAATTTACAAACGCAACTCACTTTCACCAAAAATACACTTTTTTCTCGGCTTTTTTTAATCCGCTTGCTTTCGGTTGGTTGGTTGTATAAAGTTTTCTCAGAAGAAATTAAATAAACCGGGATAGCAATGACATTGGGTCTGTTCAGAAGTGCAGTTCGCGCCGAGCGCGCGCTGAGAAGTTTTACCATGGAGTAGGTCTTATAGAAGAAAGGAATTTTAAAATAATTCAATTATTTGATTATTTTTATGGTTCAAAACAGATATAACCAACGACTATATTTCTTTATCCTTCCAAAAAATTGTTTTCGTAACAGAAGTACATTCCTATGTTCGCTCAGATAAAATCCAAAATATTCTGGAAAAGCATCACGTGACCTACATCATCCAATTTAGCCCGTTCAGTGTTTAAAATTTGACAACCAACTACTCAGAAAATTTTTATCGGCGATTTGATAACATGATTGTGCATTTTCTTTATGTTTTATTGGTTGTGCTTTGTCTGGTAGGTTGATTGGTACAATTTAACAATTCAACTGGTGATCTAAAAATTCTAACTTTTTAACAATTTTCTTTTTATTTATTTAAAAATGATTTATCAATTGCTTTATATCTTCCGTGATAAATAGAATGTTGTTAATAAACCAAGATTGTGATATCAAAATATGAGATTTGTTTTTAATCTACTATACTGGATGGATTTCAGTGGAATTTGAACTGTTAGTCAGACAGTTTTTCAGAGAAGGTTTTAACCCTAGAACTACCGGAAATTTTACTCAAGTTTTATAAAAACATTCTACACCAGAATTTTTACGTAAAACTATTTAATTTGTTTATTTAACTTATTATTGTCTGATTTATACATTTAGTTTGTTTTGAAGAAATTTCTGGTTTGAATAAATATTTTGAATGTACATGTCGGGTCCATTGGACCCTTCTGGTAGACAGAGGGTTAATATATCTATACTAATAAAAGAACAAAATCGCTTTGTGTGTATGTGTCGGCGATGGCTAGCGAAATCTACCGCACGTAGAAGCCTAAAAATTCAGGAGTGATTAGTCAAAACAGGTCCTAATGCACCTGAGGCTTAGAATTTAAATTTTTTTAAGGGCTGGAGCCTCTGGGCCCCTTTAAGTTTTTATGCACTAAATTGTTAATAACATGCCTCTTTTCTATCCGATCGTCTTCGTTTTTGGGGTGAATTCTCCTTTCAGTTTCTACCCCATTTCTAAATTGCAGTTAAGACCCTGGCACTCTTGCAAGGGGCCCGGTACAGGGCCCCCTTGATGTTTAGGGCACTAAATTGTTAATAAATTGCTTCCATTTTATCCGATCTTCATTTTAGGGATACTTTCTCCATTTAGTTATTCTCCCGTTTCTACATTTCAGTTAAGACCATGGGCCCGTCTAGGGTCCCGTAGGGCCCGGTCCAGGGCGCCTTGAATTTTTTGTGTGCCATGAGTTTTTCACACCCCAATTTTCTCACTTTCGCAGTGCGTAATTTTAAAGTTGAGTCTTAAACTCTTCTCCCTGGACCAACACTCATATAATTTTATTGGGGCCCCAGGGCCCTTTTTTAAGCATTTCTCCAATTTTTTGCGCATTTCTTTCATATTATATTCTAATGATTAATTCATACATTATGCTTAAACTTGACTAATCGAAGATCTAATACGCTAAGTACTAAACTTTAACATGTTTTCATGTTAGGGCCCTGTTTTCAACTATCAGTTGGCCCCTTTTGGACCCCTATTATAACTTCCTTAAAAATACTCTGATTCACTAGCTTTTTTTTTTCTAACAACATCTTAGGTTCTCCAGCTATTACATGAACGACAAAAAAAAAAAAAAAAAAAAAAAAAAAAAAAATTCAGACTTCATCTACCACAAATTTTGAATATTAATCGCCCTCTTGGGCCCTTGGTGAAGCTTTCTTAAAAATGATCCGAATGCCATGCAATTTTCTTTAACATAGTTCTAGCATCATCTGATTGCTTTTGAAAATACTAAAAAGTATATTTATACCAAACTACATGCCACTTAAGTCCCTAACACCTTGGGATCCGGTACAGGGCCCCCTCGAAGCTCTTGCACCATAAAGTGTTAACAGATTGCCCCTCTTAATCCAATCTTCATTTTTGGAACCATTTTTTCCATTTATTTATTCTCCCGTTTCTATATTCCAGTTAAAATCCTGGGGCACCCTAGGGTCCCGTAGGGCTCGATCCGGGGCCCCTCGAACTTTTTGCTTGCCATGCAGTTTTCACCCCCTAATTTTCTCCCCTTTTATTGCATAATTTTAAAACTGAATTTTGGACTCTTCTTCCTGGACCAACACCTTCATATTTGTATTGGGGTCCTAGGGCCCTTTTTAAGCATTTACCCCATTTTGTGCGCATTTCTTTAAAATATTATTCTAATGATTAATTCATACCCTATGCTTAATTTTGACTAATTGAAGATATAAAACGCTAAATAATAAAACATTTAAACATGTTTACGAGTTAGGGCCCTATTCTCAACTATCAGTTGGCACCTTTGGAGCCCCCTATTATAGTTCCTTTAAAAATATTCCGATTCACTAGCTTTTTTTCTGACAACATCTTAGGTTCCCGAGCTATTACATGACGACAAAAAAAAGCAAAAAAAAATCAGACTTCAACTACCATTAATTTTGAATATTTATCACCTTCTTGGGCCCCTTGATGCAATTTCTTTAAAAATTATCCGAATTCCTTGCAATTTTCTTTACCATAGTTCTAGCGATCTGATTACTTTAAAAACTACTAAAAAGTGTACTTATACCAATCTACATGCCACTTAAGTCCCTCCCCCCTTGGGGCCAGGTACAAGGCCCCTTGAATCTTTTGCACCATAAATTATTAATAAATTGCCCCTCTTAATCCGATCTTTATTTTTGGAACCATTTTTGCATTTAGTTATTCTCCTTTTACTATATTCCATTTAAAATCCTGGGGCACCTTAGGGTTCTGTAGGGCTCGATCCGGGGCCCCTTGAACGTTTTGTGTGCAATGCATTTTTTGCACCCTAATTTTCTCACAATCTCATTGCATAACTTTAAAATTTAGTCTTGGACTCTTCTCCTTAGACTAACATCCTCATATATTTATTGGGGCTAGGGCCCTTTTTAAGCATTTACCGCATTTCAGCGCATTTCTTTAAAATATTATTCTAATGATTATTTCATACCTTATGATTCATTTTGACTAATTGAAGATCTAAAACGCTAAGTACTACAACATTTAAACATGTTTTCATGTTAGGGCCCTGCTCTCAACTATCACTTGAACCCTTTTGGGCCCCCTGTTATAGCTTATTTAACACGTTGAGTGCTACGGTGACTGACACTGAAGCGCTGAAAAATTTACGTTTTAAGTAATTTTTAAGAAAGTATAATCTACTATATATATAAAATCCAAACGGAAATTTCGTTCCGAACGCCGAGATTTCGAGTTCTACCGCATGGATTTTTACGGAACTTATACCGTTAGATAGGTATCATTCCAGGGAAGGTTTTAAGCTATAACACATCATTCTACCTAGATTGGTTATAGAATTGGTACGGAAAATTCTATTATTTTGGACTTTGTTACTTCATATTTCCTTAAATATCTGGGCTCCTATTGGTCGTAGAGCTTAGATCTCGCGCCAAAAGTAGCTCCGAAGCACCCAAGCAAACTTTTCCCCGCGATTATTTTGTCGTCTTCCGATTTCCTCTAACTCTATTAGATGCCCGCGTAGAAGCCCCTTTAAAATATTTTTCCTAGTAATTTCAGCAATTATCTTAAATTATTGGTTACGACCGCCACCCTCCCGATTCATGTATCTACGGAAAGGTTGCATGAAGGAGTTTCGTTCAGATACGCTTTCGTTAAGAATAGAGTGCGCTCCCTGGTGGTGGAATGTGGAACTAACATAACGCGATATTGTTAAAATTAGGAAATCTAACAATGCGATCTGTTTTAAACTTTGAGATAGTTCATAACACATAATCTATTATCTATTCTATTATATATATATAAAATCTATTATCTATTCTATTATCTATTATCTATTATATATATAAAATCCAAACGGAAATTTCGTTCCGAACGCCTAGATTTCGAGTTCTACTGCATGGATTTTTACGGAACCTATACCGTTAGATAGGTATTGTTTCAGGGAAGATTTTAATCTTTAACACATTATTCTACCTATATTAGTTTTAGAATTATGACAGAAAATTCTGTTATTTTGGGCGATAAGGTTACCATTTTATTTCTTGGCGAAATTCATCGTTGATAAAAAAAAAAAAATTGAAAAGCTATTAAACCTCGAAAAATAAAAGAAAAACTATTACTAATTTTATTTAAATGAAAAAAAAAAGAAAAAAGAAGAAGAAAATCCGTTTTAATGAGTGATAATATTAAAAAACGGAAACATTTAATCAAAACCTGAAAGAAATATTTGTAATGCTTAAAAATTAATTTAATAAGAAATATTACACTTGATACGCAATATTTGGCTCTTTATCGCTTGCGTTAGATATGGAAACGAATCTGAAAATTTGATTAGATGAAATTTTAACGACATTTTCTTTCTGTTCTGTTCTTTTCTTTTTTTTATATCTAATTGTCCCATCACGTGACTTATAGAAGAAACAAGCAGATGTAATTGTGAGTCACATGTGTAATTACTATTTGTTTCTTTACAATTTTTTATTTTTCTTTTGCCGCCAAACAATGTCATTTTAAGCCAAAAATGCATAAGCGTGACATTAGCTTGAGGATGTTCTCACAAATGGTGTTTTTTTAGGTGAAAGAGATCATTTTTTGAGTACATTTTCATATTCAATTGTAACTTATATAGATATCAGTTAATATTTTAAAAATGGAATCGAATACTTAAATTTCAGTGTGAATTTCTGCCACACATACATATTGTAAAATAATTTCATACTTTTTAAAATGTTTTTCGCCGTAATTCCGAAAGCATGTGATATTTATAAACTCGAACTCAGATCAACGAATATTGCCCATTTTACTTAAGCAAATATTATCTGTTTTCTCAAATCATATCGCCAATTTCATTTATAGGAAAATTCACAGATTCGAAATCTAGGAAATAAAGATATTTTTTAAGGAATTTTATGTTTTAATATGTTATTACTATGGAAAAATTCAACATTTTGAAAAAAAAAAATTACAAGTCTTTTGTAATTCGTCATTTCTTCTTCGTCTTTCTTCGTACTTTCTCCTCTGTTATGTAATATTTCAAATGATATTGGACTAATTTTCGATCATCGATTCACCGCAAAATCGCATATCTAATATAGTATATAAAATAAAGTCTGGATTAGGGGACTAATTAACGCACAGCGCAAACTACTGAACCTAAAATCTTGAAAATCGTGGTAAAAATACTTCTTATGACATAAACTTCTGCTAAGAAAGGATTTTCTAAAGTGTCACCCCTAATGGTTTTTGCACGGGGAGCGGAAAAAAATCGAATATCAAAATTATGCGTCAAATGATAGCATATTTTAATGTAGTTTTGTATGCTGAATCGAATGCTACCAAATAAATTTTTATAAGTCCAACAGTTCATGACACATCTCATATTTTTCTAATTTGGCGGTGTCTTTGGCATCTAAACCTCAAAATATTTATCATTACATCCGTTATTCTAGAAACGGAAAAAATTCAAATCAACCCTTTTGGCTAAAAAATAAAAACGGCTCTATGAGTTTGAAATAAAAATGCAAGCATCTTAATTTTTTTTAAAAAATAGTGACTTTATGTAAAATAAAAGGGAAAAAATTACTGAGAATTTAGCGTTATGAAACAAAAATGGAAAAGGTACTACTTAGATATTCCGTCGACCAAAAATCTATCGTCAAACTATAAGATTAAATGCCAATAATGGTTGATCGTAAATATCAAATTCACTTGAATTTAAACAAACTACACGTGTTTACGTCATCAAGTGATTTTAATTTCGACGTTTTATTTGTATTTTTATTAATGTTATACTAATTTATTTGTTATTTCGTTATTTAAAATAAAGATTATGTCAATTTATATAATTTGGCGATTTATATAATTTGGCGAAATTGGTCGACGGGATAACAAGTAGTACCAATGAAAATATTTAAGTATGAAAGCAATGTTTGTAACGACTTAAAAATTATTTTGATATATATTAACTCGGTTTATGGCGTCAGATGCCGTCATCCGAAGAATCTACAAGAGTCTTTTTCCATTTTTTCCGGTCATAGGTTCCTCAATGAAAGAAATTGGATTTGGAATAATATTGTGCGATTTATAAATTGCTCCTCGATAAGAAGAAAAAATGGGTACATTTATAACAACCGTGCGCACATCTCGCTGATAGCATTTTTAAAATTCCCAGTAGCAGTAGTTACATTTAGCGTATGTAAATTAAAAATATTTTTTGGCTTTTAATTATGGCATTATTTTTTGTTATTATTTATCTTTTCAGTTTTTTAAATGAAATTAGTATAAGGCATGCATTTTAAATTAAATGAGTGAAAGGTTTGTGTTTTAAATGAAAAGAATAAAATAAGAATGTGCTATGAAAGCAATCTTTATTGATTTATTACCTGCGCCCGGCTGACGTAAAAGTATCACAAAAGCCACATATTCACTTTTCTTTGAGTAGTTACTCATGAGAATTCAAGTTAACCTTCCGTAATCGGATACTTCACATATTGGTGTATTAGCTTTAATGTTGAAAGCATCGTTTATGTTTGAAGCTAAAACTTTACTATGAATTCTATTACACAAAATCGCATCATCATCATCTACTATATATTTACAACGGAAATTTGTATTTCATTCCGATTGCTTATAATACTTTCGTAGGATGTACCTCAATTAGTTAGGTAAGCATTTTGGAAAGGTTTTAGTGAATACATATTGTTCAAGGGTACTTAGTTATAGAGCAACAGTAAAAGTTCAAAAATTAAATGAACCTGATTATGAAAGTTTAGCCTTTTTAAAAAAATCTACAGAACATATTTTGTTACAAGTGGCCCTGTTGCATGACTTTTAGGAATGGTGTTAGTATATACGATTTCATTATATGTTGATTAGTTACAGAGGTATTAATTCCTGTTGTCATAACGGTCTCATTACCCGACCATAAGTGCGCTGTTTATAATCAACTAAAACAATTACTTCTTAATTGCTAAATTTTGTCCAACGCTTAAGATAACATTATATCGCAATGGCGTTCGCATTGTTTTCAGTAATGAGCAAGGTCAAGCTGAAGATCCATATTGTTTAAAATACAAGTTCAAATTCACCATTTAGTTTAATCCAAGGTTCATTTGGAAATATTGACCAGCGCAGCGGGCATAGCCTGCTAGTCTATTATATATATAAAATCCAAACGGAAATTTCGTTCCGAACGCCGAGATTTCGAGTTCTACCGCATGGATTTTTACGGAACTTATACCGTTAGATAGGTATCGTTCCAGTGAAGGTTTTAAGCTATAACACATCATTCTACCTAGATTAGTTATAGAAGTATGACGGAAAGGTCTGTTATTCTGGACTTTGTTACTTCATATTTTCTTAAATATCTGGGCTCCTATTGGTCGTAGAGCTTAGATCTCGCGCCAAAAGTAGCTCCAAAGCACCCAAGCAAACTTTTCCCCGCGATTATTTTGCCGTCTTCCGATTTCCTCTAACTCTATTAGGGGCCCGCGTAGAGCCCCTTTAAAATATTTTTCGTAGTAATTTCAGCAATTATCTTAAATTATTGGTTAAGACCGCCACCCTCCCGATTCATGTATCTACGGAAAGGTTGCATGAAGGAGTTTCGTTCAGATACGCTTTCGTTAAGAATAGAGTACGCTCTCTGGTGGTGGAATGTGGAACTAACATAACGCGATATTGTTAAAATTAGGAAATCTAACAATGCGATCTGTTTTAAACTTTGAGATAGTTCATAACACATAATCTATTATCTATTCTATTATATATATATAAAATCTATTATCTATTCTATTATCTATTATTATATATATAAAATCCAAACGGAAATTTCGTTCCGAACGCCTAGATTTCGAGTTCTACTGCATGGATTTTTATGGAACCTATACCGTTAGATAGGTATTGTTTCAGGGAAGGTTCTAAGCTATAACACATTATTCTACCTATATTAGTTTTAGAATTATGACGGAAAATTCTGTTATTTTGGGCGATAAGGTTACCATTTTATTTCTTGGCGAAATTCATCGTTGATAAAAAAAAATTGAAACGGCTATTAAACCTCAAAAAATAAAATAAAAACTGTTACTAATTTTATTTAAATGAAAAAAAAAGAAAAAAAGAAGAAGAAAATCCGTTTTAATGAGTGATAATATTAAAAAACGGAAACATTTAATCAAAACCTGAAAGAAATATTTGTAATGCTTAAAAATTAATTTAGTAAGAAATATTACACTTGATACGCAATATTTGGCTCTTTATCGCTTGCGTTAGATATGGAAACGAATCTGAAAATTTGATTAGATGAAATTTTAACGACATTTTCTTTCTGTTCTGCTCTTTTCTTTTTTTTTTTATATCTAATTGTCCCATCACCTGATTTATAGATGAAACAAGCAGATGTAATTGTGAGTCACATGTGTAATTACTATTTGTTTCTTTACAATTTTTTATTTTTCTTTTGTCGCCAAACAATGTGATTTTAAGCCAAAAATGCATAAGCGTGACATTAGCTTGAGGATGTTCTCACAAATGGTGTTTTTTTAGGTGAAAGAGATCATTTTTTGAGTACATTTTCATATTCAATTGTAACTTATATAGATATCAGTTAATATTTTAAAAATGGAATCGAATACTTAAATTTCAGTGTGAATTTCTGCCACACATACATATTGTAAAATAATTTCATACTTTTTAAAATGTTTTTCGCCGTAATTACGAAAGCATGTGATATTTATAAACTCGAACTCAGATCAACGAATATTACCCATTTTATTTAAGCAAATATTATCTATTTTCTCAAGTCATATCGCCAATTTCATTTATAGGAAAATTCACAGATTCGAAATCTAGGAAATAAAGATAATTTTTAAGGAAATTTATGTTTTAATACGTTATTACTATGGAAAAATTCAACATTTCGAAAAAGAAATTACAAGTCTTTTGTAATTCGTCATTTCTTCTTCGTCTTTCTTCGTACTCTCTCCTCTGTTATGTAATATTTCAAATGATATTGGACTAATTTTCGATCATCGATTCACCGCAAAATCGCATATCTAATATAGCATATAAAATAAAGTCTGGATTAGGGGACTAATTAACGCACAGCGCAAACTACTGAGCCTAAAATCTTGGAAATCATGGTAAAAATACTTCTTATGACATAAACTTCTGCTAA
This sequence comes from Maratus speciosus, assembly GCA_963932465.1. Lineage (NCBI taxonomy): Eukaryota > Metazoa > Arthropoda > Arachnida > Araneae > Salticidae > Maratus > Maratus speciosus. Next base: position 159,948,805 of record OZ010798.1, on the reverse strand, counting down.
GAGAGGATTTTCTAAAGTGTCACCCCTAATGGTTTTTGCACGGAGAGGGGAAAAAAATCGAATATCAAAATTATGCGTCAAATGATAGCATATTTTAATGTAGTTTTGTATGCTGAATCGAATGCTACCAAATAAATTTTTATAAGTCCAACAGTTCATGACACATTTCATATTTTTCTAATTTGGCGGTGTCTTTGGCATCTAAACCTCAAAATATCTATCATTACATCTGTTACTCTAGAACGGAAAAAATTCAAATCAACCCTTTTGGCTAAAAAATAAAAACGGCTCTATGAGTTTGAAATAAAAATGCAAGCATCTTAATTTTTAAAAAAAATAGTGATTTTATGTAAAATAAAAGGGAAAAAATTACTGAGAATTTAGCGTTATAAAACAAAAATGGAAAAGGTACTACTTAGATATTCCGTCGACCAAAAATCTATCGTCAAACTATAAGATTAAATGCCAATAATGGTTGATCGTAAATATCAAATTCACTTGAATTTAAACAAACTACACGTGTTTACGTCATCAAGTGATTTTAATTTCGACGTTTTATTTGTATTTTTATTAATGTTATACTAATTTATTTGTTATTTCGTTATTTAAAATAAAGATTATATCAATTTATATAATTTGGCGAATGGTTTGGCGATTTATATAATTTGGCGAAATTGGTCGACGGGATAACAAGTAGTACCAATGAAAATATTTAAGTATGAAAGCAATGTTTGTAACGACTTAAAAATTATTTTCATATATATAAACTCGGTTTATGGCGTCAGATGCCGTCATCCGAAGAATCTACAAGAGTCTTTTTCCATTTTTTCCGGTCATAGGTTCCTCAATGAAAGAAATTGGAATTGGAATAATATTGTGCGATTTATAAATTGCTCCTCGATAAGAAGAAAAAATGGGTACATTTATAACAACCGTGCGCACATCTCGCTGATAGCACTTTTAAAATTCCCAGTAGCAGTAGTTACATTTTGCGTATGTAAATTAAAAATATTTTTTTGCTTTTAATTATGGCATTATTTCCTGTTATTGTTTATCTTTTCAGTTTTTTAAATGAAATTAGTATAAGGCATGCATTTTAAATTAAATGAGCGAAAGGTTTATGTTTTAAATGAAAATAATAAAATAAGAATATGCTATGAAAACAATCTTTATTGATTTATTACCTGCGCCCGGCTGACATAAAAGTATCACAAAAGCCACATATTCACTTTTCTTTGAGTAGTTGCTCATAAGATTTCAAGTTAACCTTCCGTAATCGGATACTTCACATATTGGTGTATTAGCTTTAATGTTGGAAGCATCGTTTTTGTTTGAAGCGAAAACTTTACTATGAATTCTATTACACAAAATCGCATCATCATCATCTACTATATATTTACAACGGAAATTTGTATTTCATTCCGATTGTTTATAATACTTTCGTAGAATATACCACAATTAGTTAGGTAATAATTTTGGAAAGGTTTTAGTGTATACATATTGTTCAAGGGTACTTAGTTATAGAGCAACAGTAAAAGTTCAAAAATTAAGTGAACCTGATTATGAAAGTTTAGCCTTTTTAAAAAAATCTACAGAACATATTTTGTTACAAGTGGCCCTGTTGCACGACTTTTAGGAATGGTGTTAGTATATACGATTTCATTATATGTTGATTAATTACAGAGGTATTAATTCCTGTTGTCATAGCGGTCTCATTACCCGACCATAAGTGCGCTGTTTATAATCAACTAAAACAATTACTTCTTAATTGCTAAATTTTGTCCAACGCTTAAGATAACATTATATCGCAATGGCGTTCGCATCGTTTTCAGTAATGTGCAAGGTCAAGCTGAAGATCCATATTGTTTAAAATACAAGTTCAAATTCACCATTTAGTTTAATCCAAGGTTCATTTGGAAATATTGACCAGCGCAGCGGGCATAGCCTGCTAGTCCTCTAATAAATAAAAGGTTGGTAAATTTTAAATAAATTTTCAGTAATTACTTATAGTCCAGGCAATAGGGAATTTTACCTAGCAAAATTAATGGTAGTACTGGAAATCGGCTTTCTAGATGTTTTTGGGATCGCTGAATCCGAATTTGTAACTTCCCACCAAAATTTCCCCCGGCAACCTCCCCAAATTTTGGTAAAAAGCCCCCCAAAAAAGGTTTTTATTAATCAGAAAGTAGACAAAATATCTAACAAATTAGATATATGACATAATGACTTAGGATGAAGGGGAAGGGGGGATCAGCCTCGGAACATGCGCGCGGTGCTGCGTAAACTAAGTTGCGCAATTCCACTTAACCACTCACACGTTTACATTCGCCCTCCCATCTCCCCCCCCGAACTTTCTCTATAAGGTTTACTTTAAGATTTTTGGGTCGCTGAATCCGAATTTTTAACTTTCCCCCAAAAAATTCCCCCCCGAACCCCCCCCCCCCCCAAATAGTTGTTTTTAACTTAAATTTCTTATCATTTTAGGGGAAAAGCATTACGAAATTCAGAAACTAGACAAAATTTGCAACAAATAGGATACATGACATTATGAATTAGGATGAACGGGGAGGGTGAGGGCTGCTTCGGAACATGCATTGCGGCGCTACGTGCACTAAATGATGAAGTCCAGGCAATAAGGGATTTTATCTGGCAAAATTAATGGTAATACTGGAAATAAGCTTTCTAGATGTTTTTTGGGTCGCTGAATCCGAATTTGTAACTTCCCACAAAATTTCACCCGGCAACCCCTTAAAAAATTGATTTTTTGAAAAAATTTGATTTTTGAGAAAAGCTCGCGGGGATTGTTCCGAGGCAGCCCCCTCTCACCCCGTTTATCCTACGTCATAATGTCATATATCCTATTTGTTGCAAATTTTGTCTAGTTTCTGAATTTCGTAATGCTTTTCCCTAAAATAATAAGAAATTTAACTTAAAAAGACCTATTTGGGGGGTTCGGGGGGAAAATTTTGGGGGTAAGTTAAAAATTCGGATTCAGCGACCCAAAAAACTTAAAGTAAACCTTATAGAGAAAGTTCGGAGGGAAGATGGGAGGGCCAATGTAAACGTGTGAGTGGTTAAGTGGAATTGCGCAACTTAGTCCATGCGGCACTGCGGCGCATGTTCTGTGGCAGATAACCCCTTCCCCTTCATCCTAAGTCATAATGTCATATATCTAATTTGTTGCAAATTTTGTCTACTTTCTGAATTTCTAGATACTTTTCCCCTAAAGCAATAAAAAATTTGATTTTTTAATAAAAACCTTTTTTTGGGGGGCTTTTTACCAAAATGTGGGGGGGTTGCCAGGGGAAATTTTGGTGGGAAGTTACAAATTCGGATTCAGCGACCCAAAAAACATCTAGAAAGCCGATTTCCAGTACTACCATTAATTTTGCTAGGTAAAGTCCCTATACGGTCTCTATTGCCTGGACTATTAAAACTATATATATATTTTTTAGTTTTATATCATATTTTAGATTTCAGTCATCGGTGAATGAAGCGTTTTAAACGGAAAGTTCAGTGTCAGTCACTGGTGACTGACGTGGCGCTTAACGTGTTAAAAATGGTCCGAATCACGAATTTTTTTTTTCTAACAACTTCTTAGGTTCTCCAGCTACTACACGAGCAACAAAAAAAATTTGCAGACTACCAATTTTGAATATGAATCGTCTTCTTGGGGCCTTTGTTGCAGCTTCTTTAAAAACTATCCTGTTATATTGCAATTTTCTTTAACTTAGTTTTAGCGTCTTCCAGCTACTTTAAAACCAGTACAAAATTTTCGTATACCCAACTACATTCCAGTCAACACACTGACCCCAGTGTCCGGTATTTCTTTATACTTCAGCTACCACCTTTTTCAAACATTAATGTCCTTTTCCAGCATCATCTTACGTCTACTCACTACAGCCGTAAATTAAAAATCGCATTATTTTAAAGGTAACTTTAGATAAGATATTTCATCCGTTTATTAAATATTGTGTTAATGCTAACAGTAATTCATGAAATTTACAAGGAAGGGGGAATCTACCACCGCTTGGGGGCGCTTTATTGCCTCCGCTTTAAGGGCCCAATTTCAACGGGATTTGGTTCCTTCAACTTAGATTACAATTCAGCTACTTTCTGTATTATGAAATTCTATCTTAGACTTTAGTTACCAACACTTTCTAACATTAATTGTGCATTCTTTTATTATTATTATTATTATTATTCTAAGGGCTTGATTCCTACGAGGTTTGGCTCACTCAACTTGGTTTTCGATAGTCTCCGGCACGTGCGGGCACTTCCAGTAAATGCTGCCATAGGTAGCGAGGATCTAGATTACAGGTTCATTTGGAAAGAAGTTTGATGTGAACACACTAGGCGTTGCGGAAGGAAATGGGTCCTCCGAAATTAGGTTCATTTAAAAGAATTTCCAAAGATATAAAATCATACAAACTTAAGTTTTGTTTAAGGTTATTATTTACAAACCCCGTGCAACGCCGGGCTGGTCTGCTAGTATTTAATAAATAAGTAAAAAAAAAAAAAAGAAATTTGTACATTTATCTGTTACCTTATATTATGGTGTCATACGTGGGCGAGTGAATTACGATTCAGCTCAAAATTCAATACTTTATGTACTAAATATTTCTACCCTCCCCTCAAATGCACTAAATTAATCTTTAGAACAAAGTGGCGGAGAAACTGATAATTTTCACAAGTATCATTTAAAAAATCATTGGAGTACTATTTCTTTCGTTACCCTATATATAATAAAATATCTCTAAAAAAGATTTTTTTACGGTTCATTTCCGTGATTACAAATTGGTTTAAATGCATGGGCTCTCCCTATCAAGGCCAGATTAAAGTATGGACACATGGAACACAGGATCAAAGCTCCGAAATCTATAGCAGATCATAATTTTACATAATATTTTTGAAAATGCTGTAGCATTTAGTATTTATTTAATTTATTTTATGCTGTATTATAGAAAGAAGCGAATACTAGATTACAAACTCTTCAAGTTTATCAAGTGTGGGACACCTAAATTGTCTTTATTTTGAATTCATTAGTTTTACGATCATACCACATTATTGCGTATTTGTACTCTAGGACGCAGTAATGGATACTAAACCTAATACTAGTAAAATAAGTGATTCTACTATTTTTAAAATAAGCATTCCTCATATTTTTGGAAAGGAATACGTTAATTTTTATTACATTTAACATTTAAACATGAGCTACACACATGAAAAAAAAAAATCTGTCTCGTGGTCTGAACACAACGTTTACAAATACCATAGTCAGGTAGAGGTCTGCACGGGCCCGGGCTTGGCCCGAGGCCCGTACCCGGCCCGGTAGAATTAGGACAATTTTTTCAACGGGCCGGGCCGACAGACAAAATAAACGGGCCGGGACAGGCCGGCAAAAAATTAATCGGGCCTATCGGCCCGATATAAGAATTTAAGCGAAGCAGATAAAATACGAGCCATTTTCAATGAATATGATTTTCTCGAGAAGTAAAAATGTGCGTCTCGAGCCGATGCGAGTTTAACAACATCAATACAGAAATGTAACATGTCCATCGTAGAGATCGGCATCGTACAGTTACAAGATGTCTGATTCCGAGTTTAATTTTTTTTCAGCAGACTCGTGCCGGGACGGAACTGGTCTTAATCGATCTCAGGATGTGTAGAACAGTCAATGCGTTTTGTAGTATTAATAGTGATAATGAACTTCTCTTAACAGTGTCTTTGGAAATATACCTTAAGATGGTTCTCATATTCACTGCTCAACAATGCGAAGCTTTCAGACACATTTTCTGACAAAATGTTTAATTATAAAGGCATAAAATTGACAGGCCTGCCTATTGAAGGCATTTGGAAACGAATAGCTTTTTCCATATTTGATAAATTACTTACAGAGATAACAGAGATTCCTGTCAAGTGACTGTACGTTTTTCTCCTTTCCTGCGTTTCGCTTCCGGACATTCGATTCAAAATGTTAATTTTGACAGTATTTTCAGAAAGATATATTGCTTTTATCTATGAAAAAAAAAGACATTTACATAGCTTCCGAATAAGAATACTTGCCAATCTTACGCGTTTCCGAAAAGAAAAGAATTCAGAAATGTGTCGAAGTGTACCTCCTTTGGATTTGAGAAAAGCCTTAAAAATGAGAGAAATATTTTCACAAATCTACTTTTTATTATACAGCTTCAAAAGTTATCATGTTTTTAATCCTTTATTCTGAACTACATTAATCTTTAAATGAATCCTTATTTCCATTTTGAAATGTCTGTAGACACGATGACTAAAACACTGTAAGTAATCGTTAATGTTTACTATTGTGTGTTTTCTGTTTTGCGAACATTATAGTAATGTAAAATATACTGTAAAATGTTCCCATAAATATGTATGTAGTATTCATTAAAAGAATCTTAATTGTATGTTGAGACAAAAAAGGATTTTTTTTTTTTTTTTTTGTAAAAATTGTGTCGGGCCGGGCCGGACCTGTTTTCACTGATTTTTGTACGGGCCGGGCCGGGCCGAGAACTGTAAAAATGTAAACGGGCCGGGCCGGGCTCGGGCAGACCTCTATAGTCAGGTCGCGCATACATTGGGCAGATTTTAACTTTCCGTGTACGTTTTATTGTTACATAAATGAAAAAAAAACAAAAGAAAAAAAAACAAGCACATTAAATAGATTTAGAATGCATTATTATGAACAAATAATATTGAACATATCAACACATTCACGCAGTGAAACCAGAATTATCGTTTTCATTCAAAAATCCTCATTGATGAAGGGCGTGGTTTCTACCTTACAGAAAATGCATTTATATGATATTGTCAATACTTTTTTAGATTGTAAGACATTTTATATTAAATTCGTACATGGAAAGATATTTGGGTGAAACCCAAAATATATGTGTTTTTCATGTCCAAAACTTTAATATATCTATATTTTTCGTTTAATATACAAACAAATTCCAATTTTTTATGCCATTTTTTAGAAAAATGTATTTTTAACTGGTCTAAAATTCCCTCTCGCTAATGTTATTGTGTTTATTGCACAATTTATGAAATTCATCCATTCTTAGCTATGAAAATTAGCTGTCCAATTAACTAGAGAGGAACCTTTAAACAGATTACAATTAGAAATATTATGAACAACCCAATATTTATCTGTTTTAATTTAATTAACAGATTTAGTAGTTTAATAAATTTGTACTAATGAATTCAGATAGGTTTTTGTAACTGCATGAGTTTAATTTAAGATTTGCCCATGAAAATGAAACCTCAGTTACTTTCTTTATATTTAGTAGAATAAATAATAAAAATTTTGTTCAACAAAGCTGGACTACTAATCTGTATTTCTCAAATAACTTTCTAGAATAGAAGTCAAGTGCCATTGTCACTTTGTCAGTTATTTTTTAAAATGTTATCATTTAAGAAAAAAAAATGTTTTCCGTAAATGTAACCTCTGTTACGTTTTGGTAACAGATGCTACATACAAATAACAGAGGTTATATTTTATCTCCGAATATACATTTTTTTTTTTTGGTAATAATGTATATTTATTTATTCATAGTGCTAAATCTACTTATTATCATTATTATTATTTATTTATATTTATTTTGGCAGTAGTAAGTATTATTTATTTGTGATATTTTCCAAATGTAAAAGTATCTCTTTAGAACACAAATTTTCAAATTTTTGAATCCACTGCAGAAGAAAATGAAATTACAGGAATAGCGCCAGATAAAATAATTAACGGAATATACATAAAAGTAGAATTTGTAACTGAAAAAAGAGAAAAATGAAGTATTACTACATAGCCGTTACAGAAGATGATTTTGAAGAAGGTGAAGTGCAAGTTATGTTTTTGAAAGCTTGTGATGATACAGAATCTATTTTTAAAGTAGATGGCAATAATATTGCATACATACAGTTCGAACAAATCCAAATAATTTTGCCCATGCCAACTGTAGTACAGAAAGGAGACAGATTATTTTGCAAGTTACCACACCCTGGTGAAATATTTAAAAAATAGTTGCAGTGTTAAAAATTTGTGGGAATTTCTTTGGAAAATAAAATTATGTCAGATTTATTCAGTGTGTTTTTGTTAGTTGCTAAAAAGTCAGTTTGTTTACATCTTGTACAATTTTAATAATTGTAAACTGAAAATAAATCAAATGTATTTAAAATAAAGAATATTTTATGTACTTTTAATACAATTTAAAAAAATGTTCTCTTTAAAAATAAAATAAGTGGTAATTGTAAACTTTAATTTAGTTTTTTTTTTCCCTCTAAACGGGATAAAATTACACATGTGATGGTAATTAAATTTTATTATTTATTATTCATCTTTCTAAAAGTATTATTTTGAACCAAAGGACATTTTTGCTAAAGTAATTTATAAAAGTTATATATTTTGCTGAAATATTTGTATCATAAATTAAGCAAATACTGCCCGGTAACAGAGGTTATATTTTTCACGCTAGATATGACTATGAAAGGTTATATTTTAAGTGTAACATTAATTTTTTTCTGTGCGGATGCTAATTTTGTGCAGCTTAAATATATATTCAAAAAATATTATTGTTATTTTGTAAAATCTAGAACCTAAAAAAAGACGAAAAAAAATATCTTGAAAAGCACAAAAAAAAATTGGTTTTACCCATTTATCGATGCATAAACTTGGGAAATCTATTTAGAACACCAATTAACAAAAGACTTTCAAAACAGGGAGGTGCTTCTACTGTTTTAAAATTCAGATTTGATAAAAATTGCCCGTCGGCAATGTGTTAAAATTTTATATTTATTGAAAAATTACATAATAAATTTTGAATGGGATTACTGCGCATGAAAATTTTACTATAGTTGTTTATTTATAGATTGGTGTATTAATTAAAATATGGAATGCGTTAGGATACTTGTAGTAGTACAGTGAGAATGCCCCCCCAGGTCCTAGAGTTGAAATGCTTTTAGGAAAATCCCACTCCAGCAGAATAGATAAATTTGCCAAGAAGAATTTATCAACTTAATATTTCAGAAGAAATATATTTTCCCAATTATTGGTATATTTTTATTGCATCTTTGAAATTATAGAAGGTTTACATTCTGTAAAGGAAATTTTTTAAATGGTTTTCACTATTCTCTTATGATGGTATATATATTTTTCATACGAAAGAGAGCTAATTGCTGATCAACTACAAAGTGTGGATATTTTATTTGGGTGTTTTTTCATTGCCCTCAAATACAAAAAAGTTTACATTCTCAAAAGGAATTTCAAAAATTCTATGCACTATTCTCTTATGATGGTATAGATTATACAAAAGAGAGTATAATCTGAGAAGTCTAAGGGATCTAGATCTAAGAGAGTAGTACTGATGAAGCACAAAGTGCGAATATGTCACTTGAACATTTTTTTGCTGCCCTCACTTGCCAAAAAATTATTTTTAGAGCGCAATAGACGGAGAAATTGGTAACTCTGATCAGTACCGTACCTTTAGGAGTTCAATATCTTACCGAAAATGTATAAGTAAAGATATAATTCTTAAAAATGATACTACATATTTCTAGTTTTAGACAGGGAACGGCACTACTCATAAACAACAGCAAATTGAGACCCTGCTGCTTTTGTAATGTTGGGTAACTCATACATGTAGCACCTCATTTGTCCTATACACCATGACAATTTGTCCCAATACCTCAAATTTCAGATTTGAGGTACCTCCGAAATTTTGTCATGTTTGCATCTTTTTGAAGCGGCGAGAACTGTTTCGTTTCAGGAATATGAATGAATGTGTGTGTGCTGTGTCGTGATTTGTTTGCTGGGGATTGAGTCGGAGTCCAACAGGATTGCGGCCTACGTTTGAAAAAGCTTAAGCTATGGGAAAAGGTGAAAATGAAAGGAAAGAATGTAGCAAGATAAAAACTGAGACGAATTTGGGGAGGGATAAAGGGGTTTGGTTCTGATGGGAAGAAAAGAAAAGAGCTATTTTTCTTCTCTTTCTTTTAATATTATTGAATTCATACTTCTCAACTTGTGCTTGTGCTGTGCTTGTCATTATGTATATGTCATTTAAAATAGGAAAGGATTTGACATTGAGTCACTTAAAGAGTAGAAACGAAAACTGTTCCAACCAGCCATGAGCCATCCTTTTAAAAAATGTCACGTCTTTTTTATGCGGAAAGAGGCTCATTTAGAGGTCTGCACGGGTCGGGATTTCGAGGTCCAGGCCCGACCCCAACGAAAACTATCTTGGCCCGGCCGGTGTAAAACATAAAGGTTCGGCCCAAGTCCCGCCCTGCACGTTTATATTTTCGCAGTTCACGGCTCAGACCGTGCAGAAATAAGTAAAAACAGACCAGGCACATACTTATGGGATAATTTTACAGTATATTTTAAAATTACGATGCGTTTGCAAGGCAGAAAACACATAATAGCAAAATTAATGATTACTCAGATTCTTAGATGTTCCAGTATTAAAAGAAAAATTCGTTAAAAAATTAATGTAGTTTTGAATAAAAGAAAAAACAAGTTGGAAATTGCTCGTCAAACGTGGCAAATGAGGTGCGTTCGTAGTATAACTAGTTTTATAATTATTTTTTGCACCCCATATTGTACTGAATGTATAATTTTTTGCACTTCATAAAGCGCATAGTCTGATACATCATTAAAATGCACTTCCAATATTTTTTTCCATTTCCCCGTAATGTAACGAAACACTTTTGACTGTCCCTGTAATTAAACTATACATCCGATTTTCCTAAAATTTGAAATAGCTCAACAAAATTTTGCAACAATTATATCTTTAAAATTTCAGACCATTCGGAAGGCTGTAATATCATTAAAATGCACTTGCAATAATTTTTCCTATTGGCCATAATGTAAAGAAAAACTTTTGACTGTCCCTGTAATTAAACTATGCATCCGATTTTCCTAAAATTTGAAAGGGCTCGACAAAATTTTGCAACAGTTATATCTTTAAAATTTCAGATCATTCGGAAGGCTCTAATATCATTAAAATCCACTTGCAATAATTTTTCCCATTGGCCGTAATGTAAAGAAAAACTTTTGACTGTCCCTGTAATTAAACTATACATCCGATTTTTCTAAAATTTGAACGGGCTCGACAAAATTTTGCAACAGTTATATCTTTAAAATTTCAGATCATTCGGAAGGCTCTCATATCATTAAAATGCACTTGCAATAATTTTTCCCATTGGCCGTAATGTAAAGAAAAACTTTTGACTGCCCTGTAATTAAACTATACATCCGATTTTCCTAAAATTTGAAAGGGCTCGACAAAATTTTGCAACAATCATATATTTGAAATTTCAGACCATTCGGTTGGGTAGTTTTTGCTCTGTTACATGCGGACAGACGGACGGACAGACGGACGGACAGACGGACGGACAGACGGACGGACGGACTGAACGACGACTATAGGTGCTACGTATTTATATAATTACGAACGCACCTAAAAAGAGGGTTAAAAAGATAACTTTTGAAGCTGTATAATAAAAAGTAGATTTATAAAAGTATTTCAAAGGGGGCATTTGCCCCGGGCACCTGAACGAAAGGCGAAGGGGGGTTGGGGGTATGAATATTTTATTTGTCGTTTCACCCAAAAATGTTTACATGCATACATGAAATACAGAGGAACTTGTAAGCTAATGTTAAACCTATGGGAGTGTTAAATCTTTTCAAATTTGTAAGAGCAAAGTTTTTAAGTTTTAAGGGTTTTTTTTTTGTTTTTTTTTGCATAGGGTACCTGCGGTTGAAAACTTTTATTGCGCGTGAGGACGGGGGGTTAGAGGTCTGCACGGGCCGACATTTCCAGACCCGGGCTCGGCCCGACTCACAGAAAAAAAATCGGCCCGGCCCGTAGAAAAAATAATATTGGCCCGGCCCGATAAAAAAATTAACAGTTCGGCCCGAGCCCGGCCCGGCCCGGAAAAAAGTTAAAATCTCGGGCCGGGCCAGGCCCGAGTGAACTTCTTCAAAACATTAATTTTTACGTCGAATTGGCTAAAAATTCGTCTCATACGAGGAGTTCTGACCAAAAATATTTATCTTAACTTTTTTTTCATGTTTATAATCTTTATTTTTATAGACGTGCAGCAGGCTGCGATATTTATTTTTTTAATGAATCTCTGTTTCTTGTATGTAAATGTTTCAATTATCATTAATATTGTTAATCCATATTCCATGTATAGAAGTGTTAAAAATCGGAAAAATGCTATACAGTAAAATCTTCTAAGATGGAATTGCATAGAAAAGAAGAAAAAAATGCGTTATAGACGAGTTCTCTTCTTAGCAAGTGTAAATGTATTATATATTCTTTTCTTACTTATTAGTATATTAATTTTGCATGGATCAACACGTTTTTCAGTTTAAAACTAGGTTCCGTCATAGGCAGGTTCCTTTTCACACATTTTACTGTATTTTAATTTACTTATATTTTAATATGCGTAGAAATCTACTATTCTTTAAAAATAATAAATTTTAATGCTAGTTTAATGCTATAAATATATGTTATATTATAATGTAATAAAGTTTAATGTAGAATAATGGCTATTCAAAAATGTATGCATTTTTTGCAAAAACTTTTGGGCCACGCTTAATTTAACTGACCTTTAAATGGACCAGGCCACGCTGAGACAATGATTTTCATACGGGCTGGCTCAAAACTAGGACTGAAAATTTTGGGCCATGAAGACTAGGAATGAAACCAGGCCCGGCTCTGTACAGAAAAATTAAGTTAGGCCCGGTCCGGCCCGCGGGCCGGCCCCTGCAGATCTCTACGGGGGGTGGCGCAAAAACTCATGTTTGCCCCGGTATAAAAAAGGCTAGTTTTGGCCCTGGGTACACACTTCATTTTCTGTTCTGAATATGCTACAGTAAACTTTAATAGCGTTTGTAAGTTGCATGACAATCTGACTATATTTACGCAAGTTAGATCACGCAAAGACGAGCAGAAAGACAGACGAAGCGAGTTCGTAAACACTTATAAATTATATTGGAAAGTGTTAAAAAAGCTTTATTTTTTTAATATGACAAAGAAATATTACAAAAAAGGCCAAAAGTATGCAGAAAGTATAATATCTAAAAACTATATTATTTAGTGTTCATATTTAGCATAGTATTTTTTTAATTTAATTTAATTTATTTTTTTAAGTGTACGCCGTAGTGTTCAAAACGTTAAGCAACCAGAACCAGTGACGCTTTCTACTCTTGAAATCCAAATCTCCCAATGAAAGAAGAAAGGTTTTGGAATTATATTATTTAAATTTCATGTTATTTTCAAGGAGATCTTGAATGGATCTAAGCACATGCTTTTACATGTAAATAACAATTTTCCTGTTATAGCTTCTTAAAATTTTATTTATTTTCCGTGTATAAGCTTTCATATATTTTTTATGCGAAATCCGTCAATACGCTTGAGCACTTTATCAATTATTTCTATATAAATTTATTCTTAAATAAAATGGAAGAAAGGCAGTCAATTTAACCTCACACACACACACACCAAAAGAAAACTTTAAAATGTGAACTTAAATGATCAAAATGAAAGCAAAATAATTATTATTTTGCAACGAGAAAAATAATTTTGAATTGTGCGGAAAGATGCGGGGCTGAACCTTAACAGAACGCGCGCCCTGGGCAATCGCCCCGTACCCGCCTGCTCGATAGCTGCGCCAGTCCTGTGGTTACAAGCCCCTCACAACCATCCAAACACGTACTATGCTATGCCTCCCTAGCATACAAAATTTTAAAATTCTTATTAAGAAAAAAAAAAAGAAAAAAAAATCTGCATTTTTTATTTCGCAATAAAAAATAAATAACTAAACATTCCTTTAAAACCCGCTACGTCACAGCACACAGGGAATCTTAAAAATGCTTTTATTTTTTTAAACTATTATTTTTATTATTTATTTATTTATTATTAGCATTTCTTTTTTTTTTGGAGGGGGGGGGGGGGGGTAAATTGTCCTATTTATTACTCTGTCGGAATAATAAATAAACGATCAAATCACAACTTCGTGTGAAACCAAAGGTTGTCGAAAAAGATAAAAGTTTTCTTTTTCATTAGATATATTAATAATAATAAGCATTTTGTTTTTTGTAAATGTGATTTTTCAGAAGAATAATAGCAAGCAAAAATACGCATTATAATTTGCAGCTTTTGAACATAACTTTTTAAAAAAATTACTATAATTTCTCACTGAGGTTTTCCATTTCTAAAGTCCTGCTTCTTGTTCAGTATCTGCTGAACAATTCAATTTTACATTCTTTGTAATCCAATTATTTTCAAAAGTACTTTAAATTCTTTACAACTACAATGATTTATTTCTACGGATTACTATTACTTGGGGTGGGGGGGGGAGTACTTTTGTTTATCAGGTAAACAGCCCGTTACTTCATTCATTCACTGTCCAGTTCTACTAATTCTATTTATGTTTTCCGGAAAACTATATACTTCTATTTATCAACCTGACAGTAACACTAAACTACCCACTCCCCTAACGTCTGACTTCACATTGTCAGGACAGTGGGGAAGCAGAAAGCCAGTACTTCCATCCCAGCTCAATTGTAGTTCCTGCGTTTTAACTCCTCACTACCTCATTCAATTGAGGCATGACATTGTCATGACAAAAATGTTTCAGAGTAGAGTTGGCCAAAGAGTCGAAGAGTCTGCTCAAAATCTCGACTCCTTCCAAGAGAGTCGAACTGTCGACTCCTCGCTAGTGGACTGCCTCGACTCAAAAGAGTCGAACTTTCATTTCCACTCAGTTTGGGATTTGGAGTCGAAGAGTGGAAGTCGACTCACTCAAAGAGTGGTTGGACGAGTTTAACGTTAACACAGTGTCGGACTTGGAGAATCGAGAGTCGAAGAGTGGATTTTCGATTCTTCGATACTTCGACTCTTCGAAAACCACTCTTTCAACTCAGTATCGGATTTCAACTCTTCGAATCCGGGCTGGGTTGTTTAGAGAGAACGGAGATCTTGGTTTATGTATTGGCGGTTTTGGGAAAGGAGAAAGCAGTGTAGATATATGTTTAGGAAGGTGACGGTATGAATGAAAGGAGAGGGAGGGACAGAGACAAGGGGGCGGGCAGCATGATATTTCGTTAAAGATTATTTGAATTTGCGATATGCTTAGGGAAAAGAAGATTTTAAAAAAGCAGATATTACCTTCGTATTTTTTGGCAAAAAAAAAAAAAAAAAAAAAAAAAAAAAAAAAAAAAAAAGTAGGACTAGTTAGGGAATATTTTCAACTGTTTTAATATCATGCATATTGAAAAAATCTTCGAAGAAAGAGAAATAAAATTCTACTTTAGTAGCAGGTTGTTTAAAATATACTAAGTTACTGAATATATTTTATAATAGATGTATTTTAAATATAAGTTAATATCCTTTATATGTTTGCGTATATAATGTTATTTTAATTCCGTTTTATAAATAAAAATGTTCGCAGGTAATATTAAATGGATATAATTTACTTATATTTTTTAAAAGTTCAGCCAAACGATTTTTTTAGCGTTCCTTATTTAAACCAAGATATGGAAGATATTTTCGGAATCCTGTCACTTCCACGCCCCCCCCCCTTTTTTTTCCGTAAACAGCAAGGCTGTGTGGGTCGCTCTATGGCTATACCTGAGTATATAATCACGGTTTAAGAAATAAAATTTTAAAAGGGAGTAAATTAAAAACTATAAACATGAGAAAAACAGAAGTTTTTTAACTTACTCCCAGCCACCTCCGGGTGGGCGGGGGACTAATTATTGAATTATTTTTTGTTCAGAAACGTGTAAAATTGACAGGTGTTCTTATTCATGAGATAGTAATCGAATGGCGTTTTCCTTTTCTTGCCGAAATATCCTTCAAAAATTGTAGTCAAAATTCAAGTACTATTGCCCCATTTTTTTCCATCATTTTACTTTTAGTAGTTTCGGAAATAGGCTGAAGGGGGGGGGGGGGGCATATTTTTAACAGTATCTAAAATTAGAACAAATATATTTTTGGTTTCGTTGTTATGAGGTCTTTCCAACAATACCCAAACGAAACACATACACACAAGCATTAAAAATAAAAAAATTCAAGTAACTAAATTAGTCCCCTTTATTTCGAAAAACATTTGTGAATAGCTTTTAACCTATAAATTTGCTAACACGATCAACTTATAATAGCTCCATTTTCACTTTTTAAGGAGGTCCGGGACACATTTTAAAATAATTTTTACTTATTGATTTAAAAACCTGAATTTTTTTGTGATGATTAACTATATCATTTTTAAACAAAATCGTATGATAAAACTTTCCATTTTTTTTTATTCAAAATTTATTAAAAAAGTGGGTAATTTAAAATCGTTATAACTCGAAATATTATTTGTAGAATTTATATTTTTCATGAATAAACAGAAATATATAATTTTTAATTTTGATTCAGTATTTTTAAAAATATTAATTAAAAATAAAATTAAAAATATTTAAAATAAAAATTAAAGAAAAAGGATGTAACTTAAAAAAATAAAATCATATTTTTAAAAGTAAATCTGTTTTTCAAATTCGCTGAATCAAAATTAAAGTAAACTAATTGAAAAAGACATGTTCCGAGTATTAACCATGTATTTTTAATGCTTATTGAGTTATAACAGTTTAAATACGAAAAATGGTGAAAAAACCCATCATGAAGAAAAACGCATTTTCATAAGAAGTCGTTTGCATGACAACCATTGCTTGAAAGCTAGATTTTGAAACAAGCCAAAACGAAAAATTCTGTTCTAATAAGGATATAAACATGATTTAAGCGTCATTTTAAGCAAAAAAAAAGCAGAGAATTTATTACTGCAATAAAATATTTTTAGAAAATGTGAAGATTTTTGTGTTTCGGACCCCCTTAAATACGGAATTCTAAATAAATCAATGAAGGAGAGATCTAAGAATTTAAAATGTTGTGATTGGGAAGGATTTCGGATATTTTGTAGGATTCTTGTCCTTGTTAGCAGTAAATTTCACTTACCCCACGCTTCCCGCGTGCGCGAGCACACACACACGAAAAGAAAAATCCGTTTCTCTTTTTGTTTTCAGCACAGAAAATTTAAACCTTTAAAACTTGATGTATATAAAAAAAATAACACCTCAAAATCTTCCATTCCCAGTTAAAAAGAAGGTAAATTTTTAGACATGGTACGGGATTAAACAAGAATACTTCTATATTTTACAGTTTGGCTTAGAGGTGTGCACCGGCCCAGTGCTAGCGCCAATTTTTCGCAACGCTGGGGTCGGACCGGGCCTTACTTTTTTTAAGACTTTGGGCCGCGCCTAGGCATTGCTCTTTACATACCGGACTAGGGCCTTTCTTTTTTCTAAAAGATTGCGCCGAGCTTAACTTAATTTTTCAGAACCGATTCGGGACTGGCTTCATTCTTCCAAGGTTTGCAAGGGCCTACATTTTAAGTGCTGGCCTTGACCCACCCCGTACGAAAATTACTGTCTCGGCCTGGTCGGATCAGTGTAAAAATCAGTAAAATTTGTCCCGGCCAAAACTTTTTGCAAAAAAATGTATATATTTTTAAATTGCCATTATTGTACAATTAAAATTTAAAATTTATTCTTTTTAAATAATAGCAATTTCTAGTCAATAAAATAAAAATACAATAAAACTTGTGAAAAAGAACCTATATATGACGGAACTAAAAACTAAAAAAACTTAACTTAAAACCAACTTAACCCTTAAACTAAAAAATGTATTGATACATGAAAAATGAATATAATAATATGTGAGGAGAAGTATATAATACATTTAAAACTGCTAAGAAGAAAACTTGCCTATAACATATATTTTTTATTTCTTAAGCAATTTCGTCTTAGGCGATTTTATTGTGTATTAGCTATCAGATTCTTAAGCCTCCAATACATATAATATGGATTAATGATATTAATGTTAACATTTACATACAGATAGAGATTCATTAAGAAAAACTAAATATCACAGTACACAATATTTCTTTAAAAATGAAGATTATAAAAATGAAAAGAAAAAAGGATAAAATAAATATTTTTAGTCAGAACTCCTCCTACGAAACAATTTTTAATCCTATCGACGTAAAAATCCATGTTTCCTAGTTTTTAGCTTTGTGTGTGTGTGTGTGGGGGGGGGGGGGGGGGCAGTCGGGCCAAGGCGGGAACGGACCGAAATTTTAAGTTTTCTACTGGGACGGACCAGTAACTTTTTTTGTACGGAGTGAACTTTTAGATTTTATACCGAGGCGGGTATTTGATTATTTTTCTACGGGCCGGGCCAAACATTTTTTTATGAGCAAGCCGAACTTTTTTCTATGGGCGGGACCTGGAAATTTCGGCCCGTAGAGACATCTAGTTTGGCTGTTTCCAGTTACCACCCAACAAAGTTTAGTATAAAAGACTTCTTCTATATAAAATCAAAACCAAAATAATTCAAGCTTACGCTCAAATATTTTCTCCTGCGCGATAAATTTGATACGAAAAGTAGAATTGCGTCATCTTTACAACCAACCAATCCTACTTCCGCAAGTGAGTGGAGACAGTATGTCGACTCATCAATAAAGTGAGTCGACTGAAAGTCGACTCCTCAAAATGAGTGGAAATTAGAGTTGGCTGAGGAGTCGAAGAGTCGACTCAAAATCTCGACTCCTTCCAAGTGAGTCGAACTGTCGACTTCTCGCTAGTGATTGCCTCGACTCAAAAGAGTCGAACTTTAATTTCCACTCAGTTTGGGATTCGGAGTCGAAGTCGACTCACTCAAAGAGTGGTTGGACGAGTTTAACACAGCGTCGGACTTGGAGAGTCGAGAGTTTAAGAGTGGATTTTCGATTCTTCGATACTTCGACTCTTCAAAAAGCACTCTTTCCACTCAGTATCGGATTTCAACTCTTCGAATCCGGGCTGGGTTGTGTAGCAGAGAACGGAGATCTTGATTTCATTATGTATTGGCGATTTTGAGAAAGAAGAAAGCAGCGTAGATGTACGTTTAGGAAGATGACGGTATGAATGAAAGGAGAGGGAGGGACAAAGACAAGGGGGCGGGCAGCAAGATATTTCGTTAAAGATTATTTGAATTTACGATAGACTTAAGGGAAAGAAGATAAAAAAAGGAGCAGGGGTTACCTTTGTATTTTTTGGCAAAAAAAGAAGTAGGACTAGTTAGGGAAATATTTTCAACTGTTTTCATATCATGCAATATTTAAAAAAAAACTTAGAAGAAAGAAAAATATAATTCTACGTTAGTAGCAGGTTTTTTAAAATATACTAAGCTACTGAATTTATTTTATAATAGATGTATTTTGGATAAAAGTGAATATCCTTTATTTGTTTGCATATATAATGTTATTTTAATTCCTTTTTATATAAAAAAAAAATGTTCGCAGGCAGTATTAAAAGGATATAATTTACATATATTTTTTTAAAGTTTAGCCAATCGATTTTTTTAACGTTCCTTATTTAAACCCAGATATGGAAGATATTTTCGGAATCCTGTCGCTTCCACGCCCCTCCCCCTTTTTATTCGTAAACAGCTAGGCTGTGTATGTCTCTCTATGTATATATCTCAATATATTATCATGGTTTCAAAAATAAAATTTTAAAAGGGAGTAAATCAAAAACTATAAATATGAGAAAAAAATAACTTTTTAAAACTTACTCCGTCCCCCCCCCCCGGGTGGGCGCGGGACTGATTATTGAACTATTTTTTGCTCGGAAACGCGTAAAATTGACAGGTGTTCTTATTCAGGAACTAAGTAATCAAATGGCGTTTTCTTTTTTTTTGCCAAATTATTCTTCAAAAAATGCTGTCAAAGTAGAAGTTTTAAAACGAAGTTCGCTACACGATAGCACGGTGAAAAGAGAAAAACTTGTCGTTACGTGACAAAAATCGCATTTTTCTTGATAAGCAATTTATTTATGTAAAAAAAATGGAAAACGCTATTTGATTCCAAATCACCACAATAGTCAGGCCTGTCAATTTTATAACTTTGTAGTTAAAAGTACTGCCGCTGAGCCACGCAAATTAAAGTTTGTGTTTAACGAAAAAATGCGATTTTCTCAAAACTATGAGACCGAGAATAATCGCTATAATTTTCCAGCAAAGTTTGAATAAACTACTATTGCCCCTAGTTATTTTTCATCATTTCAGTTTTAGTAGATTCGGAAATAGGCTGGAGGGGGCGGGGCATATTTTTGTATCACATTTTGACAGTATCTAAAATTAGAAAAAAATTATTTTTGATTTCTGTGTTACGAGGTATTTCCAACAATATTCAAACGATACACATACACACACGCATAAAAGAAAAAAATCAAGTAACTAAATTAGTCCCCCTTTTTTTCGAAAAATATTTGTGAATAGCTTTTAATCTATAAAATTTTTAACTCGATCAACTTATAATAGCTCCGTTTTTACTTTTTAAGTACGGAATCCTAAAAAAATCAATGAAGAAGAGATCTAAGAATTTAAAATGTTGGGGAGGATTTCGGATATTTTGAAGGATTCTTGTCCTTGTTAGCAGTAAATTTCACTGACCCCACGCTCCCCGCGCGCACACACACACACGAAGAAAAAAAAAAAAAAAAAAAATCCGTTTTCCGTTTTGTTTTCAGCACAGAAAATTTAAACTTTTAAAACTTGATATATATAAAAAATAACACCTCAAAATCTTCCCCTCCCAGTTAAAAAGAAGGTAAATTTTTAGACATTGTACGGAATTAAACAAGAATATTCCTATATTTTACAGTTTAGCTTAGATGTGTGCATCGGCCCAGCCCGTGGGCCAATTTTTCGCAACGCTGGGGTCGGACCGGGCCTTATTTTTTTTAAGGCTTTGGGCCGGGTCTAGGCATTGCTGTTTGCAGACCGGGCTAGGGCCTTTCTTTTTTCTAAAAAATTGCGCCGACCTTAACTTAATTTTTTTGTACCGATCCGGGACTGGCTTCATTCTTCCAAGGTTTGCAAGGGCCGACATTTTAAGTGCCGGGCTCGACCACCCCGTACGAAAATTATTGTCTCGGTTTGGTCTGATCCGTGCAAAAATCAGTAAAATTTGTCCCGGCTCAAAATTTTTTGTAAAAAATGTATATATATTTAAATTGCCATTATTGTGCAATTAAAATTTAAAATTTATTCTTTTTAAAGAATAGCAATTTCTAGGCAGTAAAATTAAAATGCAATTAAACTTGTGAAAAAGAACCCGTATATGACGGAATCCTGTCTTAAACTAAAAAATGCGTTGATACATGAAAAATGAATATAATAATATGTGAAGAAAAGTATATAATACATTTAAAACTGCTAAGAAGGAATCTTGTCTATAACGTATATATTTTTATTTCCTAAGCAATTTTGTCTTAGGCGATTTTACTGTATAGTAGTTATCAGATTCTTAAGCCTCCAATTCATAGAATATATATTAACGATATTAATGTTAACTGAATCATTTACATACGGATAGAGATTTGTTAAAAAAATAAATATCGCAGTACACGATCTTTTTAAAAATGAAGATTATAAAAATGAAAAGAAAAAAGGATAAAATCAGTATTTTTAGTCAGAACTCCTCGTACGAAACAATTTTTAATCCTATCGACGTAAAAATCCATGTTTTCCAGTTTTTAGTATCTAGATTTTAACATTTTTTGAGGGCCGGTCGGGCCAAAACGGGATCAGCCCGAACTTTTAAGTTTTCTACCGGGCCGGACCAGAAATTTTTTTTGTACTTGATGAACTTTTAGGTTTTATACCGGGCCGGTAGTTGATTATTTTTCTACGGGCTGCTCCAAACTTTTTTCTATGAGCAGGCCGACCTTTTTTTCTGTGGACGGGACTGGACAGGGCCTGCAATTTTCGGCTCGTAGAGACATCTAGTTTGGCTGTTTCCAGTTAACATCCAACAAAGTTTAATATAAAAGACTTCTTCTAGATATAATCAAAAGCAAAATAATTGAAGCTTACGCTCAAATATGTTCTCCTGCGCGATAAATTTGATATGCAAAATAGCATTGCGTCATCTTTGCAATCAACCAACCAACCAATCTTACTTCCGCAAGTGAGTCGAGTCAGTCTCCGGCTGTTTGCTGCAGTCCAGTATTATCTTATGAAAAATGTAGTGCTTTACCATCGAGAGAATATTCCTATTTCATAAAATAACATTTTCTGCATTAAAATACCGGTATACAAAAAGTCGGAGACTTGCAACTTTCAAACATGGTAAGAAAACTTTAAATAAGAAATAGATAAAAATAAGTGAATATAACAGTAAATTTTATAAACTCACACCAGATTAATTTTTAAATTTTATTTTATATATTACAAATTAATGATTGACACTTCACTTAACACTTGTTCTACAATGATAATTCAAGTAATATCGTCTCCAACGACGATTATATCATTATACTATCGAAGAAGTTGAATAAACACCAGGCCAGGATTCGAGCCAGAAATGTATTGGCTGAAGCTACATATGCACTACCGACGATGCCATTCTGGACGAATCTGGAGGACTAATACGCCCAACTTAACCTTTTACGACCAGATGTATCAGATTAGCAGAATAAATCGGAGGTTACTTATGGAACTGCAGTAAACGCCGCATGCGTAATTTCGTAAATAAATCATAATAGTTGAGAATTTCCAAGTGGATGAAGAATAAATTAATGTAATATAATTACGAATACAGCGTTTACTGACGTTACATAAATAACATCCAATATATTTTGTTGATCTGATTCAGATATCAGACTACATGCTGTGATCGTGAAAGGTTCAGTTGGGTGAATTAGTCCTCCAGATTCGGCCAGGATAGAGCATTCGCGGCTTCAGCCAATACATCCCAGGTTCGAATCCTGGCCAGGACATTTTTCACCCAGTATTATGTTTTATTTACCAATTAAATAAATGTGTTAAAATTAATCTAATATTATTACATCATTATCGATACACTGTAGAAATAGGGATGAGGATGGAGCAGTTAGAAATTATTGTCTGCGCTTTATCGCACAACACTCCAAATAAAAAAAGTTAAGTTTCAATTAGACTCCTCCCACGGTAGAAACGTGCGGCCTTTACTGGCTAATCCTCTAAAAATAATATTCTTGAGGTTTCTTGAAATTAATTTTACATTTCCTATTTCTTCTTAACAATGAATTACAAAAATTCTTCATAATATTCTTAAAATAATAATAATAATATTTATAATATGTTCTTTCTGTTGCTACCCATAATTTTTTTCTTTTATGATATGACATCATAAGCTACTAAATTTGAAATAAAATTTCTTTAAGGAAAAGAAAAGAGTGGTAGATAGGGAGGATTATGTAAATGAAACCAAATATTTAAGATGTATGCTTTAATAATGATACTAATTGTTACTAACAATGTTGATCTTTCATTAAAAGTTGCTTTTGAAAAAATGACGTAGAAACCATTTTCTAACAATACCAAGTTATGTTTCAGCATATAGGGCATTTCTTAACACATTCACGACGGGGAACGAGAATTCTCGTTTTCATTCAAAAAACATCATTGACTAAGGGCGGGGCTTCTACCTTACAGAAAATGCATTTATATCATTTTGTCTACATTTTTTAGAATGTAAGACATTTTATATTGAATTCGTACATTCAAAGATATTTGCCGATGCATAAACTTTGGAAAACTATCTAGAACACCGATTTACAAAAGACTTTCAGAACAGGAAGGAGTTTCTACTGTTTTAAAATTCAGATTTGATATTTATTAAATTTTTGTTATGCAAGTTGTTTGAATTGTAAAATGTTATTAAACCTATTTAATGCTTTTAATTTCTGTGAAATTTGAAGTAAATTAATTTTGATTAAATAAATTTGAATATTTGACATTTTCAATGTATATAATAAAAGACATGAGAGATTTTGAAAATGTATATTTGTATTTGAAAAAGAAAAATTTAAGAGAAAAAGGAAATAATGTTATTTGATTTAAATAAAAATTAAATTATGGATCAATAAGTTCAAGTTGGAAACAATGTAAGATACAAATGATTCTGAAGTGGAAAAAAATGTTTTTCTGTATAAATGAAAAAATTTCAAAATAAAGTTACTTATTTCTGATTTTGCCAAGAAATTATATAAACTCTGTGTTTGTTTTTATATAGATCTTAAACATCGAATTGTCTTTACGAAATTAAATAATGCAAAAACATTTAACTTAAGATCTCAATGGGTTTAATAAAGCTAAATTAACTGAGTATAACTTAGACTTATCAGCATGTTAAAGGACATAAAAAAAAAGATAAGAAAGAAGAAAACTTCACAACACGGTTCATAAACAGGGTACAGAATACATTTTAACTAAGTTAAACTGTATATTTATTTTCGGTATAAAATAATAGTTGAAACTCTAATTTATTAATAATTAAACATTAAGTAACGAAAAAAATGTCATTTATTCAATTAAAGTATTTTTTAAGTTATATATATATATATATATATATTATTGAAAAACGTCAATTTTCATAAGAGCTAAATTCTTTTTTTTCTTTTCTTTTTTTTTTTTTTAAATCCCAAAAATAGTTGTGTGTAAAAATTCAAAAGGTTATTTTTTTTAAGAAAAAACACTTCCTAAGTTAGTATTTATATAAAATATAGTATATATTTGATTTTTTTTTTTTTCTAAATGCTTCCTTCTCATAATAAAACGTGTTATGTACCCTTGTGAAACATATACTTCATACACTTGCAGTAAAGAATTTAATTTTTAATGAAAACTAACCGTTGAACTTTTCGCATATTTCGCGACGCAATAACAGTAACGACAATCAGAAGTTTTCAATTCTGTCATTAAACAAACTCGTAGAGTGATGAAATATTTTAATTATTGATAAAAGTAATTGGGTTACGTATTTCTTTTAATATTTAAACTTATTTATTTTCTGTTGTTTGCTTTTTATAGTTTATCGGAATTTCTCCCTCTTTTTTAGACGTTCGAGGAGAATTCACGGATAAAACATGTTTTCTAAGAAATTATTTGTTAAAAAATGAGGAATAATTTAGTGCATATTGACGAGTTTTTCTGTCAGTGCAAATTAAAACCGAGAACACAAAGATGCCTATCACAAAACCCATATGCCTATCTGAATCCTTAAACGTCCACTAAGCTCGTTCGGAAAATTTAAATATTCACGTCTTCTTTTCTTGTTTATCAGAGCCCAATGTTAAATTGTTATGCTCATTTTATCATAAATATTATTATTTTACCTTTATATTCGGCGTATATGGCCCACCAGTAAATTCTAAAATATTTTCTTGTTTCAAAAGCGCGATGCAATACGGTAATTTTTTTGAAAATGTCATGATGAACGCTTGATGAAAATACTTAAACAATTCATTAAATTTAAAACTCACACCAGAATTATTTCAAAGTTTTATATTATATATAATTAAGCAATGTTTTCAAGCTGATCTTTTTGAGCATGGGATGAGGTATACTGTTCATGTAACATGGTCGTCATAGGCGATTGTAACAAAAATAAGACTACTCTGTGTGTTTTTCATAAATCCCTTTTCGGACACTGAATATCACTAGGGATGTGCATTTCCACTCATTTTGAGGAGTCGACTCACTAGATTGATGAGTCGACATATTAAGATTGCCCATTTAAAAACATCTGTTGTTGAAAAAAGTATTATTTCAAATTTTATACAGCACAAGAGTAATGGGATAAGTGGAAATTAAAAAAAAAATGAGCTTAAAATAATAATAATAAAAGAATGATTTAGCAACTTTGAATAAATTACATTTAAATCCAATACAGAACAAATTCTTCAATTCAATCGAAATTATTGACTATTTTTTAAATACATAAACATGGGTATATTTTTAAATTGTGGAGCATCAAATATATAATAAAGCAAAC
Organism: Maratus speciosus; assembly: GCA_963932465.1. Taxonomy (NCBI): domain Eukaryota; kingdom Metazoa; phylum Arthropoda; class Arachnida; order Araneae; family Salticidae; genus Maratus; species Maratus speciosus. The sequence continues at coordinate 159,922,888 of OZ010798.1, read as the reverse complement.
AAATGATTAACGAATGTATTTCTGTACTTTTTAAACAAAATTACGTTTAAAGAATTAGCACTAATTAATAAGAATTAAACATAATAAAAAGATAAAGGAAAACTGCTGAACGATAGTTATCAAATTTCACTTAACTTTAAATCCCTATGATAAAAATCTCTACAGAAATTTAATCGTTAAAAGAGAATAAATTTTTACGAAATAAAAAATATATAAAAAAAATAACGAACTTAAGTACGATTAATTAGGATTTAATATTCAAAATTAATGAGCATAATATACAGACTTACTAACATTCCATTTAACTTCACACGTGCAGCGAGTGTATCCGTTAACCGCCAAGCGAGTTCCCTTCAAAACTGGTTGTTTACAAGGATGCGCGCGCAGTTTTACTGGTTGGGGGCGACGCACAGTGGAGTATTTGACCCGAAATCCTGGCCAAAAATATTTTTCTATGTAAATATAATCCGAATGCCTTGAAATTGTTAGATGTTATTGGGTATCACTATGGCATGTTTGGTACTGTAAATAAAGTCTATAGCATTGACGATTCATTTACAGAGACAGCCAAAAGACTTCCCTTACATTATGGTCTATGGGGAAAAATCGTTTGCCGTTATTTTAATGATATCACACTATTTTAAACGTACTGAAATTTATATACATCACTAAGGTGTACTAAGGCACTTATTGTAGAATATAATGTGCATAGGATATATCATTCATTTACAGGGACACACAAAAGAATTTAACTGAAGAATAAATTTAACTAATGAAGTCTATGACCAATAATTGCCCCAAAACCTGGCCAAAATTATTCTTTTCTTCTAACAGCTACAGATCTGCGTTTTTATTAGAATTATGGAGTAAAAATGGTAAAACAAAGTCTTATTTATAAATCAAAACATTTATTCATCAATTTCATCACAATTACTGTCATCAAGAATATTAACATTTGTGATATCACTTTCTGATAACAAATTTAAAAATTCAGAAGATAAGGGCTTTCATTTCTTGTTTGTGTTGCATCTCATGCCCGTGATTAGGGGGTCAGAAGTTAAAAGAAGGCTATTCAGGAGATCCATATTGCAGGCCACGCGCGAAAACTTTCTTGTGTAGTTTAATCTGAACGACCTAATATGTTTATTGCGAGCTTCTGCAGCCTCTTTACTTAGTTGACCTAATGGCAGAATAGCTTCTTTTATGACATCTGCTCCATTACAAAGTACCTTGTGCGTTGTAGGGGATATGGGATAAAAACCATATAGAGTCACATACATTTCAGCAGTTTTTTGGCAATATTTTTCAAATTCATCTGTATTAATTTTATATCCGCATCACAATGTATCTAATATCACTTTTAGTCGATATATCAAAATCTTATCGATTCCTGTTATTGCTGCCGATATTTCATATTCTTCAAAAAACTTCTGCTGGTATTTCCATTGTTCGTATTCCCAAAATTTGCTTTGGGAATATCCACTAAGAGCCCGAGTTGTTGTTTGAAATTATCCTGAATTTCTCTTTTTTTATTTTCTACCGCTTGTTAAACCTCAGAAGAAAGGCGGGCGTTCCATTTTCTTACAGGTAATCTATATGCTACGTGAAATATACTCTCAAAAAATCGTATACGAGCATGTAGCAAGGAAAGCCCGAAACTTAAATTTTCTTTCTTACACTCCCTCTTCTTTGATAAGTCATTAAACTCAGATGAAGTAGCATCGCATATGTAGCACCTCATCGTAGATTTGGTGTGTGTTGCGGCATTGCATACTTTTCCATACACCATGGTGAATAACATTCTATGTCTTATGGACACATCGTCAATTTCTGTGCTGGTAAGTGCTGTGATTTGTGATTTCATATCTTTTATATCTTCTTTTGTAACGTCATTTGTCTCCTTGATGAATCGAATTCTTATAGGTCGACAGTAGCGAGGTGATGATGGTGTTGGGTTTTGCCAGAGAATTTTCTTTTCGGGCCCGTAAAGTAACTGAAGAGGAACCGCAGAACTTTGAAAAATATTGGAGTCAGAATCGGCTTCATTTTCAAACTTCATTTTATATTGCATCTGCTGTGACCCGCCACAACCCTACTTACTTATTAAAATTAAAGAACGTTTTTTGTCATCACTCAAAGGTTCTACAACTTCTCTTAGATGTAAAATCAGTCGTGTTGCCGTATGATCCATCAACTTTTGCACTTTTACTTGGGCACACGTCTCTGTCACCCTGTGAATTTCTGGACAGCATTCTTTTTTTACCCTTTGAAGAACAGAATAGCATGGAAAAAAGCTTTTATTCGTTTCTCGTATTCTCTCATATTAGGCTTTAGTAAGTCCAGCTTCTGTATACATGGACAAAGCATGTAAAGGTGGTAACTGGCGAGGTTGCCCTTGTTCTTCACGACTTTTTTGCATGGCCTTTACATATTTTTTTGCTCTTCTGGGACTTTTTGTAAGATCTTTTACGATATTGGAAACATCTACTTTGCCTGATTTCATTTGGGTAGCGTAGGTCAATACTTCCACGTCTTTTGATGGAAGGTCTTTGGTTTTGCGGCGTTTGCTTCTTTCACTTGATTCTACAAAAGATTTTTGAGGACGACCGGGATATATTCCTGCAACAATAACAATTACTTACTAAATACACTGCTCAAAACAATTAAAGGATATTTGAAGTTTTATATAAAATAAAGATATAAACGAAACTTTTTTTGCCGAAAATAGAAGAAGAGAATCACAAATGCAAATTTTTCTGGTTTTCAAACTATGGAGTATGCAAATTTTGAGTTCGACGTCAAAAACGTCGCTTCAGCGGCAGCGAATGAAATTTGACTTTCAACTGGATAAAAGAGAATGAAGACAAGGATGATCGGCATTCAGTGATTGCTTTGTTTCGATGAGTACGATGTCTCAGCGAAGTCATTTGACAGATTCAGAAGCTTTGAGAATTGTTGGTAGGTTAGAAGGGGGCCAAAGTCAAGCCGAAGTAGCGCAAGCCATTGGAGTGTCACAAAGTGTCATTTCCAGGATCTGGAACCGTTTTTTGGAGAGTGGATGTGCAGGCCGAAGACCAGGGCAAGGTCGTAGACGGGCAACAACGCACAATGAAGATCGGTATTTAGCGTTAACAGCTCGGAGACACCGAACCATGAACGCTACTCTTCTCCAACAACACTTCGCTCGGCTACAGGCACCACGATTTCAACTCAGACTGTCCGAAACCGGCTCCATGCTGTAGGTCTGTATGCTCGCCGACCGATGGTATGTGTTAGATTAACATCAAGGCATCGTCGCGACCACAGGGAGTGGGCAACCGAGCATGTCAACTGAAGGAGAAATGAATGGAGCAATATTCTGTTTTCTGACGAGTCCCGTTTTTCTGTGCATCCGGATAATAGGCGTATTTTCATCTGGGGGACCGTGGCAGTAGGAATAATCCTGCGTTCGTGCACGAAAGTGTCAGATTTGGCGGTGGAGGAGTGTTGGTGTATGGTGGCATCTCCATTGACGGGCGCACTGACCTCTACATCATTCGAGATGGAGCTCTGACTGGTCGCCGATATAGGGATGAGATCCTCAGACCTATTGTAGTCCCTTACGCTGCAGCAATCGGAGATAACTTAATTTTAATGGACGATAACTGCAGGCCACATCGTGCAAACCTGGTGGAGGATTTCCTTTTCGAGGAAGGAATCGTTCGAATGGAATGGCCAGCGTGTTCTCCAGACATGAATCCAATCGAGCACGTTTGGGACGCTCTAGGAAGACGAGTTTCTGGCCGCCAACAACCTCCACAAACTCTCCAAGAACTGGAAAGAGCTCTTCTGGAAGAGTGGGGCAGGATACCCCAACTCGTCATTAATAGCCTCATTGAGTCCATGCCTCAAAGGTGTTCAACGTTGCTGGCCGCCCGTGGAAACTATACCCCCTACTGAAAATGATTTTCTTTGAAGAAAACACCTTTTCTTATTCTTTTTTTCTCATATGCACAAATTGTGTTTTTTTCCTTTAGTACACAAATGCGCAATAAAATGCATTTTTTTCTGCCAAACATGTGTAATTTATTCTCATATAACCTAAAATATCTGTCGACCATGTATCAATCAGCTAAACACTTTACCAGATATAAAATCCACCTAAAACTGCAATATCCTTTAATTATTTTGAGCAGTGTATATTTCTAATAATAAAATCAAGTTTCATTTCACTGCACAGAAAACTAAATGTAAGCAAAAAACGAAGTACACAATAATAATAAGGTAAAGGGTTTGCATCTGTTGTGTTTCACGTACCTGCAATTGGCAGCAATATAGTGCCGTTTAACCATTCGACATTGTTTTCTTCGAATCTTGACCTTGTTTTATGAGCAGCTAACCATTTTTGCTTTAATTGGTTTTTAATAACAGAGAGCTTTTGCTTCATCTCAGCTATCCTTGGATCACCTTCAGGATAACTTCTTACCAAATCTTCCTCCATAAATTTAAGCTTTCCATCAAACGTTGACTCATTTGAGTGTTTCATGATGGCATACAACTCATTTCGAGTCATAGACCTCAATCCAAAAGGCCCTGTTAACAAAATAAATAAAAAACTAAATAGCAGTTATTTATATCAGAAATTATAGAGCCTAACAAAAAAATTCGTTACAAATAAGGGGGCGGTTTCGGGCGGCTGATTTTTTTTATAACTATCTTGTATACTAAATACTGCATCTTACACAATAGTTTTCATAGCTTAGATATGTTTAGAAATATAACAAAATCCTTTCTAAATATTACAGATAATTATATTTATGACACTGTTAATTACATCTAAGTTATCGACCATAACGACAAAAAACAGCTGGATATTTATCACGCAAATATAGTGTTTATAAAGTACATGCCTGGTTTAGAATAGTCCATCACAACAATAATCACTAACTTGTTAAGACGCAAAACTACAAGAGATTTCAAAACACTAAAATCTGAGTGCATCGGAAAATCACACGACCACTGTAGGCGAACGGCAACTTCCGACTGATCACGTGACTCGCTGTGGCGCGCAAGCGCATTGAGCGTTTCGCAATCAGATGCAGAAACTACTTAACATAATGAGGAATAATAAAGTAGGGTAGGAAACCTATTTTTAAAATAATCATTTTTGGCCAGGTTTTGGGGCTAAATACCACACTGTGCGACGGCAGCGCTCGCAGTATTGGTGTTGCAAACTACAATTTCCCACAGATGTTACAGTTGATTTTTGAAGTTTTACGGCTTTTAATTTTAACTTGTCCCTACTTTCGACCATGGACAATGCCGAAATGTTATTGGTAATAGCGGTGATCTCGATGTCTAGTACCACAGAGCCTTTTTAAAGGCTTAATCGTTTGTGCGAAAGCCGGGAGATCCGCGACTTGTGAAGCGCACTAGGCTTGATTATCAAAATTCTAATAGGCTATGTGCCCCCCGCCTTTTTTTTTTTCTTTTGTGGTTCTTAGAGTAGAGTTAGGCTTGGCTACCTTATGCTATGATTTTTTTGTGCTCATTGGTACAATACTACCTTTACATTCTCCGTTATTTACCTACGCCAGTCAGTGAAATGACATCGGAGTGTAGGGCAACCAAATTTATTTGGATGCTCTATGCACCCTTTTCTGGAGGTTATATTTAGCCTCGTGCTTTCTACACCAAAGCTTCCAAATTATACTTTTAGGCCGTGCATTATTTCGAAATTCATCTTTATATTCCAATTTCATATTTAGTTGGAGGTTACGCGCGGCGGGGTTTCACGCCGCGTTGGCACTCCTTAACCCGGGAGAACTCGCTGCATGAGATTTTCTCTCACAGTCGTACTTTTTAAAGACTTATTTAAATCATTTTTCATTTTAATTAAAATTTCAAAATGTTTTTCAATTATTTTACCTATTTTGTGAATAAAAGTACTAAGCCAACCGAAAAAGGTTGATATTATATGAATATAAAGTAAAAGAAAAGCAATTGGGCTTTCTCACTAGCGAGTTCTCCCGGGTTAAGCACCGTGATGTCATGTCATGTCAACGGCGCGCCAGTTCCCTCGCAGAGCTGACGTCGCTTTATCCTTTATATGTCTTTATCCAGCTTTAAATAGCCCATCCTCCCTTAGCCTTTACTCCTTTTTTTTGTGTTAGAAAATTCTGCACCTCCCAGACGTTCGTTGAATGAGCGTGACGATATAACTAGTATTAGAAACAGTAATTAAATTATTGCTCATGTTACAGGTTACAGTGCAGTAACGCAAGATATGATAATGTCTAATATCACATACATAAAGTTACAAAAAAGGTAGAAATTAATTTTTAACAGTATTTTAAATATTAAATGGTGTCGAAAAAATATTCACAATGTTATATTTTGTGAATACTACCTATGGTTTATTCTAAAGGTAAAATGGAAAAAAATAAACCTATTTTTCTTTTTATTGATAAGAAGTAAAGTAGAACCTCAATTATCAGACTCTCGTTTAACCAGAACTCTCCGTAAACGGACGTCGCGTCGGTTTCCTGACCATTTTTTTTTTTTTTTTTACTGTCACATCCCATGTGTATGCAAGCGGTCTTTTCCTAAATACGAGTAGGGGAGAGTGGGGATGAAAGGGACACTCAAAATTTCAGGAAGAAAATAAAATGTACAAAGTTTCAACTTTGGCTCAATCGATGACGATAGTTGTTCTGTCTTAATAATCTTTATAACTAACATTAGCAATTGTAGCGTTGTAGGTGATGAAAGCAAAACCTGTTTTCGATGTAAAAAAGTAAATTTTGATGTTGCTATACTTTTTTTCTCTAAAAAAGTAATATTGTGTTTAACAATATAATACTTATATTATTTAGCACTGTAAAGTATGCACTTTATGTGAATATCAGTATATTTCGTTAGCTAAAATACTCTCATGCATGAATACATTTTTAATTTCGCTAGGTGAGTACGGGGTTGAAATGAACAGAAACTGAGGGGTTGAAAGGGACATCTCACTTTAAAAACCTTAGGTTGTTTCTATCAAGCTTCCATTTGTGAAGCTCAATAAAAAGAGTTAGCTTCATATTTTCTCCAAGCACCTAATATTAACGATGGTTTGACAAGTGTGCTTACTATGAGTATTCAATTGCTTTGAACCTTCCAAATATGTCCCTATTTTCGCGAACAAAGAAGCAAGATGGAATTGAATGGCTCCAAGATTTTTTGCAACGAAATTCCTCCTTTCTCTTAAGAAACCTATAGCCATTAGTTTAAAAAGAAGTACAAGTTTCAACAAAGATAATGTTGATGTTTTTTAGAAACCTTCAGTAAGCTATAGATCGCTATAAATTTACACAGAACATAATATATAACTGTGATAAAACAGGCTTAATGACAGAGTACAATCCATCTAATATAGTAGCAAGACGATATGAAAAACAATTTTCTCACGTAACATCATCTAAACATGGTCAAATTGTCAGGTTCGAATCCAAGTCTATATGCTTTACAATCTATAGGAAAAAAATTTATTCTACAGTGATCTTCACATACAATAAATATAATATCTCACGTTGAACTTATTTAATGATATATATAAAGATATATTAGATATGTATAATATAAATAGCCTGCTTTTTAGTTATATAAGTTCTTTTTCGAAATATACCGGGTGTCCCAAAAAGGACTGACTGATTTTAAAATTCAATAACTTGTAAACGGTGACAGATATTTAAAAAATTCTTGCAGAAGGGTTATGCATAAGGTCAAAAGTTTTTTTACAGGGATTTTAAATTTTAGTTCGAATTACAAACAATAGATGGCGCTGCGATCAATAGACGCTAAATTCAGGCTCGATTTCTGGTACTTCGTGGCCCGGATAATACATTTCCATCTCCTTTTTCCGCATGGAACAAGAGAAAGGACCAAAAATCGAGTCTGTATTTAGCGACTATTGCTTACAGCGCCATCTATTGTTTGTAATTCGAACTAAAATCGATAATCACTGTAATAAAAATGTTGACCTTATGCATAACCCTCCTGCAAGAAATTTTTAAATATCTGTCACCGTTTGCAAGTTATTGAATTTTAAAATCAGTCAGTCCTTTTTAGGACACCCGGTATATATATATAACGGCGGCTCTTCTTGATTTATGAACTTTTTTAAACATTAGAATCAAAGTCATTCGAGTCTTTTCAATGAATTTGACATTAAAATACAATTCCACGTGTACAGTCGTGGAAAAAAAAACAGTAAACACCAATTACTAACTCTGCAAATATTATCGTAGAAGAAAGTTACTGGTACCGCACGATTAGAAGCAAAGCCTACTTTTAAATGATGTATATAAAATTTGCCTAGGGGGCCATCTACATCTTAAAACGAACCATAAGATTTTTATTTTTTCAATAGCAGTACACAATTCTGACAGCAGAAATGAACTCTACACTCTTCAGTTAGCCAAAATAAATAAATAAATAAATAAATAAATAATAATAAAAAAATTATGCAGTCGTACGATAAGTTTTCGAGAAATTGATTCTTTTAAAACGAGCGTATTTTAGGGGCTATATCCAAATTGAAGTTCGGTACTCGATTGTTGACCGAGAGAGCACCCTTCTTAATCATGGCACCTTAAGCGCCACTCAAGCAGTCATTGAAGACTGCTAAATTACAGGATAGCATAAGAAATTTCAAAATAAGTAGTCTCTCCTATAATAGACGGCCCTTAAACCACCATTTTGCCATTTTCAAAGCGTAATTTGAAAACTACTTGGTAGAAAAATGTGAAAATTTGGATTTCCATAAAGCAGGACTAAATAAATCTAAATCCATCAAAAAATTGTAAATTGCAATTCATAATTTTTCGGATATTAATTACATTATTAATAATTCATATCATAAAATTATAAAAATTGCAAATTCAACGAATTTATGTTTGGGTATTTTAGTATTATTACTAAACAAAAAATTAGCACATTAGGAGTATAATTTCAGGAAATATTAATGAAAATGTATTTTAACATTAGAAGCACTAAATTTTGAATGGTTATAATTCAAAAACTTATCATTCAAATGACTTAAAATTTGGAGTCTAGGCATAGTTTGAACCGAAGATTTGAAATATCTTGTTAAAATTGGGTATTGCCATTGAAAAAAATGAAGTTTAGGTTAGGTTTAATATGTACATGGCCCACTAAGCAAATTTTACATTTAAAAGTAGACTTTATTTCCAATCGTTTAGTACCAGTAACTTTCTTCTACGATAAACTGTTGAGGAGTTAGTAGGGAGTGTTTACTTTTTCTTTTCCACGACTCATTACTCAGCAAAAAATTTTAACCATCCAATGAATTTGATCTCAGAACTCAACTTATGGAAATGGAAAAAATTGAAAATGAAGTTTCTAAGGGATGTGGTAAATCTAAGAGAGAAATTGCACGATTTTTAATTAGATCATATTATGGTAATTTTATTTTAATTTTTTTACAATTAAAAAACGCTTATAGTGCAAGGAACTCACTTGAAAAACAAAAATAAAATATCTGTTCATCAAAGGGGAATGACTCTAAAAAGATGAGTTCTGATTGAACTTCTTTAAGATCTGTAGCAGAAAGAAAAGTTATTTCAGTCGGCATTGTCTTAAAATAAATAAATTCTGTATACGACAATTTATCTTCAAATTTATATGATATGCATACGGCGCACAGTGGAGTATTTGAAGCAAAAGCCTGGTCAAAATTATTTTTCGTGTGTTTTACAGTTAAAATCATTGCTGCTGACTTATAGTAAACGTTTTCTCCTCTATTTCTAATTACCTTCTTAGTAAAAAGGTTTCTCGTTTATTATCTTAACCTTAGAAAAAGGTTTCTTATTTATTACATTAAATAATACCGGAGATGCTAAAACACTGCTAATACACACTGCTAAAATAAAAACTACTGAATTGACGAACACTTGTTTATTAATATGACAAACACAGACACACACAACGAATACTATAACATTAACTGTTGGATATTTTACACTATTTCACAAAGACATTAAGATGCCGAAGTTATCAAAAACAATCAGGGGGACACCCCACTGATTTTCACTCCATCCTCTCACTCCACGATCTCCACAGCCCATATAGCACAGGAGCTCCCAGATTCCTCCTCGGGAGCTCCAACTCATCCCAAATTGCTCCCAAAATTAAAATGACAAATGCAGGCTCTCCTGAGGAAGCTAATTTAAGGATATCCTGAGGAGTAACGTCCTGAGAGATTCCCGAGGAGCAACCTCCCTGGGACAACATTCCTGGGGATGTACCTAGGAGGCCACCTTCTAGGAAGACCTTCCTGGGGACATCCCTGGGAAGACCCTCCTGGGGACATCCCTAGGAAGTCATTTATTTGGTATTAAATAGATTTTTGTTAAAAATAACAAATATATATTTATAATTTGACTCTGAAATATAATATAAGATATCTGTGGTTGTGAATAATAACGTGGAAAGACGCAAACCAAACATGTTATCCAATAAACTATAATATAAACAATGTGAGCGATGGAACAATCATCTTATTAAAGATGGTAATACAATATACATTTGTATTTTAAAGAAAGTTTTTCTAAAGATATAATTTTAATAACTCAGAATGGAAATATGCATTTTTCCATTGAAGCAGTTTTTTTTTTAACTGTAATCTTCGAAAATATCTATCCATTCGCATCAGCACTTCGCGCACTTCAACTTGATATAAGCTTTTGAAGTTTCATCTCAGCGAGCTAGCATTGCATTTCCTATTTCCTGTTGCCTTCGATAAACGCTAGTTTTTGCTGATAAAGTCCGACTTTTCTTTTTTTAATTTAAGAGGTAAGTAAAGTTTATTTTAATTTTTCATAGTGTAGTATTTATGCAATATGTAAATTCTCATTTGATATCGTGATTGCGCAGTAAAATAGTAGTATACTCATTTCCACACGTCTAATGCAGTCACTTGGAAATATGATCATTTGTACGTTTATTTGGGTCTTGAGGTCTTATATTGATTGCAAATATAATTTTATATTCCAATTATTTAGGAAATCAGAAAAAATGCGAAATAACCAGAGAAAATCCTTGGGGGAAAAAGAATCCTATGCAATTGGAAAAAACAGCAAAGTTTAGTTTTTAATGAGACAATTCATTTATTTTCGGAAAATTTTTCATTGTTTTTATTTCATAGTCTAATATAATTTGTTGTACTGTAAAGATTTTAAAAATAGTAATTAAAATTTCAGGAGGGCAGTCTATGCAGTTTTTTTTATGGTGTTCATTTCGCAAGTTATTTTTGTGAAAAATACAGTGGCTCACATTTGTTTTCGGCCACTTGCGTTTTTGAAACTTACTTATAAAAACATCATCTAAATATTAAAGGATCTGCTTAAAAAATTTTTCATACAAACTTTATTTTCTCTATAATAAAACATGTATTGTAATGAAAATAAATTCAAAACTTTTTTTTCAAAAAATTAGTCTGCTGAGAAAGGGCTAAAAACAATCTCACATAAGTAATTGGACACTTTGAAGATTCAACAAATGTAAACAAAAATATGCAAATAATCAAACATTTTAATACTTTGTTAGGTATCTTTTAGCTGAAATCATACTTTTAAAACGTTTTGGCATGAATGCAACTAGTTTTTTGTGTAAGAATGTTCAATTTTGTTCCATTTCTCTGTTAATACTGTTTTAAGTTGTTGTTTCGAAGAAATATCCATGTTTTCTAGTTCTTTTCTCCAGTTCATGGCGCACATTTTCAATTGAGTTTAAATCTGGAGAATATGGTGGAGTGGGAGTCTTGATAACTTTGGACCAGTTGTACAGCAGCCATAAGCGAACATTTAGGGCTGTATGTTTGGGATCATTATCTTGATACAAGTTGCATGCGTTTTGAATTCCAAGTTTTTGGGCAGATATTTTCAAGCTTTCTTTCAGGATATTTATATACTTATAATATTGGTCCATATTATTTCCAATGGAAACTAAATTTCACATACCAGAAGTAGCAAAACATCCCCAAACCATTATGCTTCCATATCCATGTTCGACAGTTGACAATACATTTTTCAGATTGGCCTCTTCATTGGGCTTTCTCCACACAGTTATTCGACCATCAGACCCAAATATGTTAAATTTTGATTCATCCACAAATATCACGTTTTTATAAAACTATACATCCTTGTCTACCATGGATTTTGCAAAATCCAAACGTAACTTTCTTACTCTTTCATTTATGAATTTTTTTCTTCTGGCAACTCTACTGTTGTATCCATATGATCTGATAACTTGTCTAACAGTTTCAGGGTTTATTTTTATTGCAAATCTGTTTTCTAATTCTGTTGTAAGTTTCACTGCACAAATTCCTAGTTTTTTCTTGATTTTATGCATAATAAACCTTAGATTCCTGAGAGTTAGCTTGTGAGAAGCTCCTGATTTTAGTGCTTTTTCAACAGTTTCACGTAGTTTCCATCATTTTATAATAGCAAAAACAGTTGAATGATTCACTTTAACAAGTTTTACGATAGTTCTGATGCTTTTACCATCTTTAAAATGTTCTATGATTAAATTACGAATGGAATTTGATGTAACGTTGTAGCGTCCGGCCATGTTCGCTTCAAATATAGAAATGTAAACAAATTTACACGAATTAGTAGTAATTTCAAAGTGCAGACGATAATATTTGATATATATTTCCATTTATAATAAAAAATAAATAACAAAAAATATCGTCTGTCAAAAAATTTAGTAAAGCTTTCAAGTGTCCAATTACTTATGTGAGATTGTTTTTAACACTTTCTCGGTAAATTAATTTTTTGGAAAAAAAGTTTTGAATATATTTTCATTACAATATGTAGGTTTTATTATACGGAAAATAAAGTTCATATGAAAATATAACTAGATCCTTTAATATTTAGATGATGTTTTTTATAAGTAAGTTTCAAAAACACAAGTGTCCAAAAACAAATGTGAGCCACTGTATATTTTGTAACGAAAGATGAAATCCTCATTGTTACTCAAATGTTACTCAAATTCGAGCCAAGTATTTATTAATCATATCTTCTGCTAATTTTTTCTTTTCTGGTAAGCATGTTTTGATTGCAAATTACATTTTAAAGCCTAACAAAACAAAAAGTAGTGATAATTTTGTGAAGGGAACTATTTTAAGGGGAATTTTATGAAGGAACCTATTTCATTAAAAAGAATTTAAATTTTGTAAATAGGCCTGTTATTTGTTAAATTGGGATTATCAATTCGTTAAATCAAAATTTTTTGTTCCATTTTCGTCAGGAGCATTAAAAAATGCACTAAATCGAGAAATTCATTAAATTGGGGGCCGATTGTATTTTGTAAATCTTTAATATATGATTAATAATTCATCTAAAAAAAAACTCCCTTCCTCCCTACCCCCTCCAAAAAATAAATTCTTTTTTGCTCCCTCAACTCACGAAGTTAACCTTTTTTAACTTTTCTGCTCTGCTGACTTAGTTCAGGGCTTGAAATTCAACTTTTCCCCAGAATATGGATCTTCCTCCCAACATTTTATAAATGGAGGCGAGTTCAACTGTTCGTGGAGGAGGAGGAGGGGGGGGGAAGTTAACCCAGTTATTCTTTATGTATCACCTAAATAATTACGGTAATACTGACATAACAAAATACTATAAATCAACAATTTGGAATAATTAACCGAAATGTTTATTTTAATTAAAATAAAAGAACAAAATCAAGCTTTATCCCCATATCAGTTTTTCAACTTTCATCCAATGTCAATTGACAATTGGGTCGTAAATTTAGATTTTATCTGATTTTCTGTGCTAAAGCTGCTTTCACAAGGTACACTTTTGACAAACACAGAGCAACTTTTATAACTTTGGAAATAAGTTTAATCTCATGGTTATTAACAGAGACCCGGAGCCGGAGCGCTCCGGAGCTATGTTTTCCCTGGAGCTGGAGCTCTAAATTTCCCCCTGCTCCAGGGCTCCTTTAGTTTTTAATATTTTTTTTAATATTTTTTTTTCCGTCTTAAGTTTCCAGGCTTAAAATATTTTAATTACATCATTTTTCAGTATTCTAATTATATCATTTTTTAGGTTTTTTTTTTTTTTTTTTTTTTTTTTTTTTTTTTTTTTTTTATTAGAGATGAAAAACTTTTCAAAACATGGTAACCCTACTTTACTTTTACTTTCTACTTGAGCTAAATGACAAAACTATTTGAAAACAAATATGGCCGCCTGTTTACATGTGTAGTTGTACAATTTTGGTTGTTTGAAAAGTGTAGAAGAAATTTAAGATTGTGTTTAAAATTCCACCAAACTTTCTATTTTAAAAGTAAAAGCTAAAAAATGTCATGTTGTCTGAACAAGCATTTCAAGTTTCATGAGAAGTAAAATGCATTTTGTCGTATCTTCAATGAAGGTAAAGGAAGAAAGAATTTGTGATCAAAAAATTAAATGTATAAATTAAAATCTGCAACTCAAAAGGTCGGAGCCGAGCTGGAGCCAGAGCCACAGTATTTTATCTAGGAGCGGAGCTGGAGCCGGAGCATCAAAAATTGTTCGGCTCTGGGTCACTGGTTATTAATAGTGGTGTACCGAGTAGTACTTTGGGCGAATACCGAGTACTCGGCCGAGTACCGAATACTGAGTAGTTGTATAATAAGGGAAAAAAAACACTGATGTGCACATAATGTGAGCTTAGGTGTGCATATATATAAATATACCTGTGTACATATATATATATATATATATATATATCTGTGTGCACATATATATAATATACATATATAGTATATATAAATTAACTAATTAAATTTGAAATTTATTTGTGCACCTTTTAAAGACAATTTTTGACAATTCAAAACAGTAGCAAAAAAAGGAGAATTGACACATAACAAAAGTACAGTTATTAACCAACATAAAATAAAACATTCTTCAACCCTCCAATTTATTCCGATACCTGAAATCTGTCTATCAAAAATAAGAATGTTTAGTTACTGTAACAATTCATTGAATAATGCAAAACATTTCGTATTTATTTTGTAACTGTACATTATTTTCTTTTGATTAAAAATAAAAGAGGTACAAAAAGAGATGCAGGCTTTCTTAACCGAAGACTTATGTAAAACTGACACTCCATTTGCATGGGGGGGGGGGGGGAACTTTTCTGATTATGTGCAACCTTGCAAAAAAATTCTTATGTGCACCTTCGACCACTGGTTTATTTTGAATGTATATTTACAGATTCAGGCCAAATTTATAGTAGTAAAAGAAATGCCCTGTCCACTGATAATGTAGAACGTTTGGTGCTTTTGCACCATAATTTGAAATATAATAAATTTAACTATTAATTTTTTTATTACATTTATTGTATTTTCAGTTACTTTATCCAAAATAGTAGTCTTTTCTGTTTTCCTATATATTTAAAACGAACTTATTTGTATAAATGTGAAACTAAATTTTAATCTGGAATTATTTTATGATTGTTTTTGTTCTTAACTTTTTCTATATTTTGTAGACATATTGTTAAATACCGAGTAAATAGTTTTATGAATTATTGCATATATTATACATTGACATTCGAATAACTTTTTACATATCAGTTTTAAATTCATATGCTTAAAAAATGAAATTCTTCCAACTATTCGGTATTAGCCGAGTACTCTGCCAAAATTTTGCCGAGTATTTACCGAGTACTCAGTACGGCTCTAGTTATTAACTTGTAAATGGAGGGGGGGATCAGAAATTGGGTTAGTAGCCAGTGGCCAGTGGACTGTTTTATTAGTGGCCACATTTTAAAGTGTCCAACTATAATGTATCAAACTTTCTTGACATCTAAATAAACCATAATTGTATATAAACTCATTTTTCTATAAATCTGAATATTTTATACCGTCCAACGGTTCATGACAGGAATCGGGAATAAGGAAAATTTCCTTAAGATCAGAAATATCACATAATTTTTTAAGAACATATTTATGGATTATTTGTATATGTTCATAAACACACATTAATCAAATTTATTTATGTTCTTTATATAAAAAGTAAGTTAACCCGGCAGGACGTGCGCTGTGAAACGTAACACGAGAACGGGCATGGGGTGTCAGCACACCCCAAACATATTAAATAGGCATAAATATGAAAAAACTTTAGAATTCTGTCTGTTAGTGAAATTCATGATAACACTCTTTCTCGTGAAAAATGATAGCTAAAATGTTAAATTATCGTTAATTAAAAAAAATAATAAACAATAAATTAAAAGCACTCACCGACAGCAGACGAATATTTTCTGACGTGGGGTGTCAAGTACCTGTCCTGCCGGGTTAATAAAAATTCCAACAACGTGTATTAGGGATGCACAATGTGTGGCCTGTGATTTCATCAATGAATAGTGCAAAAAATTGCAGTTTTTGCTCGTATGTCGCAAAAAAAAGTGAATTTCATTAATTAGTCATATGAAAATCAAATTTATCGATCTGATGCAGGAAAATTTGTGAATTTCGTCAATTTATTGCAGGGAAAATTTTTGTGAGTATCATCAGCAGGGTTGCCGGCTTTTAGCCAGGCCTCGTTTTAACCACTTAGAAAAAAAAAACAGCTTTTATTGAAAAAAGGCAGATTTTATTTTTAAAAGTTGGTTTACAGCTAATTTATATTAAATTTGGATCAATTAATTTTCAGTACACTTAAATATTTTCTACTAAAATATTATAAATTTCTATTAAATTTTGCAAAATAAATAAGTCTTTATAACTGCTAGAAGGCAACTGTGAAGGAATTATGTCCGAAAAAAAATTATAAATATTGAAAAGAATAGAAGTTACTCTTCAAACTGGTGTTTTGAAATTTTATATTACATAGTTCCACATTATTTTAAAGATTATATTTAATTAAACAGTGACAAAATGTAACACATCAAAATGGAAAAATTCTTATGTGGCCATATGGAGAGATTAAGTTACAAATGCTAAAAGAGAAATTAGAGAGGATATAATATTTGAGGAAAGTTTGGTACATAAGTGTGTAAAATGAAGAGCAATTAAATTTAAATAAACACAACTAAAATTTTCTAAATAAAATTTTGAAAAGCATGTTTCTATGCATATTAATGCATATGCTATTCATAATATTGTTTTTAGTGAGAAATGGTGTTTTTATTGTGACTATATATGATTTTAAATGTTTATGAGAAATAAAATAGGACTTGTATATTAATTCTTAAAATTAGTTAATAATAAAACATGTAACTAAGTAACTATTGTCCTCTTTAATTTTATAAAGCATTAAAAAAAGTGGGTGAAAGGGGTAAATGGTCAGTGTAAACCAGATAAAGCAGTTGGTACGGCACTTTTAAAATTTAGCTGACCTGACTCCCCGTGGCAGAACGTGCACAACGAGCGTCGCAGACGTTTCAAGGCTCCTGCAGACCAAAAACATATAATACACAGCAGAAGAAAAAAACCGGGGTGAAAGCATTTGCTAAGTGAGAACGGTCTGAAAATTTAAAAAAAAAAAAAAAAATCTGATCGGTCCGAACATTTGGAAATAAAAAAGAAATCACTGAAAAATATCACAAATTATGACAAGTGACTGGGAAAAAAAAAAAGCTTTTTTCGTCAATCGTTTGCAGAAAAAAATCACCAATTTCGCCAAAGGATCGCGGGGAGAAAAAGGTAATTTCGGTATATGATTGCGGAAGAACGCGGATTGCAGCAAACCACAGCAGAAAAGGTGGATTTTGGCAAAGGATCGCGGTAAAACACTAATGTCGTCAAAGGATCGCAGTAAAATAGGAATTTCGTCAAAGGATCGCGGTAAAACGTGAATTTTGTCAAAGGATCGCGGTAAAACGCTAATTTTGTCGAAGGATCGCGGTGAAACTCTAATTTCGTCGAAGGATCGCAGTGAAATGCGAATTTCGTCGAAGGATCGCGGTGAACTGCGAATTTCGTCGAAGGATCGCGGTGAACTGTGAATTTCGTCGAAGGATCGCGGTGAGCTGCGAATTTCGTCGAAGGATCGCGGTGAACTGCGAATTTCGTCGAAGGATCGCGGTGAACTGCGAATATCGTCGAAGGATCGCGGTGAAATGCGAATTTCGTCGAAGGATTGCGGTGAAATGCGAATTTCGTCGAAGGATCGCGGTGAAATGCGAATTTTGTCAACGGATCGCGGTGAAATGCGAATTACTTCAAATGATCACAGAAAAAATACACATTCGTCAAAATATCGCTGAAAAAACGGGAAGTTTGCAAAGACTCGCATAAAGAAACGCCGTCAAAGAATTGCGTATGAAACACATTTCGAGAAATGATCACGGGAAGAACGCGAATTTCGTCTAAAGACCGTTGAAAAAAGAAAGTTTAGTCGAATGATCACAAAAAAATGCAAATTTTGTCTAAGGGACATTGAAATAATGAGAATTTCGTCACAGGATCGCAGAAATAACGCAAATTTCGTCAAAGGATCGCGAAACAAAAAACGCAAATTTCTTCAAGGACTGCGAGAAAACGCAAATTTCTTTAAAAGATCGTGATCGTAATTTTTTTTTTAATTTTATACATCACTTGCAAAAAACATTGTGAATTTTGTCAATTTGTCACAGGAAAAAAATCGCATCATATGAAACTAAAAAGTGACAACACAGGGGTGGCGATTGATTACACTTTTTAAATTTCACTTTTACAACTCATTGTAACAATTACTTATTTTTAACTGTGCCTGGCTTTTAAATCTGTTAAAAGCTAACATTGAAAATCCAATTTAATCATTGGTCTTAAATTGATTTCAGCAAACATTGCAAGCCTCAATAATCTCAGATTTAAGAAAAAAATGTGTTTTTTTTTTTATTTATTTTTTGTAAACATTATTGAGTTTGAGATTTTAGAAAGTATCTAGATATATGTTTGAAAATTGAAAAGAAAAGGTAAAATTTAATTCTTAAATTCCAAATTCATTGAATTTTAATTTGTATACTTAATAGTCTTATGATGAAAAATTAAATTTTCACATATTTGGGTATTATTTAAAAATATATTCATTTTCTATTATTCTGTAATTAGATTTTCACATTCTGCCATTAGAAATACAAAATAAAAGCCCGTTTTAAAAAAATCCCTGCCGGCCCGGCCTACAGGCAGAGGTAGATTTCGAAGCCAAATATACTCATTTCACAAACAAAAACTAAATCATGATTATAGATAAATCCACTTTAACAATTTTATCTGGCCGCTCTTGACGAGTTTTTATTTCATTTTCATATAATAGCTGGTTTTATCAGAATCATGTTAGGGCGGTATTCAAAAAAATACTTTTCCATGCTCAACAACTCGAAATTTTCTGGCATAATTCCAGATTCATTTTTAATTAAAAAAAAATATATGAAACTTGCTGACGTGATTTTTGAAGAGATTTATAAGCCACCTGTGTTTTTATTTTTTGTTCAATTAATTAAAACTTGATATATAAACAATTATTTTCTCAGAAGGACAATATTTTTCGTTTCTAACATAATCGCTTCGGAAATTCCGTTCAAAATGCCCACTTTGACATCATTTTTTGAAATATATTCTGCTTCTATCTAAAAATCGATTATTACGGTACATTATATAGTTTCTGAATAAGCAAATCTACCAATTAAATGCGTTTGAGAGCAAAAATGAATTTAAAAACCAGTCAGAAAATAAGTAGTTTGGATTTAAGCGCATCCTTAATACAATGATTTTTTCAACACAATCCGCTTCGGTAAATTCGGTTCAAAATGCCCTTTTTAACAACATTTAAAAAAATATATTCTGCCCCTATCAGAAAATCGACCATTACGGTACATTATATAGTTTCTGAGTAAGAAAACGTACCAATTGAAAGCCCTTGAGAGCAAAAATGAATTGTAAAATGAGTAAGAAAATAAGCAGTTTGGATTTGAATACACCCTTACTAAGATCATTTTTTACTTCAACCGGTATGTATTTTTAATTTGTTTTTGCTCTAAGAATTGGTCCTATCCAAAACTTGTCTATATAGATGTTGTAGACAATATTAAGAAGATATATGATAAATTCATGGGGATTTTATATCTTTTGAATTGACGGAGTTATGGATTTTTTTCTTCTTCAAACCCCTTTTTTGTTTTCGTTTTTAATTTTTTTTTTGCGGTGCGAATTGGTCCTATCAAAACCTTGTGAATATAAACGTTGTAGATAATGTTAAGGAAATTCATGATAAAATTAATTGGATTTGATATCTTGAGAATTGACGAAGTTATGGATTTTTTTCTTCTTCAAACGCCCTTTTTGTTTTCGTTTTTAATTTTTTTTTGCGGTACGAATTGCTCCTATCAAAAACTTGTGAATATAAAAGTTTTAGATAATGTTAAGGAGATTTATAATAAAATTAATTGAATTTGATATCTGGAGAATTGACGAAGTTATGAATTTTTTTCTCACAAAAACCCAATTTTTTGCGCCCCTTGAGCCCAATATTAAGAAGATATGTGATAAATTCATGGGGATTTTATATCTTTTGAATTGACGGAGTTATGGATTTTTTTCTTCTTCAAACCCCTTTTTTGTTTTCGTTTTTAATTTTTTTTGCGGTACGAATTGGTCCTATCAAAACCTTGTGAATATAAAAGTTGTAGATAATGTTAAGGAGATTCATGATAAAATTAATTGGATTTGATATCTTGAGAATTGACGAAGTTATGGATTTTTTTCTTCTTCAAACGCCCTTTTTGTTTTCGTTTTTAATTTTTTTGCGGTACTAATTGCTCCTATCAAAAACTTGTGAATATAAAAGTTTTAGATAATGTTAAGGAGATTTATAATAAAATTAATTGAATTTGATATCTTGAGAATTGACGAAGTTATGAATTTTTTTCTCCCAAAAACCCAATTTTTTGCGCCCCTTGAGCCCATTTTTAACTTTATCAAAAATCTGTGATACATAAATTTTTGGCCCTATTTTTAGAAGTAATAAAAACTTTAAACTGATTTGATATGTACAAAAATTAAGAAGTTATGGGGGGTTTTCTGTTTTCCCAAAACCCCTCCCTATTTCCCTCCCCTAGGTCCGATTTTGCCCATTAACGAACTTGACCGAGATTTTATGCCCATTGATTTTATGTATTAGTTTGGAAGAGATTGGTGCAGAATTACGAAAGTTATCGTGTCCAGAAGAAAGTGATATATATATATATATATAGATAGATAGATAGATAGATAGATAGATACATAAAGTTTTTTACTGAGGGTGGTTTTGGGTTCTAGGGGTCATGATCGGTGTAGATCTGCAAAAATTTTTCAGAAATTCCAAGATAGGAACGATCCCAATAGGTAGTATTTCATACGAAATCTACCTAAAAATGCACATTATAATTTGTTTATAGATCCATAATTTTTTGGTTTTGGTTCTTCAAAGGTGAAAAATGTCCTTGGTTTTTATTTAAAGAAATGTGTACACAAACCCTTATTACTTTTTATAAAATGGAATTGTGTATATCATGCTTAGTTAAAGCTAAAAAATTGGCATTGCCTTTTTTTTTGGCAGATCCTTTTTTAATGAATTTCCATATAAGAAAAAGTTGCAGTGTTGATTTTTCTTTTAAGTTTGATACTCCTCACCAGTTGAAGATTGCATTCTATTTCTTTCTCAACGAGTTGTTGAAGTTTTAAAATTTCCCATACATTATGCAGAAAAATTTTCTGTTTCATTGAAAATTTTGAATTTTAGGATTTTTTAGATTTAGCATCAATATGTTTCGGGCTTCTTTGAATTGCTGATCTATATTTTCCTTCAATACAAGGATTTAAGTTAATTTCAGAAAATCACAGAACTTAGGCTATACAATGCAACACAGCAGTTAGAATAATCAAAACTCGCGAATGTTAAGGG
Source organism: Maratus speciosus (assembly GCA_963932465.1). Taxonomy (NCBI): domain Eukaryota; kingdom Metazoa; phylum Arthropoda; class Arachnida; order Araneae; family Salticidae; genus Maratus; species Maratus speciosus. The sequence goes on along the minus strand of OZ010798.1, from coordinate 159,900,998 downwards.
ATTACTGTATTTTAAACCCTGACTAATACTATTCTTTAATGATTCAATTCATTATTCATTAATAGTATGTTTTGATAAATATTTCTGTTAAATAGGATATTGGCAGAAATGTTCAAGAGAAAGAAAATAACATTCAAAACGACATGTCCGCCGCTTGATTAACAGGGACATATCTCGGTCAGAGTCTCATAAAATAGTTCTGAATACATGAGGAACCTTTCTGAATACCTGTCAGAGACTACAAGCAACCTTATAAGGCTCCAAAGTTTGGAACCTTCAAAAAAGTTTGGGACCATATCAAGCTCGGAGGAATCTGAAGATGAAAGATTTTTACATAGGGAGCCTTTCCCAGAAACACCTGATTTAGGACAACCTTCAGCTTCAAAAACACCTGATCTGTCTTCGATTTCAACAACACCTTCAGGTAGTTAATAATTAAAATGCAAATCTCTGTTAATTAAAATGCAAATCTCTAATAATTAAAATGCAAATCAACTAATGCTGTCACTACCGACGTTAATGAGCTTTTGTCTTTCTTCGTGAATATTAAGAAAACTGCTGCATACAAAAATATAAAAATTGGTTGTACAGTAGACTCTCTTAAATCTGCCCTTCTGAAACTTACAGTTCAAATGTAGAAAAGCAAAATTACAGAAATTTGTAATTTTGTATCATTCTGTATGTATTTCAATATGTAATTCTCAATAATATGACTGAATTTGTAGTTTTTCATGAAGGAAGTATAAATTAATTTCTGAAAAAAATCAAGATATTGTCAGTAATAATTGCAAGCTTTTTATCAAATATATTTATGTGTTAATCAGGTATGTATGTATTTTTCAGGAAAATATTGAAACATTCTTTAATAGGTCCCAGGAAAATATCACAATTATACCTGTAAATGGAGATTCTAAACAAATCATTTAAAAATGTTTTAAAATAAGGCCTTTTTATGAACAGTGTGCTTGTTTGTTTTTTTCAACTACCATTTGTGGAAATTAGTGATACTTTTTATGCCTGATTTTTCTAACTGATGACCTGTTAAAAATTTTCCTATATTTAAAAAACTGAACATAATTACCCCTGGTTTGTGAAGACAAAATTATTTTTCCTGTATTTCCCTCCCCCTCTTTTAGCCAATTCTTTTTTATTGCTGCATGTTCTTTTTGTATTAGAAAGTATCGTGTCATCAACTGGGAGTCATCACTGTCATCAACTGGACAACATCATTTAGAAGTCTACCGTGATGTGAATTTTATGAACGCACGATCCTAAGTGTATATGAATGAGACAGCAACTAGAAGGTGCGGCAAAAGATCACAAATTTTAGTAAGTCGCGTTACAAATACGTTGATTACATCAATTGGTCGTTGTACTATATCCATCGTTTATAGATAAAAATCATAAATTTTGGCATTATAACATTAGCAGCATTTTAGTCACTAATTTAGTCACTAGTTCATTATATCGTGAAATTTGTCGATCGTCCATGAATAAAAATCATATTTTCGGCAGTCACTCCCAGTTAAAAAAAAAAAAAAAATCTGATTTCGTCAGTTAGTTGCAGAAGTATTAAGTGTAAAAAAATATAGCTTAAAAAAACAAAATTAAGTACAACTTCTGAAATGCTAATATTTTATTCCTGACATGTGTTCAAAATTCTTGAAATAGTCAGAAGAGAACATTAAATAATTTACTCTTGATATAGTTTTTGCAATGTTGATGTCTGTGATATTTCTTACTAAAACATGTGTAGCTGTATTTACATATAAATAAAATTCCTTTAAATAAATTCCTCCCTTTACCCTTCCTTACATTTCTAGGCTTGCATTTGATATATGCAGATTTCTATTTGACTTAATTGCTTTGTGACTTTTTATTTAGATAGGGAGAAAGGAAAAAAAAATCTACAAAATTAATAAAGATGGTTGCAAAACTTGAATTCAAAGTTGATAAATTACAGTCAACATCAACATTAGATCTATTTATGGAAAAATTCAGTGAGCAACAGATAATTTCGATTGACACTATTGCTCACGTGTAAGGCTCCTGTCCGTACAGGCGAAGACACTCGCGAACTAATGCTAACACTATGGGGAGGTTATTTTCTAATATCTCGTTTGCAACTAGGAATTTTTAAATATTTTTTTGCATTGGATAGCTTAGGTCGATCTCTACATTGATCTTTTTTTTTTTACTTTTTCGATTTTGGTTGCAGATATTTTTTATTCAGTTACTTTCACTTTCGAAACCGGTTGCGAAAATGAAAGTGTCGTTCTAAAAAAAATTCTGCAACCAAAATCAAAAAAGTAAAAAAAGGAGAGATGTAGAGATAAACTTCAGCTATCCAATGCAAAAAATTAAAAATGTCGAAACAAGTTTTTAAAAGGAAGAAATTTGTATTCAGGTATGGGTTAAGGGACGAGGAAACTTTGAAACGAAAAATGTATGTACTTTCATTTTGAAAAACATTCTCAATATGTATAGATATAATTTCTTGTAACAATCAAAATAAGATGTTTGTGTTGGTAGTCGCACCCCTCAATCTCTGTGCCTGAGACGACTGCCTCCCCATTTCACACGGGACTGATTGGTTTATGTCAAATTAAATTATAATTTTAGTTATCAAACCAAATTAACTTACATTTATGCATAAAACTGTAGGATGCATTATGAATAACTGGTGAATTTTTTCTTGTTTTTTGTGTCTAAAATATTGTTAAAATATTGAATTTATACTATTTTTAAAAGACAAATTAATTTAACTGCTGATTAGTTCTTTCTAAGTAAAATAAGAATAGTTTAAACTTCTGTTTGCGGAAGGATAGAAATTATATTGTGAATGTACTTAAGAAAAACCGCATTAAAAGGGAAAAAAAATTAATTTACACAATAAAGAAAATTCTTGTTATTTTACATATTCTTTCCATGTGCTTCATATATACTTGAGATGAAATTGTGATGAGATGAAATGATTACTTGAGATGAAAAACTTAAAAATAATGGAAGTGCGACGCTTATGCCGGAACAGCATGTACAATGCTTTTTCTCTTTTCTTTTTGCCAGGGCCGGTAGCAGAAACAGTGCAGCACCGAAGCAGTGCTGCAGATTAATTTAACAGATTAAAAATAAATTTTGTGTAAAAAGTAAATGTTTTTTACATTCGAAAGGGGAATTCGAATTCGGTTTTAATATTTTAGTAAACATTATCCTCTTTTCAATAAAGTCTAATTCAGAAAACAGGAGGCGGGGGGGGGGGGATTGAGTGCATGTAACATAATGCGAGGGATTGGAAAGAGGACTTTTTGCTGAAGTTAGCGGCGATATAGGACTCAGTAGGGACGTGGGGTTTTTCTGCAGAAAATGTTTAAGAAATTATTTGAGTTTGCAAACAGTTTTACATTTTATCTAAGTCTGATTGTCTAATCCATCAAAATTTTCTATCCAATGCGATTGTCCAGTAAATTAAACAAATAAAAATACATTCTTAGATAACAATTGCTTATAATTAATTTACCAGAAATTAAGAAAAACTCATGAAACTCATTTCAAATATCATGCCTGCAAGTTTCCTGTTTTTACGTTTAAAAACAAGCCCTAAAATAGAAAGTTTTCGGTTCTTGGGCGGGAAAAAATAGTTTTATGAGAAGTCTTAAAATGAAGAGTTTCTTTTATTCGTTTTAATTTGCAAAAGAAAATTTTCTTTGTTATTTTAAATGTCTCAGCCATATGTTGGTATGTACTTGTGGTGAAATTTTCCGAAAAATTCAAATCCACCGAAAACTTTTCTCTATATTTAATAGTTTAAAAAAAGAAACTTTTGATTGGATATCAAAAATCTACTATCTCTGATAATAAGAGGAGGCTATATCTATTGACCATCACCCCGCAGATCTCTGTTGGGGGTCTAAGGTTACTAGCATTTGCTTGCACTGCACCAAATTCTTGCCAGAATCCTTCCTTGCAAATAAATACATTTCCTTGATTATTATTAGATATTTATCATAAAAATGAATATATGTTAAGCTCAATCGATTTTGATTAATGAGTCTCATTTTTCATATGAAAATGTGGGAAAAAAAGATTTAATATGCCATTTCTTTCAGATTCAGTACAGAACTATTTATTGTCATGGACTTACACTCCTCTGTAGTATAATCTCCATTGACAACTGAGGTTTTCCCCAACCTTAGATGAATATATAGCAGATGAGAATTTCAGGAGTATTTTGGTCAGTATATTTTTAATCTTTATATTTCAACAAGGTTTTATGGTTAATATTTTAAGTGATTTGAAAAATTTTCACAAGATGCCATAGTTTAATTAGTTTGAAATTTTGTGTAAAACTGATTATTTTAACAACTTTCGATATAGTTTGAAAGTTTATCCCCCCCCCCCTCTTTTATTTAAACTTGCTGTTAAAAATTATAGAATGTTTTTTTATAAATTATCTTTATTTTTTTCAATATTTCTGGTTAAATTGTGGTCAAATTCAGAAATGAGTCTCATTGCAAGTGAAAATTTGTCACATTTTGTTGGTAATTTAAATTTTCCTGAGCAGTTTCATCGTATCTTGTGGTGATGTTCCTATTAATAAATTAAATCAATAAATGGATTGACTAATAGCAATATTAAATCGAAAAGTTTCAGTACTTGTAAAGTGACTATTAAATTGCTTGCAACGGCCACTTTCCTATGAGAAAATTGTAAAATTTGGGGATGGGGGGGGGGGGGGGCGAGGAGTTAGAAATATTTTCAGTTTTTGCCAAAGGGAAACTTGCACCCAAGCTGACCAATACATTCACAGGCGAATTGTACGTAAAATGAAAACTGCAATGATTAAGTGGTTAATAAATTGGATGTCAATTAAAACTTTTATTAAAATGAATTTCATTCTACTGCAGGTAAACAAGATATACCATTTACAACTAGTCACAGATGTTTAAATAATAAAATGATATGCTGGTTAAATTCAAATAGATAACTTTTTGATTTTGTGTATTTTTGATAAAATAAAATTTCTTTGAGTTCCCAATGATTGAGAAGTTTTAGTCAAATATGTGATCTTGGCTAACATACTGATGTAATTAATTTAGCCCACACAGTTTAATTTTTACAGGCATAATTAAATTTACTTAAGGTTTGTTTATGGTTACCTAAAATAAGATGCATTTGTATCTTCAGTTGAAACATATGTGGTAAATTTCTAAAGAATAACAATTTCTTTCATTTGGAAGAAACTTCCCAGCCCTGTTATGCACCTGTAGTATAGAACCCTTATAAAGACAACTCTAAAATGACATTGATTACCTTTTCTGCGGATATACTAATTTAATAAGCTTCTGTAATTAATTAGTATCATTAATGTTAATTCAAGTTTTTATTGCTATATTTATATATAGGTTAATGAGTTCAGGAACCTGGGTGGTCTATATGCAAAAATATTTGCATTTTCACCATGGCAACGAAACTGATTTGTCTATTTTATATATGTCGTAGGCTAATTGAGAAATCCGGCTCTTTGCAAACAGCCTAGGCTCTTTGCAAAGAGCCGGGCTAATTGGAGAATCCATCTCCCTTTTTCCAATTAGCCTGATATTTTTCAGGCTTATTGCAAAGAGCCGAGAAAGCGTTAGGCTAATTGAAAAATGACCACTTATTATCCGATCAGGGTGATATTTTTAGGCTATCAAAGCCTGAGAGCTTATGTGCCCGCCGATTCTGTATGTATGTGTGTACGTACGTACGTACGTATGTACGTAACACGATAACTCTTGATAGAAATATCCGATTTGCTTCAAATTTTTTTTCTAGGTTCATTCTGATAAGGTGCTTTCCTGATTAGTTTTTGGAGTTCATTGGTTAAGGATAAAGGGGGAAAAGAGGGCTAGTCCCCCCCCCCCTTAATTTATATAAATGCGTTTTTCATGCAGAAATATTCGATTTGCCCCAAATTTAGTATACCGGTTTATTGTGTTAAGGAGCTTCCCTGATTAGATTTGGAAGCTCATTATTTAAGTATAAAGGGGGAAAGGGGGCTACCCCCTTAATTTAAATAAATCGGTTTTTCATGATGAATTATTCGATTTGCTCCAAATTTGGTATACCGGTTTATTAAGTTAAGAAGCTGCCTTGATTAGATTTGGAGGTTCATTAGTTACATATAAAGGGAGGAAAGGGCGGGCTATTCCCCCCGTAATTTAGATAAATGGGTTTTTCATGCAGAAATATGAGATTTGCTATAAATTTGGTATACCGGTTAATTATGTTAAGCAGCTTCTCTGATTACATTTGGAAGATCATTATTATGTATAAAGGGGGGAAAGGGGGTCAATTGCCTCTCCCCTTAATTTAGATAAATGCGTTTTTCATGTAGAATTATTCGATTAGCTCAAATTTGGTATACTGGTTTATTATGTTAAGGAGATGGCTTGATTAGATTTGGAGGTTCATTAGTTAAGTATAAAGGGAGAAAAGGGGGGTAGCCCCCCCTTAATTTAGGTAAATGGGTTTTTAATGCAAAATTATTCGATTTGCTCCAAAATTGGTATACCGGTTTATTATGTTAAGGAGCTTCCCTGATTAGATTTGGAGGTTCATTAGTTAAGTATAAAGGGAGGAAAGGGGGGAGGGGGGGGTAGACCACCCCTTAATTTAGATAAATGGGTTTTTCATGCAGAGTTATTCGATTTGCTCCAAATTTCGTATACCGATTTATTATGTTAAGGAGCTGCCTTGATTAGATTTGGAGATTTATTGGTTAAGTATAAAGAAGGGACAGGGGCTAGTGTCCCCTTAATTTAGATAAATGGGTTTTTCATACAGAATTATTCGATTTGCTTCAAATTTGATATACCATTTTATTACGATATGGCTTCCTTCATTTGATTTGGAGGTTCATTGGTTAAGTATAAAAGGGGGGAAAGGAGGGAAATTGCCCCTCCCCTTAATTTAGATAAATGTGTTTTCATGCAGAATTATCTATGCAGAAGTAGAAAGGGGGGCTAATACCTTCATTTATTTTTCGAGGGGCATTATTCTTTGAAATAAGCGTATAATATACAATTAGTGTGAATAGCCTGTGAGCGCAATGCCATCAGTTTAACTGGGCAATTTTCTTTTTACTGGGTTTATTAACGCATAACTCTACCCAAACCCGAAAAATAAATTACAACAGACCGTACCCCGATCCGAGCAAGACAAAATAATTTCAGTCTGCATGTAACCCGACACGAACCTAAGAGTTCCATTTGAAAAAATCCGAAATCCCGAACCAAATCTGATAACCGACAAAAATATTCCAAAGGGTTGGGTTGATTGTTGACGGCCGATTATCTACTCGAGGGATATAGGCCCTAGGGGGAGTGCCCTTCGTGGGGGTCTTTCTAAGGGAACCTAACCCGTATTTACGCATGGAAAATCCAAGGCTTCGAAGAAAACCACGAAAACTCCGAAACGGTTAGGCCGACGGGCGCGATTGGGTTCGAACCCAGCTCCTCCCGTCTACCAGCTTCGAGAGCAGAACCTCTCAGCCACTGGTGGGGCAAATATTCCAAAGATCCATAACCGGATCCGAATTAGTTCCGAATAAATTAGTTTCCGTGGACTCGCAACGCTACCTGAACCTAAAAATTCCATTCGAAGTCAACCTGAAACCTGTCCCGAACGAAATCTTAATCGACAAAAATATTCCAAAGAACTATAACCCGATTCAAGCCAGACAAAATAATATCCGTCCACCGGCAACCCGATCCGAACCTGAAAGTTCTAATGGAACTCAATCCGAAACCTGGTTGTGGTCAGTTTTCGGGTTGACTTCAAATGGAACCTTCAAGTTCGGATCCGGTTGAAAAAAAATTAAACTAAATCAGATAATTCTGCATGAAAACCCATTTATCTAAATTAAGGGGAGGGGCAATTGCCCCCCTTTCCCCCCATTTATACTTAACCAATAAACCTCCAAGTCAAATGAAGGAAGCCATATCGTAATAAACTGGTATATCAAATTTGAAGCAAATCTAATAATTCTGTATGAAAAACCCATTTATCTAAATTAAGGGGGCACTAGCCCCTGTCCCTCCTTTATACTTAACCAATAAATCTCCAAGTTCCAGCAGCTCCTTAACATAATAAACCGGTATACGGAATTTGGAGCAAATCGAATAACTCTGCATGAAAAACCCATTTATCTAAATTAAGGGGGGGGGGATCTAGTTCTCCTTTCCTCCTATTATACTTAACTAATGAACCTCCATATCTAATCAGGGAAGTTCCTTAACATAATAAACCGGTATACGAAATTTGGGGCAGATCGAATAACTCTGCATGAAAAACCCATTTATCTAAATTAAGGGGGGGGGGGTCTAGCCCCCTTTTCCTCCCTTTATACTTAACTAATGAACTTCTAAATCTAATCAGGGAAGCTCCTTAACATAATAAACCGATATACCAAATTTGGAGCAAATCGAATAATTTTGCATTAAAAACCCATTTATCTAAATTACGGGGGGATCGCTCCCCCTTTCCTCCCTTTATATGTAACTAATGAACCTCCAAATCTAATCAAGGCAGATCCTTAACTTAATAAACCGGTATACCAAATTTGGTGCAAATCGAATAATTCATCATGAAAAACCGATTTATCTAAATTAAGGGGGGATATCCCCCCTTTCCCCTCTTTATATTTAAATAATGAGCTTCCAAATCTAATCAGGGAAGCTCCTTAACACAATAAACCGGAATACCAAATTTGGAGCAAATCGAATATTTCTGCATGAAAAAACCATTTATATAAATTAAGGGGGGGACTGACCCCCATTTCCCTATTTATCCTTAACCAATGAATCCCAAAAACTAATCAGGGAAGCACCTTATCAGAATGAACCTAGAAAAAAAATTTGAAGCAAATCGGATATTTCTATCAAAGCTTATCGTGTACGTACATACGTACGTACGTACACACGTACATACAGAATCGACGGGCACATAAGCTCCCAGGCTTTGATAGCCTGTGAGCTAAAAATATCACCCTGATCAGATAATAAGTGGTCATTTTTCAATTAGCCTAACGCTTTCTCGGCTGTTTGCAATAAGCCTGAAAAATATCAGGCTAATTGGAAAAAGGAGATGGATTCTCCAATTAGCCCGGCTCTTTGCAAAGAGCCTAGGCTGTTTGCAAAGAGCCGGATTTCTCAATTATACATATTTTTCACATGCTAATTAGTCTTTCCCAATATTTTTTAAAAGATGCACATGGTAGGAGTTTTTTTTATATTTAACACAAATTATGGTGTCCTCATGATCAGGTGAAATGTTCTTATTTTCTGTAGATAGTGTGTATATTGAAGGGGAATTACCCATTTAAAAAAATTTAAATGATCAATTAGCATAACCTGACCAGGTGGCCAGCTGAATCCAATTAGCTATTCCGTCAGATGTAGATAAATCTTAGAATTTAATATTTTTCAGAAAATGAGGAAATTTTCTGGTCACACAATATCCATTGGCCACTGTATGAAGTTGTTAGACTAAATTTTGAGTTCAGATTTAAAAAACTGTCAACCAATAATACTTAATGAATATTTGGCATTTTTTATGTTTTTATCTTGTTTTTTCTCCCAAATGAGATATTAGCAAGCTCGATAAGTGTGTTATACGAGGAAACGTCATACATGAAAAAATACCATATGTGTATCGTTAATAATGAAAATCGGGGAATTCTGAAAAAGATAGTCAGGGAAATCATGGAAAAATCAGGGAGGTTGCTGTTTTTGTGATGAAGAGCTAGAAGGGTGCTATTTCTTAACCAAAGCGTAGGCAGGCTTCAGCCACCTCTCCCTGAAACTGTCCAGGAGATAATCTTTGTGCTTATTACATTGTAGCAATCTAAAGGTACACAGACTTTCCAAAATAAAATCAATGAATGAAAACACAGCTTTAGTTTTCTCTAAATACATCTGGTCATTATATAGGGTGTTGCTGAATTCGACCTACACATTCAGAAGGGTGATAGTAGACATCAAGAGGATGAAAAATTGTCATAGAACAAGGGATCACAAACAATTTTTAAGTGGGAGAAAATAGCAAACATAGTTATGAAGGATGTAACATTGAGGGGAATGAAAAAGGCCAGTAATTAGTAGAAAATTTTGATGTAAAGCAGGATTACAATGGCATTACAGTTCAATGTCAGAAAGGTGATGGTGAGACTTTTTATAGGAGTTTTTCCAAGTTGCAGTCACAAATGTCATTGAGGCCGACATTGACAGATGAAGAATTGCTGGATGCATATACTTGGTGTGCTGGTGATCACTGCTGAAGCGATAATAATTTGTGTTGTCAGAACCACATCTGTCTGATAAACAATCAATTTCAGATGGTTCCAAATGAAACAAGTTGGAAATTGCTCGTCAAACGTGGCAAATGAGGTGCGTTCGTACTATAACTAGTTTTATAATTATTTTTTGCACTTCATAAAGTGCATAGTCTGATACATCATTAAAATGCACTTCCAATAATTTTTTCCCATTCCCGTAATGTAACGGAACACTTTTGACTGTCCCTGTAATTAAACTATACATCCGATTTTCCTAAAATTTGAAACAGCTCAACAAAATTTTGCAACAATTATCTTTAAAATTTCAGACCATTCGGAAGGCTGTAATATCATTAAAATGCACTTGCAATAATTTTTCCTATTGGCCGTAATGTAAAGAAAAACTTTTGACTGTCCCTGTAATTAAACTATACATCCGATTTTCCTAAAATTTGAAATGGCTCCACAAAATTTTGCATCAATTATATCTTTAAAATTTCAGATCATTCGGAAGGCTCTAATATCATTAAAATGCACTTGCAATAATTTTTCCCATTGGCCGTAATGTAAAGGAAAACTTTTGACTGTCCCTGTAATTAAACTATACATCCGATTTTCATAAAATTTGAAATGGCTCGACAAAATTTTGCAACAATCATATATTTGAAATTTCAGACCATTCGGTTGGGTAGTTTTTGCTCTGTTACATGCGGACAGACGGACGGACGGACGGACAGACGGACGGACAGACGGACAGACGGACGGACAGACGGACGGACTGAACGACGACTATAGGTGCTACGTATTTATATAATTACGAACGCACCTAAAAATAGAAAAGATTGATCGGCATCTATTTTAGGTAGCTTTCTTTACAAAAAGCTACCTATTGCAGCCGTTCGGAGGAAAGCGATTTCAAAAAATTTTGGTATATTTTCATCGATCATGACCCCCAGACCCCGAAACCACCCTCCGTTCAAAATTGATATATATATATATATATATATATATATATATCTGACCTATGTCATACTGTAACTCTCGTATTTATGAACTGATTTGGATGTAATTCGGTGTGTTCATAGTACATACTAATGTCTCGACCGAGTTCGTTGGCCAGCTTCATCCGCCAGTTTGTTTCAAAATGGCGGCCATTTAAAAATTTTTTTTTAATTTAAAATTTGAAATGTGGTACCAAAAAATTGAAAATGGAAAAATATTTTTTTCTTATGTATTTGACCTTTATACAAAGACTCCGTAGCAGTTTTTGTTTCGTCTATATCTTAAAAAATAGCTGAGTTATAGCATTTTGAATTTCTAGCGAAATTGACATTTTGAAACGTCCTGAATTTTGTCACGCTATAAAAGGCGTATTTATGAACCGATTTGGATGTAACTTCGTTTATACATAGTAAAGACCAATGTCTCCACCGAGTTCGTTGGCCAGCTTCATCCGCCATTTTGTTTAAAAATGGCGGCCATTTAAAATTTTAAGAAAAATTTAAATTGGAACTGTGGTACCAAAAAATTGAAAATTGAAAAACTATTTTTTTCTTATGTGTTTGACCTTGATAAAAAGATTCGGGAGCAGTTTTTGTTTCGTTTATATCTTAAAAAATGGCTGAGTTATAGCATTTTGAATTTCTAGCGTGGCTGACATTTTGAAACGCCCTGATTTTTGCCACGTGATAACAGACCTATTTATGAACCGATTTGGATGTACCTTGGTGTGTACATAGTACATACAAATAACTCAACAGAGTTCGTTGGCCAGCTTCATCCGCCATCTTGTTTCAAAATGGCGGCCATTTAAAAAAATTTAAATTTAAAATGAGATGCCAAAAAATTGGAAAATGAAAAATATTTTTTCGTATGTGTTTGACCTTAATACAAAGATTCCGGAACAGGTTTTGATTCGTCTATATCTAAAAAAATGGCTGAGTTATAATATTTTGAATTTCTATTGTGGCTGACATTTTAAAACGACCGGATTTTTGTCTTTCGATAACAGGCGTATTTATGAACCGATTTGGATATTACTTGGTCTGTACATAGTGCATACCAATGTCTCGGCCGAGTTCGTTGGCCAGCTTCATTCGCCATCTTGTTTCAAAAGGGTTGCGATTTTTTTTTTAAAATGAGGTATTAAAAAATTGAAAAATGAAAAAGATTTTTTTTATGTGTTTGGCCTTGATACAAAGATTCGGAGCAGTTTTTGTTTCTGAAAATTTGTTCTTTTGTTTATATCTTAAAAAGTGGTTGAATTATAGCACTTTGAATTTCTATCATGGTTAACACTTTGAAACGATCTTGTATTTGTCACGCGATACCACACGTATTCGCCTATTTCGATGGAAGAAGGCATGTGGATAGTATACATCAATATCTCGACCAAGTTCGCTGGCCAGCTTCATCAGCCATCTTGTTTCAAAATGGCGGCCATTAAATTTAAAAAAAATTATATTTAAAGTGAGGTGCAAAAAAATTAGAAATTGAAAAAGGTTTCTTTCTTAAGTATTTGACCTTGATATAAGGATTCAGGAGCATTTTTTGTTTGCCTTTATCTTAAAAAATGGCTCAGATATAGTAGTTTCAATTCCTAACGTGGGTGACATTTTGAAAAATCTGATTTTTTGCCTGCGACAGCACTCGTATATATCAACCGATTCCGATGTGAGTGAGCATGTGCACATCAATTACTAAGGTCTCGACCAAGCTCACTGGTTAGCCTCATCCACCATGTTGTCTTAAAATGGCAGGCACTTTAAGAAATCTCCGAATTTGGCAGCCAAATATAAGTTACTTTAATTAAAAGCAGCTTGGATAAAGCTGACTAATTTCGCGAAATTCTCATTCATAATTATTTAGTATTGATAAAAATTAGTATTGAATCTCCTACATTCGGTTTCCACTTAATTGAGCTTCGTGTGTTTGAATAATATAAGTTGGCGTTTTTAAAATAAAGAATATGAAAGCTACCTCTTCCTCGCGGCACTGGCCGGAAGGACTTTTTGTGATTGTCACTGGCTAAACATTGTTTGCAATCCCATATTCTATGGTAATTTTTCTTCCTCTTGTCTCCTCTTTGATTTTGTCTGTCGAATTCAACAACATCCTGTATATCATAAATGTTCAACTGGACTCTATTGTAGTATTATCATGCAAGTATAATGGAAATTTAATCTTGTATTTTTTTTTCTCTCCTAGATGTTGTTAGTTTATTTTTTCCCACTGCTACGAATGAAGACCTTAAGGAACCCATACAGACATGGCTACGGCATTGCAAAAAGAGGCTGCAAAAGAGGAAGAGTGCCGAAAGTTGAATTGTTGTACATTTATTATTTTTTTTTAAATAAATTTTATAAATTTAAATTGCTTGGTACTTACTAATTATTTTTTAGATTTTCTAAATATAACGTGGTTCAAAAATTTTTTTCAATCAATGTAAGAAAATAGATTTGTTCACCTTACATGTGTAGTGTACTTTTTTTTTTTTCCTTTTTTCTCCATGTAAATGAAGAAAAGAACTTCGGTTCTTCAGTAACTCTTTTTTCTTAATACAAAGAGAAATTCAGCAGATTAAAGTAAAATCTCGATATTAGCATTAAAATTTTTATAATTTATGCAGATAATAACCAAACCATTCAAAATAATATTTATCTTGAAAAATTAATCATTGTACTTCATGTAAGTTCATTAGATATAGTTGGATAATCGTATAACTTAGCAAAATGTCTTCAATGCTGTTTTGATTTAATGAACCTATTCATTTATGGTTAGTTTATTTGTTTTTAATACTTTCTAAGTTGCAAAAAGAAATTAACACTCATATGTACAGTTATATTTAATTTTATTGTATAAATAACTTAAAGTAAGTATAAATTTACGAGTTTAGCTCCAAAAAAATTTCCTTTTTTTTTCCCCCGTATTTCCCATTTTCATGTCTGAAGACAAGATAAAACTAAAAGCAAATTTTACTTTTAATTTAGATTTCAACTGGAACAAAATTATGTATTTTGCATACAAATATTCACTTACATACATGCTTCTATATTACTGTAATTTCCGGTGTATAAGCCGCGGGTAATTTAAGTCTGTTTCAAACCGGAAATTTTATTTAAAAAAGGTAGTCAAATAATTGTTAAGCAGAAGCAAGATACATTTTATTTAAAAACAATTCTGGTAGAAAACGGAATTCTCTGAGCCGCGGCTTATACACCGGAAATTTCGGTAACTATACTAAAATTTCCATATAAATAGCAAATTAAGTACTTTTTTTTTTTTTTAAACTTCCAAATAGTATATTTCAAGACAATTTCATAAAGCATGAATTACTATTAAGAAATCATGTCATAACAAAAGTTGGCAACTATGTTTAAATTCATACAGATCACGAAAGTGCTGATTTATTTTATTTGTCATGACATACCACATGAGACATAAATAAAGTTAAAAGTATGTACAACGTAGACTGAACTGCAGTAGAGTTTCTACATCACCTGGAAAAGTCTTGGGACTTTAGAAAATTGCTTATCTTCAATATTTTGTCCAAAATCTGTTGTAAAATTTAATATTTCATGGTGATCATCAAATAAGTGCAAGCTTTTTTCTACATGATGATATTTCGTTTAAATGACCCTCATCCAGAAATTCCTACATTTGCCATACTCACCTCTACAGTTTTAAAACTGCAATGCACATTTTAGTACTTTTGAATAATGCAATATTTATTTTACCACCAGCATGCACAGTGAACTCGACACCACTAAAAATTTCTTAAAAAATACTTATAGTATTTCATATTAATTATGGAACTAGCACTTTTTTAATGTCACTAATCTGACATAAAAAAGGGGGGAGGGAATGTGTCAAGAAAAATAACATCTTAAGAACCTACTGCATTTGCATGCTGTTATTAATATTGTGGTGAGCATTATTTAAAAATGTTTGCATTTCAGTATTTTGAAAAAAAAAAATCACTTAACCTTCCTCCAAAAGGAAATATCCTCATTTAAAAGAAAGAAAAAATGTGCAACCAAAATCAAAAATGTAAAAAAGTTCCTTTGTAGAAATCAACCTCAGTTATCCAAAATATGTTGGAATGCACTCGAACCATCTTAGCCCTTTCTCTTCCCTTCTATCCTTTCCCCAGAACTTTTAGTTTGAAACAAGTAATATGGTAAAGTTGCTATTTAAATTAAAGTTAAAGAATCTTTTTTGTCTAATTCAAAAAGCACTTTTTTTAAAGGATTTGCAGAAGCTGGTATAGTATTTTATAGCAGAAAATAACATTTCTAGAAAACTTAATGCAATTTTAAAACAAAATTTAAGTTTTGCTTTCATGTTTTGATTGTAATGCAGCATTGTGTACCAAGTTTTCACTAGGACATAAAGGAGGTGCAAAGGGAAGTAATTTTTAATGGAATTCCTAAAAATATACTACGACACTCTAGTACAGACCTTAATATGCT
Source organism: Maratus speciosus (assembly GCA_963932465.1). Lineage (NCBI taxonomy): Eukaryota > Metazoa > Arthropoda > Arachnida > Araneae > Salticidae > Maratus > Maratus speciosus. The sequence continues at coordinate 159,885,212 of OZ010798.1, read as the reverse complement.
AATTACTAATTATGTGTTTTAATGTTTTCTGAAATTGTATGAAAATATGCAAGATTTAAAACCAGATCGGTGAAAGTAGCTAATTTTGTGTGCATGTAGGGGTGTCAGTTTGTCAGATACAAAGGAATATTAGTATATGATGGTAAGTAAATTTGCCATCAAAACAAAAACATCCCTTTAGAAAGCATTGTAGTGCTTTTTTTAAAGGGCAACTTCTCTAGATTTTCATTTTTAGAGCATTTAAGAAAATGTGACATGTACCACTTGGTCTTTAAATGTCTCGTATGTGCTATTAAGAACGAAAATTATAAAATTAACTTTTATAAAAAAAAAAAGGCAGGATTAGGTAGTGTATTGCAATTAATTTATGTTCTGATTCTATTAAATCAATTCTGATAAAATATGCAAAAATTTTAGCATTTAGTTTGATATTTGTGTTTCACATTTAGTTTTGATATGTGTGTTATACAAGCTTGCTGTACTGGCAACTAAAATTGGGTGATGCCACTCTGCCTCTGGCATAATTAGAATAAAAAGAAAACAAACACAAAAAATCTTTCTGAAAGTGAGGGTTTTTTTAATTAAATTTTTCTTTTTTAAGCAACAAGGTTAGTCAACTGAAAGTCTTAACATTATAAAGAGTGTAACATCCTGTATTTCTTTCTAAATAAATTACCCTTTTTTCTTATACAGAAATTTTCTATTATAGTGAGCTCTGAGAAATATGCAAGACTGAAAATTCAGTTTAAAAAAATGCATATAATGTAATATATAACCCTCTCCTTCCTCAAAATATAAAATAAAAACTTTTTTGTGTTAAATTTGTTATTCTGCAATAACAATACATTTAAAAAAAAAAAGAAAAAAGAAAATTAAATAAAAAATGCATAAGACCGTTTGAAAAAACTTTTCCTAGCCCAAAGTAGCACATCTTTTTTTGCACTTTTAAAAGAGTTTTTTTTTTAATCTTGCACACTATATTTAATTGCAGATAGGCTGATATCAGCCTATATATCTGCCACAATTAAGTATTCCAAATTTCTTCTTTGCTGCCTCCCATATTCATCCTGAAATCCTCCTGTGAACGTTTCGCAGGTTTATAACCTTGAAGTATCCCAAAATCTTCCCTGTGATACATCCCATAAACTTCCCGGGGAGTTTTTATGACCTTGAAATATCCCAAATTCCTCCTAAATTGCTTCCCATACACTTCCTGAGGAGGGTTTTAAAGCATATACTTGTGTGACCTTGAAGTCTCCTAAAGTCCTCCCAATTTCAAATCCTCAAATCTTCTTCAGATCTTCCTGGGGAGGAACGTTAGGGAGGTCCTGGGGAGCTCTCCAGGATGCTATAAGGCGGACATTTACGGTTCCTGAGGACCTCCTGATGACAATTTTCAACATCCTCAGGGATGCCTTGGGGATGAGGATAGTGGATTGTCAATACTACCCAGGATATCCCTGGGAGGCAAATGTGCTATATGGGAGCTACTGCTCCCTGTTCCAGTTCGAATAGTTCTGCCTTGGCGACCGCCAATAACCGTGCTTCGCAAATATTAAAGTTAATGCGAGCCTTACACTTATTATTAGTAAATACGCTTTATTAATGTTATATACCCATAGAAGTATGCATTTAAGCATAAAAAATAAATATACAACACAAAGTTTACATAACTTTTTACTGTTTAAAATAAAGCAGTAATTGTTGATAGACTTGTCTTACTTACAAGTAATGTTTAATTAAACGTGATTAATTTTACTAAATGTGCTGGTTTTTCAGTGTTATTAATAGATTACCAAAATAATTTATGCTTAAAAATGGCAAATACATGCGGAAGATTTTTGCTTTCAAAATTGCCCGTCAAAATTATAAGCAATACGACTATACGTAAAAAATGGTCCGCCAAACCCCGGCACATATTTAAAAAGCTATACAGGGTGTATATGAAATGCTTCAACAAACGTAGAAGGATGATAGTACTCCTGAAACCGAAAAAAAAATTGAAAGGAACATGGTGTCGCAAATCATGTTTAAAGGGTGAAAATCGAGAAAATGCGTCTGGAAATGGACAAACTGAGACAAGAAAGAAACACTCCAGAAAGTTATTTATTGCACAGAATAGGTACATAACAGCTCGTGATGTCCAGAGAAAACAAATATTTTACAACAATTGTTCAAAGTGTTGACCGCGGACATTATTACACAGAGTACATCTACGGAGAAACGACTGGCGGACACGCTCGAAGACTTCGTGAGTTTCCTAAATTTCTCCTGCTGACAGATTTGTTTGGCTTTCTTCCAAGTTTTTGTTATCTCTTTCTGACCGGATATGCACAAAGTGAAAGGACAACCAACTTCGTGCTACTAGCCAGTTCTGGAGAAAAGCAGCATGCGAGATTTCGATATTTTTATTAGTTTTGCGATTCTCACCCTTTAAACGTCATTTGCGACCCCATGTTCCATTGTATTTTTTGTTTGTCTTGATGAGTACTATCATTCCCTTAAGTTTGTTGAAGCATTTCAGATACACCCTGTATAACTAAATCACTTCATCTAAATTAGTGGAGTATTTGACCAAGGCTAAAAAGGCTTACAAAGAATGCATTTTTTATTTTTTTTTATTATAAAGCTAATGAGTTCAAAAATTCATGAAGCCACAAAAAATATATATTTAAATCTAATTAAACATAATAAAAAAGTTAAAACGTAACAATAAAACACTTCTTCTCGTAAAGAAACTTCCTCTTCAACTGAAGCAAGGAGCCAGATATGACTCATACTTCTGAAATAGACGTAGATCGATGCACCAGATATTTAAAAATGCACTTTTTACAATTGTTGAGAAAATTTTAATTTTTGCATTTTTGGCCAGGTTTTGGGATCAAATACTCCACTGTGCGGCGCACAGTGAGACGTTTTGATGATGTACGTGGACAAAATCCATTTTTCCGATTATCTCGGATTTTGACAAAACCGCCTGTACTGGTAGCTGAATATCTGTACTTTCGTGATCCCTAGTAGTTTTGGCGTAAAAAATCAGAGGTGTCGATTAATTGTGACCGTAAAAGAGCCATTTGCGCAGTTGGTTTGTGGGAGTTTCAAAAGTTGCACTAGCTTCCTCTAAGTTTGAAAGCACGTCGTGACTATTCTGTTTTCTGTGAAAGCACGAGTTTGCTGATCTGATGTCACAGCTTTGAAAGTTTAGATTTAACTCCTTGAGGGGCGGTGGGATAAAATATATCCCACCTAATTTAAACAAGATTCTCACCAAAAAATTTTAACTAAATTTTATATTTTTAACTTTGGAGGAAAACCGCTTAAAAATTTGCTTTTCCTTATTTAATAATAAAAGTTTTCGATTGTTCCGGTGAGAATTCAATATTTAGAGACATTTTTGCTTGCCCCTCAAGGGGTTAACCAATTTTTGTTTGAAAATAAGAGATATTGAACCCGCTTTACCGCATTTTTCAAAGGCTGAAATTCTGGATGATCCTTGATGTTGTTTACAAATTTCATAGTGACTTTTAACAAATTATTCAGCAATAAGCATTTTTTTAAAATCAAAGTGCCATTCCTAAAGTATTGGAAACTTAAACAAATCCCAGCAAGATAGCTGCATATAATAAGTTTTTATCAATAAACAAGCATCATATTAACTTCCAGTGCATGTACAGTACCGGACCTCAAATCCGGACTGGTCGGGACCGCGCCCGTTCCGGATTTCGGAATTTTCCGGATTTTAGGTCCTCAACCAAAATAAATAAACAGATACAGTACATGCCCTTGGCAAAATTTTACATGCCACGGAGCAATCTATACCGCGAATTGCCATGTTTGGCTTAGTGTAAATAAAGCCAAAAATACAAATTACAAAAAGTAATTCAAAATAAAAATAAGTTAAAAAAAAATACTATTACTGCATATTCTTAGAAATATTAAAGCATTTTTAAAAAAATGAAAATGCGTTGTTGCTCGCGAGTTAGGCCCAGGAATCTATATCGCGAATTGCCGTATGAGGTATAAGTAAACAAACATAAACATAAATTAAAAAAAAAATAATTTAAAATAAGGATAAGAATTTTTTTAAATCCTGTACATCACATTATTAGGAACATAAAAACATTTTTAAAAATGAAAATACATCGTTGTTTGCGAGAGCCGAATTAGGCTCTTTATTAACCGCCATTTGTACCTAAGTTTGCTCTGAAACCATAGTAACGAGCTCCCAGCGACACGGTTTCTTTCCTTAAAAATAATTATCTCCGTTGCTAATTGACGAATTTCTTTCAAATTTTCAGCAGGTTACAATAATAGTGAATTAGCTTGTGTAACAAATTTTTATTAAATTATGATAAGTTATTAGAAAGCTAGTGTACCTCTTAAAAAAAAAACACTAGATGAAAAGAAAGTAAAGAAAAACGACCTATCTATCCGCGGTTTGTTTTGCTTATTCAACATGTTTATTTAACTGCGTGAAGTGGAAAGTCAACATTATCAGAATGAGATCAAGCTTTCGATGGACAGCTTGTTTTGTTATGGAGAAAGGAACTGTGGGTAGATTTTTTTGCTCTTTGAGTTAAGGGTGTATTCCGATCCAAACTGCTTATTTTCTGATTCATTTTTAAATTCATTTTTGCTCTCAAACGCATCAAACTAAGAAATTCTCTTATCTAGAAACTACATAATGTGCCGTGCTTCTCGATTTTTTGATAAATGCAGAAAATATTGTAAAAAATGCTGTCAAAATCGGCGTTTTGAACCGAAATTTCCGGAAGCGAGAGATCTGGGGATGAAAAAGATGGTCATACTGAGAAAATAATTGCTTAAAATACAAATTCTAATTAATTGAGCGAAAAATGAAATCACACGGCACCTTATACAACTCTTCAAAAATCACCCCAGCAAGTTTCATGTTTTTACTTTTAAAAATGAGTCTGAAAATGTCTCAGAAAATTTCGAGCTGTTGAGGGTGGAAAAAATATTTTTTCGAATACACCCTTAAAGAAAAGAATTTTTTAGTACGGTGCTTACAAACAGAATTTTTCCGAAAAATGAAATTTGTTGAACATATTAAAAGTGGGGGGGGGGGCATTGTAAAATATTTCTACATATAAATATTATAAATATATTCTATGAACCTTTTTAAAAATAATTCTTTCTTGTGGTTATTTATTTATTCTTTTTACATTTTCTATATAAATGAAGAAAAGGGTTTCTTTTTAAAATAAATTCAAAATGTGTGCACACACTAACTACGATAATTCTGTTAGAAAATTTGGATTAAAACTAATGAATGAATGAAAAACATTGCAATAAAATAAAATTGCCGAGTCTAGTTTGGCTCGGCACTGTGTTACGTGCGCGCGTAGCGCCATCTATGGACGTTTTTACGAAATATTTATTCGAGATCATCGCGGAATTTCAGTTTCTTTTTTCCATTCCGGATTTTGGGTCGTCCGGATTTTAGGATTCCGGATTTGAGGTCCGGTACTGTATATATGTTTAGTTCAAATCTTGCAAGTCAAATTTAAATCGATTTTAACTATCCTATTGAGCTAAAACAATGAATACATTTGTAATTTGAATGAAAATACAATATTATTATCATTTAAAGAAAGTAGAATTTTGTTTAGAATAATGTTTCTACAGGGCTTCACAAAAATTTAGATTAAAACTTGCAAGTTAATTTTAAACCGATTTCAATAATCTGATTGAGCTGAAACTTTACTCACGATATGTAATTAATTTTGATGTCAAAGCAATATTATTATAATTTACGGATTGTAGTAGTTACGCTTTTTTTTACAGGGCCGCATAAAAAATTATTTCAAATCTTGCAAGACAATTTTAAACCACTTTCAATTATCTGATTAAGCTGAAACTTTGCCTACATGTGTTCTTTCCGATGACAATTCTATTATATTATACTTTGACGAGCGTAGAAATTATGCATTTTTTACAGGGCCACACAAAAAATCGCGGAAAGATTGTTGCTAAAAAGCAGAAAATTTAATTAAATTTCTACAAAATTACTATAGGTTATTGAGATACACAATAGCATCTTTAAAATTGAAAACAAAGTGTGCGTAGCAGCTGTATTTCTTTTATAGGGCACATAAAAATTTCGAATACATTACCGTCTATATGCAGAAATTTTATTTAAAATTGAGTAAAATTTATATAGGTTATTTATTCACACAACAGCATTTTTTCAACCAAAAATAATTTTGGTAGCATTTATATGTCTTACAGGGTACCACAAAACATTAAATTTTTTTTAATATGATTTTATTTACAAAAAAATATTTTTCAGGATGACTACACAAATTTCTCAAGATTGGTTGCATAAGGTCTTATGGCGCAAAATCCCTTAAGGGCAAATTTCTCAAGAAATGCTGAGTAGACAAAAATACAAAAAAGAAATGAATGTTAACTTACATGTGTGCATTAAATTGTTTTTTACTTAATTGTAAAATAAGTATGTTTAACTCATTATTTGTAATGTATTATACAGGATGCCCACTAAAGTCCTTCCAACGCTTTTAATTGCCAAACGGTTGCAGCTTTACACATAAAAGTGGTGTCTAGGTATAGTAAAAGTGGCTATGCTCTACCAGATGACACCACTTCCAGCGTCACCTGGTGCATAACAGCTGAGTTAGCATTCCTATCTCAAAAACGAGATTCATTTAGCATTCATGTTCGCAAGGTGTCCTTTCGAACTAAATCAACGATGCTCTACAACTTTGTCATTCACTTTTATCCCATATTTCGAACCGCTTTCGCGATAGGAACGCTAATGCCGCCATTTAGCACCAGGTGGCGCTGTAAGTGGTCTCATCTAGAGATCCTACATTAGAGAATCTATATCATTATATCTAATGTAGGATCTCTAATCTCATCCGGTAGCGCATAGCCTCTTTACTATACCTAGTCATCACGTTTATGAATATAGATGCAGTCGTTCTTGATTTAAGAGGGTGGAAACGGACTTTAGTGGGCACCCTGTATTTTTATTTAAAGACATTGTTGTTAAATAACCAAATATTTATCCCTGTTTGAGTATTTTATTAGTGATGCATTAAAAAAAACAGCAAAAACTAATTAAACTTCAAAACGATATAATTTTGTCCACCTAGATCGTCAATACGTACCACTGTGCTGCGGCGTATGGGTAGCATTAGAGGGGCGGGCACATGCAAACTTCCCACCCCTTTTTCCAAAAAAAAAATGTTTCCAGCAATTTAAGACAAGAATTCTGCGTTTTTAAATACAGTGATCATCACTTTACACAAAAAGAAGTGAGAGATTTGTCTCTCGTAATGAATTTTAAATGTAAACATCTTCAATGCTAACAAACAACATTTAAGATTTACCTAACAAGATCGACAGTATTTTTGAAGCCAGTTTAGCAGGAATTACGAAATTATAATTTTTTATTTCTTCACCACAGATTTACAAATTGTATAGAGTTTCGAATAATTCCCAGAAAGAACTCTCTGTATATGTGTATCAAGCATAGAATAAAATTCTTTAATTCATAAACAAAGATGGATTAAATTATAAATAAATAAATGAATGAAGTTAAACTGTCAAAAAGGCAGACAGAGGCAAACTGTAGTGATGTAAATTTTTTAAATAAGTATTTCATGTACAACATTATATTAAACAGGGATGAGATTTCCGACTTTTTGAACACCAGTATAATCTTAGAGAAAATGTCGTTTTCTTTAATCAGAACATTTTTTGGGATTTAAAGAACAACATTTTCTCTAAGATTATACTAGTATCCAAAAAGTCGGAAATCTCATCCCTGATTAAAGTTATTATTTTAGTTTATTTACCAAATAGTGAACGAATCTCTGTTTAACATTGAAAAATATTATGATAAAGAAATAATTACAGATTTTTTAAATTGAGTGCCTACTGTTTTGTACATTTGATTTCTTATATTTTCCCATCTGTTCATGATCTAATGAACGGGTTAGATATTTAACACCTGTCAGAATGAAGTAAAAGCAAAAAACGAAGAAAGAAAAAAAAGCAAAGAAAAATAAACCATTGCACACACGAGCGTCTAGGGAGGAAACGATTTATAAATGTAGAACTTTATAAAAAAAAGTTGTTTTCCCTTTTAACAGAGGAGAAAGGGAACAATTTTGCGTTCTTTCTTCAACCTTATGTATCTTTTCACTTTCCTTTGCATTTATTATTTGGTTTTGTATATAAATATTTGCTTAATATTTTTAAAATGTATAAAATGTTAACAAATAAGTCATTTTTATATTATTTTTACACATGTCATGATATTTTATTAATTTTTAAAACTAATTAATTATTCGAAAACCTTGTCCTTACAGTTATAGAGTATGCCTGGAATTAAAAATATGAAAAAAAAATAATGTTGCTAGAAATTCGAAAGAAGTGTGGTTTAAAAATTTTCTTAATCATTTTGAAATTACTTTTACAAATCTTATTAAAATAATTGCATTTCCCCTTTATTAAATAATCTTCCTTCAAAAAACCATTTAATATTTCAGTAAAGTAATATAAAATATTCAAATTTAAAAAAGTGCAGAAGTTACGAAATCCCTTTAACTGTTTTCTTTCTTTACTTTACTTTATTATTTTTTTTTTTTACATAAGCTTACAAAAAAAAAAAAAAAAAGGAGAGGGAGAGAAGTAAAGAAAGAATAGGTTGGCTGGTTGGTTGCGTTTTGACGGCCGATTATCTACACTAGGGATATGGGCCCGAGGGGAGGTTTTGCCCTCTGTGGGTGTCTTTCTAAGGGAACTTAACCCGTATTTACGCATGGAAATCCATGGCTCGAAGTAAACCACGAAAACTCCGAACGATTTGGCTGACGGGCGAGATTGGGTTCGAACCCAGCACCTCCCGTCTAATAGCTTCGAGAGCAGAACCTCTCAGCCACTGGTGGGGCTAACAAAAAATAGGATACAATGATTATATTTAAAAGGCAGTTGTTAATCTTATTATTTAGGTCTATTGCAAAAATATTTATTGAAATACAATAGTAATAAAATATGCTGCTATAAAAATAATTTTTGACACATTTATTTAACAAAAGATTTTTAGATAAATAACAGACATTACTATAATTCTTTTTATTTTTAAATAAATTATTGTATTTTCAAAGCATTTCACTTTTTGCAAATTCAATGTTTTCGTTTTTCAAATTATAAAATTCAACATTATTTGTTGTTTATTTATACTTTTAATGATTTCCACATCCGATTAATAAGTGCATGCGAAAAGTGAAATCTTCACAAGACTGAATTTTTCGATTTCCCCACTGTTGAAAGTAAAGTCAATTATTCCACCAGAGTTTTAGCTTTAGAATTCGTCCTATTCCCAAATCCAGCCAGACCCTCCAGGTCCTATTCAGCAGGTACTTTTCTTTAGGTATAAGTGATATCTTATCAGAGAGTTACAGAAACACGATTTAAAAAATATAAAATAAACCTCTAAATGATAAGTGGTGTGAGTGAAATTATTTACAATCTAATTTTTTTTTTTTTTTTTTGGTATATTGCAAGGATATATATAAAAGTTCAAACAATTTTTACTTTTCATTGACTAGAACTACTTTCTCTAAATTAAAAAAATCATTATTCGCAGATGCCGAAAAATATTAAGTTAATTTCTATGAAAAATAAAATCTGAAATTTTGACTGCCACTATGCTCGAGAACGGGTAAACATTTTGAAGGCGTATAAATTACATTTAGATTATTGAATCCTGATCTGTATTAAGATTTTCGATGTCGTCACTTTAAAAAGAAGGGTGTTATTATCATAGTACAGAAAATCTTTAATTGGTAAAGGCAATTAATTTAGACCATATATTAAATATATATATATATATATATATATATATATATATATATATATATATATATAATATTACATACTAAATACAAACTGTATAAATTCTCATATATTATTCAAAATGACAAAAGATTAAAATGTTTATGTTTTATTCCCTGATTTTTAATGTTAAAAATATATTGACCAGACACATGAAAACGCAGGATTTATTTAAGATTTTCAATGTCTTCACTTTAGAAAGAAGGGTGTTATTATCATAGTACTGAAAATCTTTAATTGGAAATGGCAATTAATTTAGACCATATATTTAAAAAAAAAAGTATTTTAAATAATAAATACAAACGGTATAAATTCTCATATATTATTCAAAATGTCAAAAGATTAAAAATGTTTTTGTTTTATTCCCTGATTTTTAATGTTAAAAATATATTGGGCAGACACATGAAAACGCAGGGTTTATTTAATGCAAAACGTACAATAAATTCTGGGACTGCATCAACTTTTGATGCTACGGAATAGTAGTGTCTTATCTTTAGAAATAGTATAAAAGTAATCGACATCATAATACTTTTTTAAATAATAATAATAGTTATAAAAGAATATAGAATATATTACACAAACACATGGGTGGCATATTCCGTACACCAATGATGACTTACCAATATAAATTATGAGACAGAGCAGAAAAAAATTGCGAACCTGAAACTCTTAAACATTGGTTGAACATTACATTGATTTTAGGAAGAATATAATTGAAGCGCAAAAGTTAATGACTTAATTATTTTATACTTCATATTATTATTTTTTTTTAACTAAGTGGCACACTTAGTACGCCATGCTTAGTACGCCGCGCAGTCTTAACAAAAGGTTAACGAACAATATCAAACGACAATTGGTCCATTTTGATAACTGTTACGTTACGGGACGATTACAGAAAGGGATATGCTGACCGACAGAAGGGTAAATCAATCAATTATAAACTTTTATAAAAATGAATATCATAAAAATGAGATCTTTGAAAGAAAAAATAAATCAGCAGTTCATGCGTAGACACAGATAACTTTCAAATATATTTATATGTACTAATATTTTATGCCAAATAAATATATTATATATGTAAGTACTTCGTAGAATTGACAAGTGTACTTTTTTTTTTTCAATTTTAAATCAATTAACCCTCTCGCTGCGGAACCCGATATTTTCTCGGGGATGTATTTTTCCGTCAAATTAAACCTCCTTGATCGTTCCCACCAGTTATTTTTTTATTGTAAATTTTGCCTTATTTAATCGGAGCTTTTTTCCGATTAAATTAGATAAAAATTTTGTTTTGAAAAACCGGTGACAAAAGAATAAAAAATTTTAAATACACACTTTTTGAAGCTATTTGGATAAAACTGTTACGCAGCGTGAGGGTTAAGAAACTATATTAAAATATGAAGTTTGATTTTTGTATAAATAACAGCCTGTTACTATAGTTTTTTATTATAAGTCATCTTTCCTTAGACGCTAGTTACAGTCCGCCAAATCACATATTAAATGAATTCCAAGGCCCGACAGTGGTCTTATTCTCCTTACAATTGCCTATTAAGACGATTACACATGAGGTTTGTGTTCATTTAGAAATAGCTCCTAAACGTTGACTAGTTATATACAAAATAAAACACTGAAATTATTCTGCGGTAGATTTTAAATTTATTGAATTATTCAAGTATTTTCATCAAAAAGTTCATTATGACGTTTCAAGAGGTCGTATATTATGGAGTATATTGCGCTTTTGAAACACGAAAATTTATTAGAATTTACAGGCGCGCGTTATACGCCGAATATAAAGATAAAATATTAATATTTAACAAAATATGAGCATAACAATTTAACCCCTTAACGCTCGAATTAAATTACGGTTGAATAATTCAAATTGCTTATTGGCACCACTTTTATGAAAAAGAAATATTCACCTTATTTAATAACAGTAAAAACGATACTAAAATGTAGCCAATTTCACTATTTTATAAAACTGGTGGGAATCAAAGAATTTGGGTAAAAGACACAGCCCGTGAATATGACGGGAGCGAGAATTAAGGCGATAACATTCGGCACTGATAAACAAGAAAAGAAGGCGTGAATATTTGAATTTTCCCAATGAGCTTGGGGGACGTTTGGGTATTCAGATAGTCATATGGGTTTTATGATAGGCATCTTTGTGTTCGCGGTTCTAATTTGTACTGTTTTCTTTGTGCTTGTATCAGTTAATGTACTTTTTAATGATCATTATTGTATTCTCATATTTAATGACATGCGAAGAATTTTTTCTAAAGAAGAAGAGCGGAATACGGCGAATTAGCTGAAAATAGAAAAATAAAGACTGAAATCAAGGTTATATCATCATCAAAATTAATTATGATGATTGAATTTTATTGAATTTTATTTCGAAAACTATCTTGCTTTTCTTTTGCTGACGGGGTAGAGGATTTTAAAGTATAGTTTTCTCTTCACAGTTTTCAAAAGCAAATTCTTTTATGAATTTTTGAATATATTTTATATATTTTTGGAGGAGTGGGTGGGAGGGTGGACGAATGTTATTACTATGTTAAGAGAGGCTCAATAAATTGAAAATTAACTGTATACTAAATTAAAAATTCTAAAAGCGTAACATTTAAAAATTAATTAAACTCCATTACATATTATTTGTGCTATCCTTTAATAGGTTTAACCCCTTAATTCTTGCTCCCGTCAGTATCACCGGCTGAGGTGTCGTTCGTTATTTCTTTTGCCCGTCATATTCTCGGGCTGGAGATTTATTGCTGGAAAAAACTTCTGAATCCAGAAAAATTTAACTGGCATTTTGGTGTGAAGTCTTTGAATATTACCGTTTAAATTTGGTTTTTAACGCTGATTATGATGTTGGACTTTGTATTGCATGTTTCGAAATACGTCGTACTCAAAAAAATTATTAATAATCAAAATTTAATGTATGTTATGTTATTTCAAATATTATTTGTAAAAATTTGTTTGGTGATGATAAATAAAGATCTAAGATGTGAAAAATAAAGGTTTCATTCGCATTAATTTGTATGGTGTAAAACAAACATTAAAACACAGAATTCTCGCATGATATCTTTTTCACAAATGTGAATTTGTTCTATAACATCTTTTTTTTTCCCTTTAAAAAAAAAAAAAAAAAAAAAAAAAAAAACTAATTACACATTTTATATAGAAACCTTATAATTATTCAATTTCTGTAATAAAAATATAGGTACTTTTTTGATGTTTTTTCCAAATATTAAGCGACCGTTAAGGAGTTAAAACAGGTATGTAAATTTCTGTATTTTTTTTAGTAAAAAAAAATGGCTGTTTTATAGAATAAATAATATATGTAGAATACACAATATTTTTTAATTCATTTGCAGGATTTCTTAGGACTCATGTGAAATGTTGTTTTATTATTAGTAAAAATAATTTAAATTGTATTTGTTACATAAATTGTTTATTATCTGAAATGGGAATAAAAAACTCAAGATATAATTTTATAATTTTGATTAAACTCCATAATGTGTATTTGGGATGCCCTGTGTTCCATATTTAACTAAACATGTTTGTAATTAATATATATATATTTTTTTTAATTTAAATGCATAATACCTAAGGAAATGCAATATTTCAACCATTAAAAAGCAAAATTTTACGAACATTTCTCTTAAAGCTGTTTTATACAAAAAAATCCTTCTAAAATAGACAGTACCTTTTTATTCATTCGGGTGATTTTTTTAGAATTCATATGAGATATTGTATTATTAAGATGATTTACTAATAATGATAAAAAGCAGTTGTATTCGCCTGACAAATTATTTACTCTCTAAACAGGGGAACAAACAAAGCTCGAGTACTAAATTTATGTAATTGATTAAACTCTACAATTTATTACTTGTGATACTCTTAGATGCATGTTAAGGGGACAGTTTACCTTTTCAAGAACTTTGTTTATTTTTAAACTATGGTTCGAATGGAGAATTTACTGCATTTTAATGTTCAGTTAACTGTTCAGTTAATGTTCAGTAAATTTTGAAAAGAAAAAGTTTTAACTCCATATTTAATTAAAAAGTTAATTTTTTTTTTAAATGCTTTTTTAAAAATACTTACTACTTTTCTAAGTTTTGATATTTTTGCCCAATGTTTTTTTATCTTTTTTTTTTTAAGATTTTCAAATGTGAATCACACAAGACTGCGCATGAATTTTTAGATACATGTCATATTAGACTTAATATAATTATTTTATTGATATATATACAGGACTGCCACAAGCAATTATTTCAATTTACTTGTGATGCTGTTTGATGTGTTAAATAAATATGTATTAAAAAAAATAACCTGAAAAGGAAATAATCCAGGAGAAATGTACCAAAAAAGGAAGTTACCTTGCAAAAGTTCGGTAGAAGATTTTTTTTTCTGAATTGTTTATAACGATGCCAACATGGAAAAACCAAGTTTTCTAACAAAATTTCTTAAGGTTAAATTTTCTGTGGCCAAAACACAACAAAATTTTGGAAAATTTTTTGTTCTTTTTAAAAGATCTCGCGACCCGTTGCCGTAGCATATTATTTGTCTATTATAATATTAAAGAAGATAAAATTCTCTATAACTTCCATATTTACAACTTTTTTATACACTCAATAGCAAGTGCAGTACGCCCTTTCAAAATTAGGACAATTTTCTCAATTTTCTTAAAAACCGGGAAAAACGTTGTTTTACCCCAATTATTCAAATGTTTCCCACGGATTTAATCGTATATATCAACTTCTGTATATTGGTAGCAGTGAATTATGTGTTTTAGGGCCAAAACTAGCCTTTTTTTACACCCGTGGCAAAGATGGATTTTGGCGCCCCCCCCCCCCCCTCCTCTTTTAAAAAGAAAATTTACCACGAGAATTTTAATAAATCTCTAATAGTCGGATTTTGAAAATTGTAAGTGTGTAATCATTAAATACGTAATACTGAACTACGTAATCAGCTTTGTCAAATAATGATTCATTAAAACCTTGAAAACCGAACCGAAAGGAACCGAAATATATTCCGCTTTAAACAGGTTTCCATCTTAGCAGGTATAAATGTCCATATTCTCTCTCTTAAAAATATATAATTTTTTCTTTAAAGACCGGATTCCGTATATACAGATTTCATTTTCAAAGATTTTACGGTAGTTGTCGTATTGAGGCGTTTAAAGTCACAGTTATGTAAATTATGGGACTAAATTAGTCACACGAAGACATGCGCAAGGTAATATTAAAACTATGGAAGCGTTCTTGCAAATATCTCGCTCGCATTTTGTTACTTTTAAATAAATATTTTTTTCATGGGATACCTGAGATAAATATCCAATGTTGTGCGTTTGTACATTTTCGGGTTTGGTTGCGTTTTTTTTTTTTTTTTTTTTTTTTTTCTTTTTGTAATATTAGGACACTTTCATTTTTGGAAGACTGTTTGGAACCTGTTCTGAAATTTAAAGTATCCTGTTTGAGCTTTAAAGCAATTAATAGGTAATCTTAAAGTTTTATATATTTTGCATACTAAAATGATTTAATCTCTTGTTACATTTATTGATATAAGTGTGTGTGTGTGGGGGGGGGGGGGATTTTACAATACATTTTAAAAGTAATCTTTTAAAATATTTTTACGAAATTAGTGATCTCAAATGTTTTATTGACAGAATTTTTAAATTTTACAACAGATAAATGCATAACATTAGTTAGTGAAATATCTGTTTATTGTAGCTATTTTATAAGGTAAAAGTATTTCTTACATAAAAGATATTTATTTTTTCAGTCCCCCCTTTTGTATGGAACTACAATGCAATGTTTGCTATTTTTAAAACAGTAAAACATTAAAACATATATTATCAATAACTGGTAATTAAAATATACCATTGTAGTGTGAAATAAAATATGTTTTTTCGCAAATTTTCATACCTGCCCCATTGATACTTGGAAAAATATGTAAGCTTTATAAAAATTATAAAATTATTAAAATTAAACAAGAATTCTTTTTTAATTGAAACTATAGTACCCATAAGTTACTAAATATTGAAGTGTTCTTTTAAACAATGCTTTGAACATTGTATACACTTAAAGTTACTTTCTGAATATGAAAATTATCTCTATCATCTACATTCTGCCCAGGATGAGATTTCCGTGTTTTTGCGCACCAGTATATTTTTAGAAAAAATATTGTTCTGTTTAATCGCAAAAATAATCCGAATAAATTAAATATCATTTTCTCTAATAAAATACTGGTGTGCAAAAACGCGGAAATCTCATCCCTGATTCTGCCCTACTTTATAAAATTATATAAATTTATTGAATATAAAATATCTGTTGAGATTAAAATAAAGACGTGAGAGTGCAAATAATAGATAATTTACAGCTACCAATTTTTAGAAGTCGACATACACGATTAAATCCGAGGAGAACATTTGAATAATCGGTGCAAAACTGCGTTTTTCACTGTTTTAAAATTTTTTTTAAAAATTGTCCTGTTTTTGAAATAGCGTACTGCGCTTGCTATTGAGTGTATAAAAAAGTTGTAAATATCAAAATTTGTAGAGAATTTTATCCTCTTTAATATTGTAATTGGCAAATAATATGCTACAGCAACGGGTCTCGGGATATTTTAAAATAATCAAAAAATGTGCCAAAATTTTGTTGTTTTTTGGCCACAGAAAATTTAGCCTTAAGAAATTTTGTTAGAAAACTTGAGTTTTCCATGTTGGCATCATTATAAACTATTCAGAAGAAAAAAAATATCTTCTACCCGACCTTTTGCAAGGTAAAATCTACATTTCTCCTGGACTATTTGTATTTTTTGACAAAAAAAGAAGTAGGATTATTTAGGGGAATATTTTCAATTGTTTTATGCAATTAAAAAAAAAAAACTTAGAAGAAAGATAAGTAAAATTCTACTTTAGTAGCAGGTTGTTTAAAATATACTAAGTTACTGCATTTATTTTAAAATAGATGTATTTTAGATAAAAGTGAATATCCTTTATTTGTTTGCGTATATAACGTTAATTTAATTCCATCTTTTAAGTAAAAATGTTCGCAGGTAATATTAAATGGATATAATTTTCATATTTTTTTTTTTAAGTTTAGCCAATCGATTTTTTTAATGTTCCTTATTTAAACCCAGATATGGAAGATATTTTCGGAATCCTGTCGCTTCCACGCAAACACCCCCTTTTTTTCGTAAACAGTTAGGCTGTTTGTGTCTCTCTATGGATATATCTCAATATAGTATCATGGTTTTAAAAATATAATTTTAAAAGGGAGAAAATCAAAAAGACTATAAACATGAGAAAAAAGAATTTTTTAAAACAGTCTCCCCCACCCCTCTCCGGGCAAGCGGGGGACTCATTATTGAATTCCTTTTTGTTCGAAAACGCGTGAAATTGACAGGTGTCCTTATTCGGGAAATAAGTAATAAAATGGCGTTTTCCATTTTTTGCCGAAATATCTTTCAAAAAATGCTATCAAAGATGTAATTTTTAAACGAATTTCGGTACACGATAGCATGAGGAAAAGAGAAAAACTTTTCGTTACGTGACAAAAATCGCATATTTCTTGATAAGCAATTTATTTATGTAAAAAAAAAAAAAAAAAATGGAAAACGCTATTTCATTCTAAATCGCCACAATAGTTAAACCTATCAATTTTATAACTTTATAGTTAAAAATGCTGCCGCTGGGCCCCGCAAAATAAAGTTTGTGTGTAACGGAAAAATGCGATTTTCTCCAAAACTATGTGACAG
The DNA here is from genome assembly GCA_963932465.1 of Maratus speciosus. Lineage (NCBI taxonomy): Eukaryota > Metazoa > Arthropoda > Arachnida > Araneae > Salticidae > Maratus > Maratus speciosus. The sequence continues at coordinate 159,867,569 of OZ010798.1, read as the reverse complement.
AGGATAATCGCTATAATTTTCCCGCAAAGTTTGAATAAACTGCTATTGCCCCTAGTTTTTTTTTTTCCATCATGTTAGTTTCAGTAGATTCGGAAATAGGTTGAAGGTGTGTGTGTGGGGGGGGGGGGGGACATATTTCTGTATGACACTTTCGACAGTATCTAAAATTAGAACAAATATATTTTTGAATTCGGCGTTACGAGGTCTTTCCAACAATACCCAAACGATACCAGATACACACACGCATAAAAAAAAAATCAAGTAATTAAATTAGCCCCCCTTTTTTTCGAAAAATATTTGTGAATAGCTTTTAATCTTTAAATGTGTTAACACGATCAACTTATAATAGCTCCGTTTGCACTTTTTAAGTACGGAATTCTAAAAAAATCAATGAAGAAGGAATCTAAAAATTTAAAATGTTGTGATTGGGGAGGGCGGAATATAGGAGAGGAAACGGAAATTTCAGGAGAGAATTTAAATGACATTTTTATCACAAGCAATAAATATCGATTGGAGGATTTCGGATGTTTTGAAGGATTCTTGTTCTTGTTAGCAGTAAATTTCACTTACCCCCACGTTCCCCGCATTCGCGTGCACACACACACAAGAAAAGAAAATCCATTTCCTGTTTTATTTTCAGCACAGAAAATTTAAACCTTTAAAACTTGACATATATAAAAAAAATAACACCTCAAAATCTTCCACTCCCGGTTAAAAAGAAGGTAAATTTTTAGACGTGGTACGGGATTAGACAAGAATATTTCTATATTTTACAGTTTGGCTTAGAGATGTGCACCGGCCCAGCCCGTGGGCAGGGCTAGAGCCAATTTTTTGTAACGCTGGGGTCGGACCGCGCCTTACTTCTTTTTTGAAGGCTTGAGCCGGGCCTAGGCATTGCTTTTTGCAAACAGGACTAGGGCCTTTCTTTTTTCTGAAAGATTGCGCCGAGCCTCACTTAATTTTTCAGTACCGATCCGGGACTGGCTTCATTCTTCCAAGGTTTGCAAGGGCCGACATTTTAAGTGCCTGCCCCGACCCACCCCGTACGAAAATTATTTTCTCCGCCTGATCTTGTCCGTGTAAAAATAAGTAAAATTTGTCCCGGCACAAAACTTTTTGCAAAAAATTAATATATTTTTAAATTGCCATTATTGTACAAATAAAATTTAAAATTTATTCTTTTTAAAGAATAGCAATTTCTAGGCAATAAAATTAAAATACACTAAAACTTGTGAAAAAGAACCTGTCTATGACGGAATCCTATCTTAACTAAACTTAAAAATTTGTTGATACATGAAAAATGAATATAATAATCTGTGAGAAAAGTATATAATGCATTTAAAACTGCTAGGAAGGAAACATCTATAACGTATATTTTTTATTTCCTAAGCAACTTCGTCTTAGGCGATTTTACTGTATAGTAGTTATCAGATTCTTAAGTCTCCAAAATATAGAATATGGATTAACGATATTAATGTTAACTGAATCATTTGCATAGAGATAGAGATTCATAAAAAAAATAAATATCGCTACACTGGATGTTTCTTTAAAAATGAAGATTATAAAAATGAAAAGAAAAAAGGATAAAATAAGTATTTTTAGTACGAAACAATTTTTAATTCTATCGACGTAAAAATCCCTGTTTTCTAGAAATTTATTGGGCCGGAGACGGGCTCAGGCCTAGATTTTAATATTTTTGGGCCAAGACGGGGACGGTCCGAACTTTTAAGTTTTCTACCGGGCCGGGTCAGTAATTTTTTTTTCTTTCACGGGATGAACTGTTAGATTTTATACCGGGGCGGGTAGTTGAATTTTATTTCCACAAACCGGGCCAAACCTTTTTCTATGAGCAAGCCGAACTTTTTTTTCTGTGGACGGGACTGGATAGGGCCTGAAAATTTCGGCCCGTAGAGACATCTAGTTTGGCTGTTTCCAGTTACCATCCAACAAAGTTTAATATAAAAGACTTCTATATAAAATCAAAACCAAAATAATTCAAGCTTACGCTCAAATATTTTCTATTGCGCGATAAATTTTATGCGAAAAGTAGCATTGCGTCATCTTTACAACCAACCATTCTTACTTCCGCAAGCGAGTTGAGTCAGTATGTCGACTCATCAGTCATGGAGTCAAGTGAATACTAGCGTCTAAACCGCGCCCCTCACAACGGCTCTTATCACAAATGCACCCGCGAAATTCCCTATGCTACTGAGAAAGTCCCTATTTAAAGGGATAATATGTTTTTTTCTTTTTTATATTCGGAAATAAGTTAAATTTAGATGCTTTTTTTTTTTTTTTTGATCCCGTAAGCTGTGCGGTGGAACGAAGAAAACGAACAAATTAGCAATTCTGAAGCTTTTGAATGTTTTGCCAAAGGTCTGGCATAGCTAGAGCAGCAGAAACACGGTGATACTGGTAAATTAATAATTTAAAAAACTTCGTGATGGAACTTCAAAGAAAAGGCAATCGAAATGGCGACAAACAAAACATTTTTTCAAACCCTGGTTGATACCCTGGTAAAAGGTTCTTAATCTCAAAATTAAAAATCGGGCAATTTATTCTTATTTATACTTTGCTATTGCTTTATTTTTATAAGCACTTATTACCATAATAAGAAATATTGCATATATTTCTCCTTAATCTTAAAATGGAAGCATTCTCGATTATCCGAAAATTTCGATTTTCCGAAAGAGGGTCGGTCCCAATTACTTCGGATAATCGAGGTTCTACTGTATTTCTAAATAAAAATGTTGTTCTTTAGATGTTATGAATACGATTTTGTTGATTTTGTTATTTTTTTCCTGATCAAATCTCTGTTTGTTTCAGTATTTAAAGGAAAGAAGAAATAGTATATGAATATTAGTTTTTAAAATGGGTTTCTTAGGTAAAGGTAAGCAATCAGATCTTAAATATTTTGCATTGGAAGTCAGAGAATAAGCGACTAACGAGTTGCGTATAATAGATTTAAAAGTTTTAGTAACTTTAAGTGTAGACCGACCGAAATATTCGTTACGTTTTCTGCCGAAAATCTGAGTTTCGCCAAACATTCGTTTTCAGGGGAAATGCTGCTGAAAATTCGGCCGAAACTATATGTATTTCAAAAATTTCGTTTGTTTCTTCGGAAATTTTCTACATTACTCATTGATTTGAGCTGTATCGGCTTAAATGAGACACGCTTCATTTATTGCTATGAGTTTCACTGTTTATAATTATCAGTCATCAGAGACTCCAGATGTGAGTGCAAAGCATACAGCAAGAAATGCATATATGACTAAACTTTGAACATGCTTTCCACGTGCTCATTAAAAGATACAAACTTAACAGTAATTATTTATTTATTCTTATTACTGAACAGCAAATGTTAGAGATTATTTTCTTTAAATAAAGAATAAAAAATACAAAAACTATCGGGTTTTTTTCTGTCATGATTTGCATATATTTCATTTAATTTGGCTACAGTGATGCAAACAAAACATTTACATTAATTTTACTTATGATTTTTGGATAGCTTGACACAAAAGATAACTCAATCGATTGAAATAACTATATTTCAATGTATGATATAGGCTCAGTGAAAATGTAATATATTTAACAGTGTACTGGAAAATTAAAAATATCGTTTGGATGTGAAAGTATATTTTAAAAGACAAACCAAACATAGTTTTTATCGAATTTTAAAACAAACCTTTTAAAGTCCTATAAATTCGCCACTCAAATTTTCATATAATCTCATTTAAAACCCACATTTTCAATTTATGAGAGACCTGAATGAAAAAGTATTAGTAAAGAAGTTGTATATATATCAATTGATGTTGAAAATACTGTCTACCCCCAAAGCAGAATATGCTTAAAAGTGCGACGTACGTCGCAGAACAATGAGATGTGCTGCGGAACATTTCAAGACAAATGTAACTTTTTATTTTTGTAAAAAAAAAAAAAAAAAAAGTGCATATTGATGTGAAAGCAAAAATAATTCGGGGAGGGGGGGGGGGGTACTACTTTCGTTGTGTTCGAATCTATTTAGGAAGAAATAAGAATGTGGCGCGGCAATCAATCTTTCTCCCTCCCTCCTATTTCACCTACTTCCTGAATAACTAGTGATTTCTTTCCAAATGGGAGTTTCCTTCCGCGCATGGTCAAAGAACGAAACTGGGAAAGTTTTTCACTAAAGCTTAAAAGCTGGGAATCGCGAAAAAGCGTGAATTTCGCTAAGGACCTCGTAAAGATGCGAATTACGTCAAAACATCGCGGAAAAAACGCAAATAAAGTGAAAAGATCGCAGAGAAAACGCAACTTTCGACAAAGAATCGCGAAAAAGAATCACAAAATTCTTCAAAGTATCGCAGAAAAACGCAAATTTTGTGAAAAGATCGCGGAAAACGCAAATTCCGTGAAAAGATTGCGGATAAAACGCAACATTCGTGAAAGATCGAGGAAAAAACGCAATTTTCGACAAAAAATCGCGAAAAAGAATCACAAAGTCTTCAAAGTATCGCGGAAAAACGCAAATTTCGTGAAAAGATCGCGGATAAAACGCAAAATTCGTGAAAAGATTGCGGATAAAACGCAAAATTCGTGAAAAGATCGCGGAAAAAACGCAAAATTCGTAAAAAGATCGCGGAAAAAACGCAACTTTCGTGACAAAATCACGGGAAAAAAAGCAAATTTCGTCAAAAGATCGCGGAAAAACACAAATTTCGAGAGAAGATCGCGGAAAAAACGCAAATTTCAACAAAGAATCGCGAAAAAAAATCAGAAAATTCTTCAAAGTATCGCGGAAAAAAAAAATCACAAAATTCTTCAAAGTATCGCGGAAAAACGCAAATTTCGTGGAAAGATCGCGGAAAAACGCAAAATTCGTGAAAAGATCGCGGAAAAAACACAAAATTCGTGAAAAGATCGCGGAAAAAACACAAAATTCGTGAAAAGATCGCGGAAAAAACACAAATTTCGAGAAATGATCGCGAAAAAGAATCACAAAATTCTTCAAAGTATCGCCGAAAAACGCAAAATTCGTGAAAAGATCGCGGATAAAACGCAAAATTCGTGAAAAGATCGCGGAAAAAACACAAATTTCGAGAAACGATCGCGAAAAAGAATCACAAAATTCTTCAAAGTATCGCGGAAAAACGCAAATTTCATGAAAAGATCGCGGAAAAAACGCAAAATTCGTGAAAAGATCGCGGAAAAACACAATTTCGAAAAAAGATCGCAGAAAAAACACAAATTTCGAGAAAAGATCGCGGAAAAAAAACGCAAATTTGGTGAAAAAATCGCGGAGAAAACGCAACTCTCGTCAAAAGATCGTGAAAAAAACGCAAATTTCGTGAAAAGATCGCGAAAAAAACGCACTTTTGTCAAAAGATCGTGAAAAAAATGCAAATTTCACGAAAAGATTGCGGAAAAACACAAACATAAAAAAATCGCAGAAAAAACGCAAATTTCGTCAAAAAATCGCCTAAAACGCGAATTTCGTCAAAAAATTACAAAAAAACGCAATTTTGTGAAAAGATCGCGGAAAAAGCGCAGATTTCGTCAAAAGATCGTGAATAAACGCAGATTTTGCAAAAGGTCGCGAAAAAACGTGAATTTCGCCAAAGGATCGCGAAAAAAACGCGAAGTTCATTGAATGGTCGCAGAAAAATGCATATTAGTTAGTGCCGAGGGGGGGGGGGTCCCCCTCTGCTGTAACCTTTCTGAAATTTTCCTGTGAATTTATTTCATTGCAATTAATAGTAAAAATAAAATTTTTCAGTTGAGTTTAATCATATCGAATGGTAAGTAATAAATATTAGAAAATTACAATGTTAATAGTTATAAAAAACACAATTTTGTATGGAGCATACATAACTTTGTTACTGGCCAGTGGTTAAAAAAAACTGGCCAGTGAAAAAAATCTGTGTACTGGCCAGTGGGTAAAAATGTTAATTTTGACCTATACTGGTTAGAGAAGATAATCCTGTATCCTGGGACCCTATGCACAGGCTAGAGTTGGTTCAGGTACATTCAGATAGTAAAATTGTGGAAGATTCTTTAGCACTTATCAATACTTGCATGAAAGAATTCGTGTAGGGGAAATCATTTGAAAGTCTAAATGAATGTGCAGATGAGCTGCAAATGTTTCTCTGCAAGCCTAAAATTTTTAAAACTTTGAAATTTGTTTCTCATGCTTTTAATGTTTTTCAAACATTCCTAAATGACTTCAAAGGCATTAGTCGCAGCCTCTGAAAAAACAGAAAATGCAAGTCTGAGGGACAAACTTTTATCAAAAAGAAATATCTTCAGTATAATAGTTATTGCTGATATAATTTCGGTACTTGCTACCATGTTAAAATGTATTCAGGTAACAGATCTTCTTCCTTGGGTGTATACAGATTTAATTACAAATCTAAACTGTTATTTGCTAAACATCAAATCCCATCTGACAAGCCTTCATAATTGTGAGATTGTGCAACAATTTATTGATATTGTCAGATCATTGCCAAAATGTTTTTTCAAAAATACAATACTTTCATGACACATGTTTTCAGAGGAAAGTACTTTCCGAGGAGTACCTCTGCCAGACCTTCCAATAAGTAGCAAAATGTTAAGGTCTACTACTGATAATTCTAGCATATCGTATTTTATCAGTGACATCAAAGATATAGTGCAATATATTGATACACTGCATCAATACAGTGTCTATTTTGGACAAAGCACAGAACTTAATGAGATCATCAAAGCAACAAAATATTTATTCAATTTTGAATATTTGATTTTTCCACGTTCAGATGTGACAAACAAAATCTCGGATCTTTCCAATTTTTTAGAAATTCTGAATGAACTCCCTTGTGTTCCTCCCTCCAAAGAGGAAGGGAAGGAGCTGTATTTTGAATACACTGTTTTTCGTGATTGGTTTTATGAAACTGTCAAAGAGTGTCAGGAGAGTGAAACATATTTTCAAAATAACACCATGTTAAAAAATGCTGTGAATACTTTAAAATCAGAGATCCCGAAATTAACCAGTTTTCTAACTAAAATTTTGTCTATTTCAGTATCTGAAGCTATATGCGAATCATAGGGGTCTACAATCGATAAAAATTTTTCTAAAAGGTCCAATACAGTTGATGGGAATGAAACGACCATTGGTACAACAGACAAACGTATGTTTATTTATACGAATGGACCTCCATCTGGACATAAATCTGTTAGGAAACTTGTAAAAGCTGGCCTTATAACTATGTATGGACCAAATTTCCAAAGACATTTTCTTGATAAAAGTAATATGTCTAAATATCTCACTTCCAAAGTCAGTAACTTCTGTGTCAATGCCATGGTTCTAGAAATACATCTTGCCTCCAGAAAATGTTTCTTTTGTTTGACAGTGTTTTACGAAACACATCTTTAGCATTTTCATAAAAGATGAAATTACATCCTTACATATGTATATAAACATTACCCCCCCCCTCTTTTTTTCCCCCATTGCGCTTGCAGAACATTTTTGATCATCTGAAATTCCATTGCAGAACATTGCAAAGTATTCTGCTTTGGGGTTTTTTAACAAGATGCAAGAAAATTGCATAAAAAAAACAAACTTCCCTGAATTCTTAAACAATAACTAAATACCATTTTCCAATGACTAGCCTTAAAATTTTCAGTATACACACACACACATATATTTAAATATAATTCAACATTTATTCGGTATTCAAACATATTATCATCCCCCCCCCACATACACACACACACACCTCTATCTTTCATACCTTATAAATTGAATCATTAACTTAATTCAATTAGTATAGTATAAGAAATTTAATTCTCCAACAAAATATGGTTCCACACTGTCATGTTTTTGATTTCATGTCGATACAAGGCAGAATTAGAAATCCGTCTTTATCTTGATTTAAACTAGGTCTTAGCTGAAAATTTGCACTCTTTTTCTAAATGTTTTCATCATTTGAGCACTACTATATGGCAGAATAGACTTTAAAATGCGAAGGATCAAGAATTAAAATTAAAAATTCAGTTCTTAATTCACGAATTTACTATTTTCAGTATCTTAAGTTCAGATTAATAAAAGATTTTAAAAATAAAATTGAAATTTTAAAATAAAATTGAAAAGTAAAGTTTAAAAAAGAGAGAGGGGGAGGGGGGGAGGCGGAGGGGATATATTTTAATGCCAAATATTAAATTTATATGCTTTAACATTGAAGTTATATTTAAGTATATGTACTGCAATTTATATGCATAAATACTTTTCTATCCTGAAAACAAAAACAAAAAACAAAAACAAAAACAAAAACAAAAACAAAAAAAAAACAAAAAAAAAAAAAAAACCTTCTTTATCTTGATTTAGGTCAAGCATCTGTTAGTATTAGCAAGTTTTATTTATTTGATATTTATTTCTTTTATTGTTTTTACTTTTAAAAAATTTATTTTAGATTTAGTAGTTTATGATATCATACAATAAATTGAAAAAATTACGGCTATTCATAGAAAAATCATAATTAATTATTATTATTATTTAAGAATTCAAAGAAAAGTTTTTTTTAATTCATTATCTTTGCATCTTGTTAAGAAAGAAGAAAGGTTTAATTTGAAGAACCCCTTAGAATCTTATTTTTCATAATAATATTTTGAATTTATACATAATAAAAGAGAAAGGGAGAGAGAAAAAAATAATATTAAGAATTACTTTCTAATAATTTCAGCTATCAATTATTTTCCAATATCTTCATCTAAATCTTACTTAAAGCTTGTATTATACTTTTTGAATTAAATTAGTGAATTAATTTACAGGATTCTTTAAATGCTGCAAAATTTAGATTTAAATTTTTAAATATACTTTTAAAAAATTATTTCTATTTTTTTTTTAAGTCCAAGTGTAAGAGTATGATTTTTTTTTTCTCCATGTAAGGAACTCTTAACTAGTAAATCTGCAGATCAAGAGCCTCAACGTCATCTCTGCAACTCATTGTTTTTATCAAACTTTGCGTAATATTAATCTTTCTACAAAAACAAAATTTAAACTATTTAAATTACACAAACATTTATAAAAGGAAAAAAATATTTCGATGGTTTCAGACATTAAAAGCGTTAAATTAAACACGTTGTTATGTAAGGATATTCTGAAATTCTCACGAGCTACTTATTCTAGTAATTTTTATATAATAAAGCAAATTTCTTCAGGGGGGCTCTGCCCCCCTGAACCCCCCGTTGTGTAATTTATTTTGCATTTGTAATTTTCTACTGATTGAGTTAATGATTACCCTATATCTTAGATTTCTTTTTACACTGCGATTTATAAGGATAAGCAATAATTCGGTCAAGCATTTTACGTTATCCTAAAATCCATACAGCAGTATTTACTTGCCTGCTAACCACAAATACCTGTATCTAATGGATAAAGAACTTTTGGAAATGTAAACTGAAACATCTAATTTAGAAATCTAATACCTTTATAAATTTTGTTTATAAAAAAATAATTTTGATTACCATTCTGCAATATTTATATCTAAGATCTAATCTAAATATCAAAAAATGTACTCGATAGCATTAACTTACTAAAATCACCCTAAAGTAGGGGGGCTTCTAAACCTAACAGTTAATAATTCATCATCGTTAAATAGATAAACATGATTTGGCGCCTTTAAGTATTTTTTGTGATTTTCTTTTAATAGTATCTACATTTAATTTAAAATCGTGATGTTACAAATACCGTTGAAATTTGACGCACACCTATGTTCAGGTCAAATTACGAAAGGTTAACTAACATTTCATTTCCCTTAGCCGGACTTTCTGTTTCATTTTTCGTAATAAGGATTATTTTAATAATTTAATTTATTTTACACTCTACAAGCTGTTACACGGACGTTGTTCACGTAGCATTAAAATAGAGATAAATGCATTAAGTAAAACATTTCACTCCCCACCAGACATACCAAGTCTCAAGCTTTTTGCACATCACTATTATCTTAGAGAAAATGTTCTTTTAAATCGCGCAAATGTTTCAATTAAATAAAGTAACATTTTCTGTATTAAAATACTGGTATCCAGAACGCCGGAGGCTTGGCAGCTCTGCTCCTCTTAATAAAAACATATATGATTAACCAACACTTTATCACATTTTATAGGAGACAGTACGGAATTTCTTATTTGTATGGCCTTACATATATCTCAGTCATAAAAATGTAAAATTTTGTGCCAATTAATGCACGCAATTGCGAAAATGAAATCGCAAAGAATGAGAAAAGGAAGGCCAAGTAAAATCGTGTAAATCGAGGAATCTTTCTTCGTAGTGCTGGGAAAATACTGCTACAAAAACTATTTTAGGTGGTATTTGGTGTGAAATGTTTATATGTATTCATTCCTGTCTTATATATCCTTTTTTTTTTTTTTTTATTTGCTTATTCCATTTTTCTTTTGCACGTGAAAATCTTACAAATTAAAATTAACTCTTTGGGAGAAATTGTTATTCATTTTTTTTTTTTTTTTTGGCAACAATAAAGTTTATAAAATTTAACAGAATAATGTCAGTTTATTCTGTATGAAAATAACGAACTTTTTCATTTATAATCAAATAGTTGAATAAATAAATGAAAATATTATTCTATATAGTATATAAATACTATTTTCATTTCTGCGTTTAAATAAATCTATATGCAAATATCTATACAAAGGCTTTCATTAATTCATTCCTTTTGCTTTGATTTGACTTCAAAAAACCATACATACTTTCACATTTATGATATTTTTAGATGAGATGCTGTTGCTACGCAACGGTTAAAAGAAAAAATGAAATATAAGTAAATTCATAAAATAAAATGTTTTATATTATTCGAACACATGTATAAAATTCTATCATAAGTTATACACCTAATTTAAAAGCTCTGACAAATGTTTTGACAAAATTGCAAACTAATAAGAATAATTTAATACTCTTATTTAAAAATTTCAGCATCCAAAATTTACCATTTAAATCTATTATTCATATGAGCGATTTCTTTCAACAAATGAAAATTTGAAAATCGTCTGACTTCCCATAGAAAAGCATTATATCACAAAATAAAATGTTCTGTATATTCCGAACGAATGAACCAAATTTAACCCAAAACTATACAGCTAAATCCGGGGAGCTCATCAACATGCCCAGGGAATTTCAAGCCGATCGGATGCTTTTTGCGGCAGTTATCGCGGAACAGACAGACAGACTAACAGACAGACAGACTAACGGAAACCAAAACTTTTCGTGTCTCCACAGTAAGCCTTCACTGACGTTTCGGCAAATAGCTATTTATCAAAAATAACTTAAATTTAATTGTGCCTTTTTCTGTTGTTGTTGTTGTTTTTACATTAGAAACAATTTTTCTGCACTAAATTATTAAAAACTTATGAATGGCTATGAGAATTCTTTTGTATAAACTTGTCTTTTTTATTTATAAAAATTTATTATTTATTTAAGTAAGATTTAGCTAAAGGTATTGGAAAGCAATTGATAGCTAAAATTAATGAAAAGTAATTGTTATTTTTTTTTTGTCTCCCTTTTTCTTTCATTTAGTATAAATTCAAAATATTATTATGAAACATAAGATCTTAGGGGGTTCTTCAAATTAAATTTCTCTGGTTGATGCAAAGAAATACAAGATGCAAAAATTATGAATTAAAAAAAGTTCTTCTTTAAATTCTTAAATAATAATAATAATTAAATAAGATTTTTCTATGATTAGCCATAATTTTTTCAATTTACTGCATAACATCATAAACTAGTAAATCTGAAAAAAAAAAAAAAAAAAAAAAAAAAATTAAGTAAAAAAATAAAAGAAATAAATAACAAATAAATAAAACATGCTATTATTAACAGATGCTAATCCTAAGTCAAGATACACACATATATTTTAATATAACTTCAATGTTAAAGCATTTAAATTAAATATTTGGTATTAAAATATCCCCCCCCCCCAAAAAAAAAAACTCTCTTTTTATTTATTTATTTATTTATTATTATTATTTTTGTCACAGAAAGAACATATTATAATTTTTATTGTTATTATTATTTTAAGAATACAATGAAGAATATTTTTTATTCGTTGTTAAGAAGAAAAAAGAAATACAAAATTAATTAAAACCTTTCTACATGTTATTTTTAGATGATTAGTCAGTAGATGGCGCTCGTTTCTAGAGTGAAAGGAGCCTTCAGTTTGTTTATACCTAAGCGTTGTGCGATTTACCGCTTACCGCAGAATTCTGTCTACCCTTCCCACCTGCATTTAGAATGGACTTAACTGCTATCCATAGTTGTCGTAGGGAATAGCGCACGAAAGAGACGCTAGTCACTTTCTTCACTCGATGCCGTTGGGCGTTTTTGTGACGTCTTTCTTACAGTAGCGGGTGGGGACAGTTTAATGCAACAATGTTAAAAAAGCGCCTGCGTTATAGAAAAAGGGAGAAGGAAATCTCGTAGGGATTTGATTAAACCTGGTATGAAGCAAATGAAAAATAACTAAGCTTTTGCATTTCTACTGGAGTCACCTATCCAAAATATTTGAAAATAATATTAAAAATGACATTATTAGATCATAATCTTTAAAACATTATAGTAAAATGTATATAAATATGTAAATAAATATCTACAACCTTTTACTTTTAAAATTTAAAACTATCTTTTATGCCATAATAATGGTATTTAATGCTTAACACATTACATATAAATAAATTGATAGGAAGAGGTTATAAATAAATTGATAGGGATATGATATGTATGTGGCGTTTTAACTGCTTTAAGCCTATAGCAAATTAGTCTCCAATGGGATATAATAAAATTATTATTTCTTATCTTAAAATAAATCTTTGGACTTCTGTGAGTCAAGGCTTTAGAAAACAATAAATATGATTTAACTGACAAATACTTCTGTAATTAAAATATATATAACTTAATACATGTTCCTTAAATATAATTATGTACATGTAACTATTATTATATATAGTACGTAAATGCGGCTTCAGTTTATTATTATTATTATTACTTTAGAAAGATTTAAAATCTATTACTATCTGTTTTCTGTTTGTTTTTAATATAAAAAGTTTATTTGTTCTATATATAAAGAAAAGGGCACAGATATATTTTTTTAAATTAATGCATTGAACTAAACATATTTTAATTTTATGATTATTTCAGTTCCTATTTTATACCAAATGATAATTAGAGCAATTCATAATACTTTTAACATTAGAATATTAATAATAATAATGCATAATCGTTAAGTATTAATATCTTAAATTATAATAATAAAAATAATAGTAATAAAAGTATGAGAAAAATAAAATATAAACATACAATAAAATATAAAACACATAGATAAGTACCAAGTACAAACGAACATCAAAACAACGTGTCGAAACCGGCTAGGGATTTTTTTTTTATTTTTTCCCCATATGTTTATGCAGTGGAAGTTTTAACATTGTTGCATTAAGCTGTCCCTATCCGCTACCCATTCTTACTCGTCGCACACACTCGTCGTTCTTTTTCCCTGACCCTTTTCTTGTGCGTTCAAAAAATATTACCCGTTACTCACGGTAAGTAGAACACTCGGTAGGGTCCACGCGCAGGTTTCGTTTCTCCCTCTGACGTCAATGGCACCCAAATCCAGTCTTGCGTAACGCACTTTTCACCTTGTATAAAGCTTTCCCTTTCATAAAAAGATGTTCAACATTTGTTTAATATGCTGTGTATGATATTACTGAGGTGCGTAACATTTCGAACATCTACTAATTAAACATTTTTCAAATTCAAAGTTAATATACGTATATGTATTTATTTTTTAGAGTTTTTTTAAAGCGTAAATCTTCTGTTTTCATTTGGTTATTTGGAAGTATTAACTTTCGCCGCAATTATTATTTTATCTAAACACATATGTTAAAAAAGAAGTTTTCTTACCTGCTCAGCTGTATTTCACCGTTTTTTCATAACATTTTTGCAATTTTATCGTTAATCCACAATATTTTAAGAAAACTCGGAAAATGTTTGCTTCACTTCATAAAACTTTGGGAAAAATGCACTTATAATTATGTTGTATATTTTCAAATATATATATTATAAACTCATAAAGTTATATGCTATTAAAATTTATAATTTTATGCTTTTTTTTAAATTCCTATTTAATGTTTTAAAAACATAAAACGGATCTAATAATGTTTTTAAAAGTTACGAGTATAACGCTGAAAAACTCTATAGTACTATGTACTTTAAAACACAGGCATTGAAAAATATTATAGCATTTTCAGGGCAACTTTAGATAAATGTAAGAAAAAGCTTTTTTGAATTGATACTTGGGATTTTTTCGAATTTATAAATATTTTTAAAAAAAGTGTAATAACAAAACGAGTAAACAAAGTAAACAAAAATTTCTTAAATAGCCGTAATAGCTTAAATAACGTTTTAGATAATTAAAAAAAAAATCTTTAAATTTTTGTGTACACTAATACAGAAATTTAAATTATGAAATTATTGAAAATATCAGAAGAATAGTCTTTCTAGATAGTCTTTCTAGAGAACATATTGTTACGTCCACTCTTATGTGAGAAAGGGTAGCACAATTTCAGAAAGAACAACTTCTGTTTTTAAATCAACAATTTACTTTATTTGCAAATAATTAAAAAATAAATGAAAATAGGTATCAAAATATTAATAACTATAGGTCCGTACAACTTTTAACTTTAGGAACAGAATAATAATTGGCACACCAGATTCTGCGATTAACTAACACGATGTCAAGACTATCTAAGTTTATAATCTAGGTATAGGGCTTCCGGTTCAGTAAATATCAAACTGTCTAACTCTCAAAGTCAAACAAAAACTAGGTTGTATAACATTTAAAATTTGAAAAAAAAAATAGATGTCATGACGTTTAATAATTTTAAACAATCGAATATTTTTTTAATGATTAATATGTATATATATATATATATATATATATATATATATATATATCATCATCATCAACAACCGTTTTCAATCCACTGCTGGATGTAGGTCTCCCCCAGATTTTTCCAATGTTTCCTGTCTAGTGCTTTAGTCATCCAATTTACACCGGCTACTTTTCTGATTTCATCACTCCATCTTACTTGAGGTCGTCTTCTTGGCCGTTTTACATCTCTGGGATAGCACTGTAGGGTGTTTGTGCTCCATCTATTGTCTTGTCTTCTTGCGATGTGCCCAGCCCATTTCCATTTTAGCCGTTTAATTCTTTCAATGATGTCAAAAACTTTCGTCTGACTTCTTATCCAGGTTATTCTTTTTTCTGTCTCTTCTAGTTATACCTAGCATACATCTTTCCATACTTCTCTGTGTTGTTTGTAATCTTTGTACCATCCGTTTTGTTAGCGTCCATGTTTCTGCTCCATAAGTTAGGACAGGCAAAACACATTGGTTAAATGCCCTTCTTTTCAAACACAGGGGCATGCTACTCTTCAGAATAATATTGTTCTTCCCAAAAGCACTCCATCCATTTCTTATTCTTCTATTGATTTCATTCATGATACTATTATCAGATGATATTTCTTGCCCAAGGTACACATAACTTTGCACTTCTTTAATTTCAGTGTTGTTGTAGACGATTTTCTTTTTTCATGCAAATGAGTTGAACATCACCTTAGTCTTTTCCAAGTTTATTTTTAATCCCAGATTAATGCTAGATTCTGCCAAATATTTGAAAATATGGAATATATATATATATATATATATATATATATATATTATATATATATACATCCTTAAATTTTTAGTACACGCTAAAGTATTATCAGAAAAAATTTAAATTACAAATTGTGGGTGGAATATTATTTTATATGGATTATCTCAATGCCTTAAAACAAATAAAAATTATGGAATATATTTTCAAATAAAAATTGAGTTTTTATTCTATTGCTATACCAACATATTTTTATTCTCACAATATGCATTTTTGAAACTTCTAGATCCATGCCTGTTTATTAATCTGATACAAGTTTTTGATTTAAGGTCCCATATTGCTAACAAACCCTTACATTTCATCGGGAAAAAAAAAAAAAAAAAAAAAAAAAAAAACTACAGTGTTTATTTTATTTTTCTTTAGTTTTGAGTACATTTAAGTATATAAGTACTCAAAACTAAAACTAATTTCTATAAATTTCAGGAATTGTAATAAAACGATTTCACTAGGCGAAGAATATTTAAGTTCACCTCGTACATACACCTCTTCTGAATATGCAACTTTATTTTTAAATTAGAATTTTGAGAAAACTGGAATTTATATTGTTTCATAATTTCTTTACAACGAGGATTTTCTGATTTTTTACGTACTACATCGCACAATATTCCGCCTAACCAGCTGATATACATATATATTTATTTATTTAATTTAGTTTAATTTTTTTATTTAATTTCATCTAATATCGAATTATTTATCAGCGATATATGAGTGACTGTATTGTTCTTATTAAGAGAGAAGAAATAAATCAGGATTGGATTTATTTTGCTGATCACATTCATTTTTATTTAAGAGAAGTTCATTTCCTTTCATGTATCTCGACAACTCAATCTTCTCTCTTTAATTTTTTAGCAGTATCATTAATGAAAAGTATTACTAAAGTAGTAGTAGAGCTGAAAAATTTTATATGGAAACTGATTTATATCTTACAATTTGGTTTGGTTTAAAATTAAACTGTTTTGCTTTTAAATTCTTTTACAAATCTGTGTCTTAAAAGTAAATTGAAAATATTCTTGAATAATAAATGCAAAAATTATCCGATCTTTTGCATGGTTTTCATGCTAATATAGTATGTCTTAAAAACGATGAAATGAAATTCCTTTGGAATATCTCGAAGAATTAATGCGTTACTAATTATTTTAATGTCAAATCCTTTTCAAAAACTAAAAATGAGACATAAAATGATTATGAAAAAATAATAATAACATTTATTGTCAGGAAAAGAGAAAGAGAGTAATGCGAATAAATGGAAAAACACAGGGAGAGCTTGAACGATGGGGGCCAGTGACGTCACGAACTGGACGATCTACTGCGCATCTCGCTCGTGGACCCTACCCTGTATTCTAAGTACCGTGCTGTTAATTATCTTATTAATTTCCCCACTACATGATCTCTTTTTAAGGCAATTAAGTTAAACATTTTTTTTTTTTGATTTCTTCCTATTTTGTGAGCCAAAAAAATTATACGTTCTTTTTATTTATTTATTTATTAATTATTATTATTATTATTTTATTTATTTATTTTTTTAATAAAGCAATCTATTTAAACATTTCTAATCGAATAATTTTACCAAATACACATTAGTAAATAATAAACGTTTAAAGAGAAAAATAATAAAACATTAATGCATTAAAGAATTTAACCCAGATACATCTCATACAAATCATCTTTTAAAAATAATCTTTTTGTGAAAATGATTTTTCACCCCCCCCCCCTTTTTTTTTCTTGTTAGAAGCACAATTTATTTTTCTAAGATATTTTGCTGATGTTTGAACATAATTCTTTATTCTTTTATGAAAAGTAAAAATTCAGCCTATCTTGGAAAATAATCTGCTTCATTTTTTATAAAAATAATTTATATATTTAACTTTTCTTCATTTATAAAACGCATTGAAAAGCGTTGTTCTTATTATGTAGAAGGAAATTTATTGTTTTATTTTGATAATTCCCAAATCTTCCTGCGTCTTTATTTGCATAATTTTTTCATATAAGTTTACTTGCTTTTGATACTATTGAACAAAGAAAGATATTAATGGTTCTATCTGTTTAAAGTTTTTTGTAAATAAATCAATTCCAATTTTACCAATTACACATTAGTAAATAAACATTTTACTGGAGATTTTATTTACACTAGGTAAATCACATGAATTAATGCTTAGAGAGAAAATTAATAAAGCGTTAATACAATAAAGAATTAAAAAAAAAAAGAGTAATTAAGGTTATTGGAGGCTTGGGGTGAAATTGTTAAAAGTTAATTCATTTAATAATTTTCTAAGATTTTTTGCTCATGTTTAAATAATTTATTTTTTTTTATGAAATATTATTTTATTCATTCATGAGAATTATTACTTTATCCATTTAGGAAAAGTTAAAAGCAAAAATGCTAAAAGTACAATTTATTTATTAATTTTCGAAGATTTTTTGCTCTTGTTTAAATGATATTCTTTATTCATCTATAAAAAGTAATAAGTCAACCTAGTTTCAAAAATAATACTTTTAATTTTTTATGAAAATTATTTATGTTTCCAACTTTTCTTCATTTATAAAAGTATTGAACAGTGCTCTTCTCATTATGTAGAAATACATTTATTGTTTTAAAACTAACGTTTTATTAATTTTCTACTTTGTAAATAAAAACGGTTATTAATCTAGTGTAGGAGGATATTTATTATTATAAGATTAGTGTTTTATTTTGATAATTCTTAAGAATTTTTGTGTAATTTATTAACATACCTTTTTCCAATATTTCTACTTGCTTTTGATAATATTGAACATAAATCGTTTAAAATATTTAAAAGAATATAGTCATATAGCTATGGTAATTATTCCGTAGACAATCATTGTTTAAAACCCGGCATTAAAATATTAAATTTTGATTAAATTTTATAAATTTTAATAATACTATAGTACTAAAAAGCGTTAAATTAAATAAAACACTAATAAAATAGTTAACATTTTAATAATATTATGCATTTTTTGAAGTTTTTAAAATTCAGTTTTAACTGAAAAAAAAAAAAAAAAAAAAAAAAAAAAAAAAAAAAAAAGATTTACGTAACTGACTAAAAAACTATTATCAGTATTTATTCTATAATTTATAAAACTGAAAGCTATAGAGATTAATACATATAAATTGTTGATAAACTCAACATAAGTCATATATATATATATATACGTATATACACTAAAATAATAAATTTTATTTACATTCGATGAGTTTCAAAATATGCCCAGAACTAAAATTTGTAAATTAAAATACCAAAAATTAAACATTAATAAGATAAACAAATTTTAAAACTAAAGTATCTGTTATCTAATGCGGTTTAATTTGATTATAAAAAAGAAAAAGAAAAACGCAAGATTTATTTATCTGACAATTATTAGCATATTTATTCTAAACTTATTTTAAACATCAAAAACAATATGCGGAATGAAATATCATTCACCCCAATATAACTAAACTTTAAACAACATTCAATATTTTGAAATTTTATTATATAAATTTTTTAAAATAATAATGTATTTAAAATTTTAGGTTTTGTTAAACTTTTAACTATATAATTTAAATATAGTAAAATAAACGAATTACAATAGTACAATTAAACAACTTTAATATAATCCAAAGAAAAATACAATGTCCATTAAAATTATCTATCTAACAACTAAAAATCTATTTTTAGAATGTAGTCTTTTACATAATTATAAAAATTACCGAAACAAATATCATTTTAAAAAGCATAAATGCATTCCAAATCTGATGCAGTAGTTATGTCTTTAAATAATATAATCATTGAAAAATAGATATTACAAAGCATTCCATTTCCAAACGCGTGGTAAGTTATAGCATAGCTTATATTCAGTATATGAAAAGCGAGAAAAAGTTTTAGAAGTAAGTAATATAAATAAGTAAATTCATACACAAATTTAAGCTATATCAAGGTAAAACGCTTACCTTATTTTAAATGGATTGTATTATTCTATTTTGAATTATCCATATTATGATGAGAAAACTATAAAAACAACGTGCAGATCCTTCAAATCCATTCCTTATGAAAGACAAGGAAAGCTTCTCTGGGTGTTTAGAAAACCAGCTCAGCAGTCGGTCTACTGCTTGTGACTCCTGAGGAGTCGGGGGGGGGGGGGGGGGGAACTGACGGCTTTTTGCTTGTGGACGTATCTAGTCTCTGTGTAAAAAGATGTCCTATCCACACCAGGGTTTTGGGTGATAAGCGAGTGACTTCTAACACTAGAACTTTGGATTTTGGAGAAATTCGTTTTTCCTTTCAACAATGGAGAATGGGGACACAAAATTCTGTGTTCTTCCTTCAACCTTGTGTTGCTTTCCCTTATCGCTTGTATTTATTATTCGGTTATGGAAAGTATTAAAATTATAAATAAACAATGGAAAATATTGAATTTTGTACTTTGATAAAAGAAACAATTGAATTTCAGAAAAAAAATAAAAGAATTATCTTCTTAAGAAAATAAATTTAAAAAAAAAGAAAGAAAAATAATTATATTAATGGCTGTTATTAATATAAAAATACGTAAAAATAATATTTTTTTTAGCTTATATTTTAATATATATAATTTTAACAGGTTTAAAATAAAAAATAAGCATGTTTGTTAATTCCGCAATATTGTTATACATAACATACTTATTTGATAATAAATGTTATATATTCGGAATTTATTTGTGTCCACGGAAATACTGGTTCTTTTTTTTTTTTTTTTTTTTTTTTTTTTTTTTTTTTTTTTTTTTCTCGGGGCTCATTTTTACGGTACACATTTTTTATTAAATTTTATATATTTAAGTGATTTACCTTTCTGTTCGTTAAACTGTCCTTTCCCGCCGTAACCTTTTTTTTAAATTGGCCAATTGTCATAAATATTTAATATTTTGTTAAGATTAGTACCAATCTTTTAAAAATAGTCATCGTATCGTACTTTTTTATCTTTCTTTTGTAAGTTTAAGTTAAAATTTAAAGTTAAGGTAATTCGGTGGCTTTTGAACTTTTTTAATTTAAATATTTTATAATACTTTTTTAATATATTATTAAATGGTTTACTGAAGGCGATATAAAATAATATATTTTTAAAAGATTACACTTGGCAGATTTCACAGGAAGGGTAGGGGGGGGGGGGGTACATCAATTTTTGTTTGTTTTTCAATTTCCGAAAATATCAATTTTCCAATTTGATTTATAGCATATATTTCACATTAAATGACATTTTTCTTCCTGAGTTGCAATCTTTAACCCTTTGAGAGGCAAGCAAAAATGTCTCTAAATATTTAATTCTCACCGGAATAATCGAAAAATTTTATTTCTAAATAAGGAAAGGCAATTTTTCGAATATTTTCCTCCAAAGTTAAAAATATAAAATTTAGTTAAAATTTTCTGGTGAGAATCCTGTTTATATTTGGTGGGATATATTTTATACCACCACCCATCAAAGGGTTAAAGATTTATATATATATACAAGGGGGCTCTGCTCCCTGCAAGCTACGCTCGCCAACACCAGTTCAGACACCGCAGAATCTAAAAATCTAATGGGTTTTAAAAATATTAGAGAAGATTAAATTATACTGAAAAAGGTATGTAGATCTCCCTGTAAACGGGTTTCCATCCAATTCCCTTTGATTGCAAAAATTTAACGGAAAATTAGTTGCTGTTAAGACATCCAATGGTTGTTTTCGTTTTTGATTAAAGAGGATCAGTTAAACATTTGAAAAAAAGCTAAAATAAAATGAATTAAGTATTCAGAGTCTTTGTCAACCGATATTTTAAAACAATCTGTATAACAATGGCCTAAATCATGTGACTATCATCAACAGTTCCGGGCGGAACACTTTGCTTTTTATACTCTAGGTGCCATTTTGATACTTTAACACTAGAACGCCCGGAAATTTTACTCAAGTTTCATAAAAAAATTTTATTCCAGAATTTTTATTTAAATTTTTTTTTCTTATTTATTTAACGTAAATTTGTTTCGCTTAAATTAAACTTATTTTATGAAAAAAATTCTGGCTCCAATGGATATTTAATCATGTGATCGGAGTCGAATCGACTCCTTCCGGGCGTTCTAGTGTTAATGTTATCCAGGCACATGTGATAAGTCGCCAAATATTATTCTATCCCCATCATTTCATCTATATTATAATAGTTCAAGTCATCAAATGCCATAAACAAATACGATCTGATCCCTTCGCCTTTCATATGAAGGTTTGGAACAAATGTCATATACGCCTCATATTGGCGCGATTTTTTTCCAACGCCAATTTGGAGAACGCATTAACAGCATAAACAACAGCATCCGGCTTACCATATCAAGCAAAATAACGATACTTTGGCGCCAGTTAAGTACCCGTTGCTTATATGACATTGGCGTCAGAAAAAAATCGCGCCAATATAGGGCCATATGTGACATCTGTGCCGAAAGAAAAAAAAGCCGGGTGCAAATCTCGCCAATATCTTTTTTTCAATTTGCCAGTTAGCATTTTTTTTATTGTTCGAGTGGTAAATTAAAACATTGATTTGAAGTTGAAATTAAATGTCATGGTTTGTTATATAATTTAATATTTCGCCAGATGTCATATACGCACCGCATGTTTGGCATGATTTTTTTTTCTTTTTTACGAAAATTTGACGAAAACCTCGTTTTCGAATACCAGTTACATATGTATTTTTGGTACTACTTAGTTATCCCGTCGACAAAAAATCTATCGCGAACTATAAGATTAAATGTCAATAATGGTTGATCGTAAATGTCACATTCACTTGACTTTTAGCAAGTTACACGTGTTTACGTCATCAAGTGATTTTTATTTCGACGTTTTATTTTTATATTTATTAATGTTATACTAATTTATTTGTTCTTTCGTTATTTAAAATAAAAATTTTGTCAATCTGTATAATTTGGCGAGTGGTTTGGCGATTTATATAATTTGTGAAATTGGGTGACGGAATAACTACTACATTGTACCGTATTTTTTAGTTGTTTTCTATTATTTCCAAAAGGAAATAGCAAAAAAAAAATAATTAATTACTATAGAACAAAATAATTTATATAATTTAAAAAAGAAATAAAAGTAAATATACATTTATTATTAAATAAACAACAATAGCCGGGTTACCATGTCTATCAAAATAATGCCATTTGTGCGCCAATTAGGTACCGCGGTGCGTATATGACATCTGTGCCTAATATTTTTCTTTTCGTTTTTTTTTTTTTTTTTTTTTTTTTTTTTTTAAAGAAATGAAAGCCATCAATTTAAATGTTTCATTTTTAAATGAAAGTTTTGTATTTAATAAAATGATAACGAAATACAAAAAAAAACATTGTTCTTAGCATAGATTTAAAGGCCAAACTGTCGCCAAATTAATTTAAAATAGTAACCTTTTCTGAATTATGAAAAAAAAATTTCTGTTATGATTAAAATTTGAGTTGCCATCATTAGAAAAAATGTATTTAAAATTAGAAAAAAATTAATATTTCGAAAACTAATTCGAATTTAAAAATTCTAATACCAGTTTTGAGATCTGTGGATCAACACGGATTTTTGGTGTTAATTTCATCACAAAGTATTCCATATTTTAGGAGAAATCGCCGTGAAACAAAGTCAGTTGTTTAATCAGTCGATTCAAAGAATCGATACATTTCAGGCGTTTCATATATTCATTTCATAAATTCGTTTCATTAGGATTTTATATATATAGGGTAGATATATATACACACTAAATGGCCATTAAGATGCTCGTATGCTATTCGAAAATCATTTTTATTAAAACCATCTTAGCTTTTTTCGTAAAATATCGAAGTTTAAATTCTCAGGGATGCAAACGATGCGCAACAAATAGCTGATTGGTACCAATAATTTTTTATAGTATTCCCCATCTTATTTCTGAGATGTAATAAGGTGAAGAATACTATTAGAATTTAGTGGTGAAAATCAGCCATTTATGGCGCACTGCTTGCATCGCTGAAATTGAGCTATTAGTTGACATTGAATTCCTTCAGCAACAAGGCTGAAGGAATCTTCAGCACTCTTCATCCCCCCTCCAATCCCCGCACTTTATTTTTAACCTGCTTAATTTTAATACGTATGCGCTATTTTTCACTCTATATACGTCATATTAAATTCTACCTATATTTCAAATACAATATCGGAATTAATAAATAATATTTCCCCTCATTTACGAATCATTTTTAAAATATGCTAAAAATCATAAAAAATGCACTTTTTAAGTTATTAATTTGTTCGTAGCGGCAAAAAATTACTTAGCAGGAGGGGGAAATATAGTATGTTCGTTTCTGGCCTATGGTGAAGGGATTAAAACAATTTCTAGCTTCCCCCTAATTAATTCCGAATTCGGCCTTTTCTTTTTTTATCTCCTACCACTGGGCCCGTAATCAAGAGATTAAGGCATTGTTCTCAAAATATCGAAAATAATTGTCCTGTAATAATAATATATCCTAGATAAAATAATTACAAAAACATCGCAAATGCCTCAATTAAAAAATAAAATAAAAAATACAAGTATATAAAAATTAGAAACAGGGTGGAGTGATAATCGGGTCTGTTCTGGTTTCAAGCTCTGGATTAGCGATTTAGGCTAAACTTTGAAGTAGAATTGTGAGCTTAATGTTTAACAAAAATATAATATTAAGTGTGGATACTCATTTTATTCAGAATTTTAAGCTCTACAACATTTGTATTGACAATGTTTTTGATAGAGTTAGTTCTTTTTTTTTTTTTTTTTTTTTTTTTTTAGATACTCTTACGGTAATTATAAAAACCTGTTTTTCGACAATAAAACTGCAGAGATTTTCTACTACGAGACTTTGTATATGTATTCTACCCCTAAACTGTAAATGAAGTGGATTATAACAATTTAATTTGTAAATCGCTTAGCTGTAATTTACTAATACAATACTTTTTATAAAATATACGGTGTGATATTTAAATATTTTCTCGTTTGGAAAAAAAGGCTACTTTTTTGCTTTGGAAGAATTGAGTTTCACTAAAAAAAAGTTTAAAATGTTCTCTGAAAACTTGAAAAAATACTCTGATACTTGAAAAAATGTTAATATTTCTATATTTTAACACGAAAGTGCTTCTACTGAACTACAAATAAGAGAAAGTAGGGTGATTTACAACCAGATACCTCAGCTTTAACATGGTTTCTGAATCCTCTAGCGGATGATATTTTAAATACGCGGTTCTAAGCAAGAAAAAGAAGTCTCCATTACGGTATCTCCATACTAGCACGAGTGTGGTTTCTGTGATGGAAAGTTTATTTATTGTATTTTTTTGTTTATATGCATGCTAAAATTGAAAACTCTTAAATATGACTGTGTGGAAACTTCTTACCATTTTGTGTGTACGTATTTAATAGGGATTCAATATCCGCAAACAAATTGTTGCTAGCATTTGGATGACTTGTTGTATGATTATGATTCTCTAAAGACAAAACTGGATATCCCATGTGAGATAATACAAGCTTTTTGAAAAATAAAACATGAAGAGTCGGTAAACAATGCTCAAAATTACATCAACAAGTGTGTTTACGAATACGCTAAGGCTGGTAAAAAGATGAACTGCAATTTTGAAATTTTCACGAAGATAATTATGTTTTACACTTTAGATATTAAATCGTTAGACTTTTAATTTAAATATTGTAAATTGAGTCCCTTGATTAAATTTATAAAACAAAATATTTTGTTGCTTGTCAGAAGAAAGTCTTAAACTCTTCAATTTTCTGGAATATTACCACATCCAATCAGTCTTACCCTTCTGTAAGACCTGATTGGATGTGTAATATAACAGGACTGAACCGGATGATATGATTTTTTTCT
The DNA here is from genome assembly GCA_963932465.1 of Maratus speciosus. Classification (NCBI taxonomy): domain Eukaryota; kingdom Metazoa; phylum Arthropoda; class Arachnida; order Araneae; family Salticidae; genus Maratus; species Maratus speciosus. The sequence goes on along the minus strand of OZ010798.1, from coordinate 159,841,989 downwards.
AAAAAAGATTTTATTAGCTTGTTTATTCTGATAAACAAATCATATACAGTAGAACCCCGCTAATCAGAACTAATTGGAACCGGCGCCAGTTCGGATTACAAAAAATTCGAATTACCCGAAATTTGGATAAAAATAGAAAAGAAAAAGATGCGTGCTAAAAGAAAAAAAAAACGTAAGTTATAAGTACTTAGTAGTACAATAAACAAACTGTAATCCGGCACAACTTTTGGAACAAAAATAGCATTCCTGTTTAATCACTCCTGGTGTTTATAATAATCCAATGGAACTTCAGATTGAGGAATTACGTAATAACCAATTACAAACGGTTCAAAATCGCGAGTCTATAAACAGCTCAATCACCACGTCGACGAGGGGTGAAGAAAAAAAATTCTGTAGATAATTTTCGAAATCAAACTGTCGAAAAGAAAAAATATTTTTTTATCATCTGAATTAAATACTTTTTGCATTTTAGAAAAGAATTTCATAGTGGCTACCAAACTAACTGATATTCGAGATTTTTTTAACGATGGCTTTCAACAGTAGTCCTAAAGTGCACGTTTTCATTTTATATTCGTGTATATACGTTCTACTTTTTCATTATTGTGTATTTTTTTTATTCTGTTTTTTTAAATGTGTTTAAGTATAATTTTTGAAAATAAAATCGGTTCAGATTAACCGGAATTCCGGTACAGACGGGGTTCTACTGTAATTATAGTATTGAATTAATAAGTTCTGAGCGTTTCTTCAAAGCCTCGTTGAATTCTGTTGGAAAATCTGGCCTCAAGAAGCAATTAATAGTAATGTATAATACATTAGCCAAGAAGGAAATCCCGCCTGACCTTTACAACAATTACTTTAAAAAAAAAGTATTTATTTATTTAATTATCAGATATAATCAAAATTTTAAAAAAATAAAAAGTATAAAACTTATTAAAAGTCTTTTAAAATATTGAAATATATTTTAATGAAAAATAATAATAAAAAAATAACAGAAAAATAGTGCGTATATGGTGCATTCTCACCATCTTTTGACTTTTATGTCCCTGAAAAAGAATTTTATTTTAGTACATGTTCTTGTTTTTTTTTTTTTTTTTTTTTTTTTTCACATACTGGGGAACATCCCATTGCATGACTGCATATCAATATTAACGAGATAAATCAGTTTTGGTCGATGTTGGGGGTCCAAATACCAGGAAAACTCCTATACCGTCCCGTGTCCCTGATGCTGATTTTTAAGTTTGGAGCTGTCTGTATAAAATTGTTTCAATAAAAATAATTTGATGGAATTTTTTTCCGAAACTGGAACTATTGTTTTATATAAATATGTAGCAAAAAATTAACCTGCACACATTTTTAGGGTTGTTATTATTTTTTAAACCCTGTCCCTGGGTTTTAGATTCCTTACCGTCCCTCTTCTAAAATTATACAGAAAATCACTTCAGATGCAGCCACAGAATTTTTTTCAAGTTTTTTCTCATGCAGAAGTATGCTAGAGAAAGAATGTCTAAAATTCTTTCACAGGAAATTTACTGCAGAATTTAAATCTGCATTTAAATATCAATTCCAAGCATCGTGGCTTTATTGATAGTCTTACCGTCCCCAAGGTTTATTCCTGCACTTTTCGAGGTAAATTATTTTTTTTTATTTTAATACAGTGTAAATAACTGTTTCTAAAAATCAATGAACATTGTGGCTACTACTTAGTCTTAACATGATTTGCCTAAAATAGGTGGTAATTTTCCTTTCCGTCCCTTTTTTTCTCATTTCGTCCCTTTTTTCCTATACCGTCCCCCTTTTTTTACCTTACCGTCCCTTCTTTAACACCCCTTTAAGACAATGTTATACCAAAATTTTGTACTAAAAATACTACATTGTTATTATTTCTTATTTGAATGTCCTGTGGGTACTATGCAAATTCATTATAAGTAAAAATTTTGAATAAAATAAAAAGTTTTACTGTAAAATGGTATGGAAAATTAAACACGCAACTTTAACATAAACCTCAGTTAAATAATAAAAAAAAAATTCGCTGCTGACCATTTTTTCTTTATTTTGAATCATTAATTCGTCTCTATCAGATTAAAATGTTATTTTAGCAAGTTTAATTTCACCAGATTTTTATTCCCGAAAGTCAAAAGATTGTGAGAATGCCCCATATTTCAAAGTATCTCTCCATTTACACTGACTTCAAACTTTCGAAAGTGCCACTATAAGCCATCTACCTAGTATTCTGTTTTTCAGTAAAATAAAAAATATTTATCAAAATTTATATTTTGACTGGTTTTAAGCTCTTTATAAAACGTTGGAAAGAAAACTTTAAAAGAAAAAAAGTATAAAACTAAACGAAATCTTTTAAAAATATTAAAATTTATTGGAATGCAAAAAAATGAAAAAGAAAAGAAAATAATAATGCATACATTTTGAGATATCTTCGGATTGCATCTACATTAAACTTTGGAAAGTTCCAGAATAAGGATATATCGTTGCAATAGCATCTAACTTATCAAAATTATGGCTCGAGTTACACAATGGTTAAGAAATTAGAAATAAACATCCAAGTAAATAAATAAAACAATAATAACTTGCGTAATATGAAAGAATACATCAAAAATTAAACGATGCCGTTTCAAATCACTGCATCATAAATTGTGCAATCTTCGAATATTTTTATTTGTTTGTTTTAAAAATTGGCTCGAGTAGTGTTGAAACATGTAAACAGTCGAATAAAACTATTTTTACTCTTTTTAAAGTCTTATACCACTTTGCAATTAAAAGTACTATAGTAATAGGTTCTTTAAATATTTTTTTCTTTAATAATGAACATCATATTGTTGAAATATCATTTCAGAAAGACAAAGAAAAAAAAACAAAAAAAAAAACAATTAATGAAATAATTAGATGATAGAAAGAAAGCATATATATACATTAACTGGTACTTCTGTATAGTTAATTGTTATTATTGAATATAGTTAATGATTTTCATACCTTTATAAGGATAATAAGGAACTCGTTATTTAGGACTAAACACTTTTACTCTTTTATTTCGGGCCAGGACTTGAACCTGTATTTAAATTCAATCGAACCACAATTTACATTTTTTCCCCCTTTTAGTGGATTTATCCGAGTTTAACCCTAGAACTACCGGAAATTTTACTCAAGTTTTATAAAAACATTCTACACCAGAATTTTTACTTAAAACTATTTAATTTGTTTATTTAACTTATTATTGTCTGATTTATACATTTAGTTTGTTTTGAAGAAATTTCTGGTTTGAATAGATATTTTGAATATACATGTCGGGTCCATTGGACCCTTCTGGTAGACAGAGGGTTAAATATATAGCAGAGATTATTTTTCTAAAGTTGATACTAATGGTTGGTTGATTTTTGACGGCCAATTATCAACACGAGGGATAAAGGCCTAAAGGGGGCGATTGCTCTTCGTGGGGGGTCTTTCTAAGTGAACCTAACCCGTATTTACACTTGGAAATCCAAGGTTCGAAGAAAACCACGAAAACTCTAAACGATTAGGCCGACGGGCGCGATTGGGATCGAACCCAGCACTTCCCGTCTACCAGCTTCGAGAGCAGAACCTCTCGGCCACTGGCGGGGATGATACTGCTGGAATAAAAAAGAAAAAGTTCCTTCGGATGAATACTTCGCTTCTCTCCGATTCGTAGTCAAAGAGTTAATATTAGCAATCATTTTTTATAATAACTTAAATGTTTAGATTGAAAATAAACCATTTTATTAAAAGACCAAATTAATAAAAAATAAAATAACTTAATTAATTGATCAATTTGTTTCATATTATTTGTGAATTTTATTGATTTGATCCATTCAAATCAATTTATTTCGTCATATGCTGGCAGTAAATATTAACTCTACCGGAAAGTTCTGCCGGATAATGTTATTTCACGCCTACTTTTTTAATGTTCAAATTTCTTCATTGACATCACTTTTTTGAAATGATAGAACTCCCATTGTTTTCACCTTAATGCGAAACGTGAAAAGAATCAGAATGTCACCATTTCAAATAAAGTGGTGCTAATGAAGAAATCTGAATTTTAAAATGGTAGACGTGAAATAACATCATCGGGCAGAACTTTCCGGTAAACCTAATATACGCAGTAGTATGAAAAATCTATCCTCAGTAAACATTAAACCAGGAGAACGCGCACATACCCAGGGTATGGATGGTTTTTACTTTCTCACTAATAAATACAAATAATAATCGTCACATTATTTAGTCGGAGACAATTGTTACAAATTTTGCGATAAAATAAGTTGAAGATTACTTTTAAAAAGATAGTGGTGACAATTGTAAAAAACCATACGCATTCAGAGTCTATCAGGGCCAGCGCGGCTCCTCCCGGGTTAATAAATTTTCTCTTTATATGCTTTATACAAATATTTATCATTTTCATCTTATAGTATTAGAATATGTGTTCTTACAGACATCATTTTTAAATGTGTACAAATGATATCTATTTTAATATAAAACTCACACCACAAAATAATAGCAGTAAAAAGTAACTTTTATATGATGCAATTTAGTAACGTTTATTTAGGGGCCGTTCAAATATTACGTAAGCACCTAAGGGGGGGGAGTTTGAATGATGATTACGTAAGACATTTTCAAAATCTCTTAACTTGTAAAAAAAAAAACTATTAAAAATTTTAAATTGAAAAAAAGAAATAGCAAAAGAATACTTAACTTGAAGTTCTGTTGTCAGCTATTTTGACCGCACAAGAAAAATATAAACAATCTCTTTTATCTAGAGGTGACTGTTCATGTTTGATGCATGAGCAGGGCTTAATTTCTAACAAAAAAAGTACCGGAGCCCTACTATTCTGCGGTACCGGTACTAACAGCCATACCGTCCCCCTCCCCTCCTGCCACTGCAATCTGCATATCTGTATATCTATATATAATATATCTGCATATCTATATATAAATCTGCAATCTGCATATTTGCCAAAATGTAAAGTATTTTTTTCTATAGAAAAATAAAAAAATTAAATGTATCTATCAGCATATACTTAGTGGTGAACTATTCCACAACACCAAAAAGGAATAGTTCGCAGCTATGCATTTTTATGAAAAAATGAATCAAATTTACAGAGATTTATATTTATATGCTGAAGAATGGAACAACGTTTTTCAATTTCCTATAAAAGGTGCATATCTCAAACTACAATCGATTCCTTCCGTATAACGATCTTTTGTGGTGAGCCCCTGAAAATCAGATTAAATTAAAAATCTAACACCGTTATTGGAAAGAGTCGATCCGTTTATAGAAAAAGGGGAAACCCTGCTCGACTGCTTTCTAGCCAAGACCACAAACTGATATAAAAATTGAATCCGTTTCATCTCCATCTCCTACGTGTGCGACACATTACGTCACACATAATTGTTTTGGTAAAAAAAAATGCAAAACTTGGAGATGGAAGGAATGAAAGGGTAATTTTGGCTTCGTTTTTTCGGAAGCGTTGCTACACTGGGCTCCGGAGCCCTGTATTTATGAGCTCCGCTGAATTACGACCAATATTTAAATATTTACTAAGAACAGAGAAGTACCGGAGCTGAACTCCGGTCGGCTCCGGTGCAAATTAAGCCCTGTGCATGAGGGCTTATTATCTCTGAGTACTTACTACTATTTCCAATTGTGAGAATAGAATGGAATAGAATTGAATAGACGGATGCGATATGTTGTATTGTGACAATATGAGTCTTCTGAAAAAGCTTCCAAAACGTAAGTAAAATTCCATCTTTTTTGTTTCCAACCCTCCTCTGTCAAGTGGTTGAACCTCATAACCATAATGACCGACTGCTCTACTGTCTGGTGTCTTTTGAGTTTTGAAAACCTCTCAGTACTGTAGTATAGTGGTGTTTAAAATAAATAAAATCAGAAATATGTCTTCATTTCGAGAAATCTTGTGTAAAAAACTTTTTGAAAGTTTCAAAAAGTCTGCATCAGATAAACCTTTGAAGGATATCCAATGTAAAACTAATGATGTGCGGCGGCATTACAAAAAGTCTTCTAAAACTGACAAAGAGTTAGAGGTATTGGTGCTAAAAATAATTGAGGACGAACTGCGTAAGGCAACCAAAAAGAAATCAGTCTTTCTTGATTATTTTATAAAAGTAATTATAATCAATTTATTCTTAAAATTTTAAATATATTTTATCATAACTTTTAGTTTACATGATTACTTGTAAAAATTGGAAAAAAGATAGATAAGATAAAATGACCGTGTAGCCTTGGTGAAACATGATCAGAATGGGAATAAATAAAGACCAAAGAAATGTCAAAAAATGAGTTATTACTTTTTTAATATGGCGTAGCCAAGCTGAACCTTATTTTTTCTTTTCAAATAGCTCGAAAATTAATGTATCCATGGGGGAAAAAATTAAAAAATATGTAAGTTTTGTAGCAGATAATCTTCTAACTGTTTTCAAATTTTGTACCTTACTAAAAATGAAATGTAATCCAATTGAATTGAAACCAGTGTATCTCAAATTCAAAAACAGATAAATAAGGTTTCCAGTGATCTAAAAAAAGAAAAACAATCCTTAAAAAGGAAACGACAAAAGGATGAATACCAAAGAAAACATCGAACCACCAAACGAACAAAGCTTGAAGAAATCTGCCATGATAATCCAGACATTGAAAAAAAAATTAGCTTTGAGGGAATCAGTAGGAAGACCAAGTTTATGTGTAGATCAACCATTATTGCTTAAGGTAATAGCAGACATAGCTATTATTGCAAGCGCTGCAGATGCAAAAAGAAGAAGCAAGTCAATACGAAGTGTCAAAACTCTCGATAACTTGACTGTAGAACTGAAAAAGGTTGGTTTTGCAATAAGCATGAGCGGAACATATCTTCGTTTGCTTCCAAAAAATTCCTCAACCATCGAGGGTCGAAGACATGTCACCACAATGCCGGTAAAACTTTCTTGGGTTCAGACTGATTATTACCAATCTCACATTGATACCCAATTTGCAGCAACATCCATCCGCTATTTAGAAACTTTAGCTTCAATTCTTGGACCCATGCAAGTGTTTCTTCTTTCATAGTGCGTGTACCTTTGGGAATTACAGCAGCCAATAAACAGTCCCCGATACTGATGCATATGGAGTATCGTGTATCCTTACCCGACCACGAGTGGGTCATCGCTGAACGCCACAAACTTATCCCATCTATTTACGCTGGTATTGTGATTGCTCCTGGCATGGCAGGTCAAAGTGAAGCCATAGGTTATTCTGGTCCAAGGTTTATTGCTATAAGAAGTGGGAAACACAGTTCTTCCACAGCAAATACTCATGCTCAGGATTTTGAAACTCTATTAATACTCAAAGACTTTGAAAAATTAGTGAAAACAGAAGAGGGTTTCATCAAACCTGTAATCATAGTTACGGTTGATGGAGCTCCATACGAGAATCCCCGCTACCAGAAAGTTATATCGTTTGCTATTAACCATTTCAAAAAGCATGATTTGGATGGAAATTTCATTGCTTGCAATGCTCCTGGAAGAAGTACACATAACTGAGTAGAAAGGCGAATGGCACCACTCAGTCGAGAACTGTCTGTTCTTATACACCCTAATGACCATTATGGTTCCCATCTCGATGAGAACGGTAGCACTATTGATGAAGAAATAGAGCAAAATAACTTTGCATATGCTGGTAAAACTCTCGCAGATATCTCGAACTCATTAAGCATTAACGGTTATCCTGTTACTGCCACATATGTTGATTCAGGCGAACCAGACTCTCTTGGTTATGACTTGGATTGGTATTCGAAGCACTTACAAGAAAATCAATACTTGCTGCAAATTATAAAATGCGAAGAAAAGAATTGTTGCTCTCCTGCACGTAGTGGATTATTTCGTATATTAAAAGGACGATTCATTCCTCCTCCGATTAAAATGATACAATCGTTAAATGACATCATTACAAGTGAGGAGGGGGAATTTATAGATTTAAGTCTCCTTCTGGCCTTAATCTCAATATTGCAGCAAAGGGATTTTTAAAGATGTTGTATGATTATTTTTGTCCTTCCATAAAATTGCAATTATCCGCAAGAACTTGTGGAAGTTGTGGCCAATATCATGCATCTCAGAAGTCAGCAAACCGACACAAAAAAATTCAGCACAGCGAAAAAACCGAGAAGGCCTGTCTTATACGACCATTGAAAATTGCTGCTCGTCGAGCAAATGAGCTTATGTGCTTCTTAAAATTCGTGAAAGATACAGAAGATGTTGAGTGTATCAAGGAAGATGAAGTTGATCAAGATTGCATCCGAAAGGAAAGCAATGAAGATAATCAAGTAAAATTGGAAACCAATATCATAACAGATATGGAAAAATGGCTTGAGCAACCGTGGTCAGCATCGGAATAGATAAGGGCATGTTCAAATTTAAATTTTTCAAACGGCTAAGTTCTTCTAAAATTGTGATCTAAGAAATTTTCTTAAATAGAATTGTAAGGAAATAAAACAAGCATTTATTATTATTTAAGTCGAGTAGAGTTTTTTTTTATTTGTATTGTGTCCTAATTTTTTTTTAAGTGGAGGGGGGGGGGTTGCAATCTTCTTACGTAATTATTAAGGGGGGGTTTGCGATTTGCTTATTTTTGCTGACAAGGGGGGAGGGGGGGGGGTCAAAAATTGTCAAAAACATGCTTACGTAATATTTGAACAGCCCCTTACATATCAAATAATGAAAAATTAAAAAGATCGGCTCTACACGGCCGATGTTATTTAATGGTGTAATTCAGCGCTTAAATTCGACTAGCGTCAAAAACGCACCCCTCACGATGGCTCATATCACAAATGCACCCGAGAAATTCCCTAGCACGGCGAGCTGGCGCATTTGATGCTTAGTTTACTTTCAGTTTAAAAGCGGAGCGTTGCATACCCACTCTTTATAGTTTTTAGAAAAAATAAAACAGCCAACAAATATAATTCATATACCAGTTAAATGAGCTTTATTTAAAACCGGATTTAAATTGCTTGATATCATCATTTATTTGTATTATTATTATTTTTAAATCTGAATAAAATCAGTTTAATTTTTCATTTGGATTGATTTTACTGGAGACGGGAATTTATATTTATTAATGTCCATTAAAGGGAAATTAAAACAATATTACAGACAACTTAAACATAATAAAAGAGGTAACATTTTATAAAATTTCTTTGTTTTAGAAAAGAAAAAAACTCGCTATTATTTTATGAAAGTAAATACTAGAATACATTAAAAAGAAACTGCCTTTTAAGTATTGATGCGAGATACAATATCCTAAAAATAAAAGTATGGATAAATATTCTTTTTAAAAAACTGCTTCATTTCCTAGCTAGATGAACACTTTATTTTTGTAAGAATATAACTAGACTGGTGTACCAATTCCAAAACTTTATTCTATCTCATACATGTTAATAATTCAAAATTCGCTATCACACTGCAAAAATTAAATGGCAATCTATGTCCATCATGAGGAATGTAAAGATATATAGGTTTGTTGAATTGGATGTATTTAATAAGAATATATAAGTATCGCATTGTTTCAAACAAATCATTGAATTTCGGAACCCGACCTCTTAGATGTCCGCAACCAAAATTCTAACCTAAAGTATCAAAATCAACACCTATTGTTCAATATACACCCAAGTCTAATAAAGATCGATTTACGTAAAAATGTAACAGAATTCTAAGTTTGATAAAATTCCGTGCATTAGTTTTTGAGATACAGATTTTGCGAAAATTGTAAAAAATTCAGCATAGCAGCGCCATCTGTTCTGTGATTTACACGAAAAGCTAATCAGTAACAGCTTACATCAACTGAATATTAAATTTGATGAAAATCAGTGCATTAGTTCTTGAGATATAGCTATTAATTACTCAGAAATCGTACAGAAAGCAGCACAGAAGATCGGCTTGTTGGGCCTGTACCAAAAACTAATCAAGCTAGTTTCTATCAAGGTCTAAATGAATCTAATGTTTTATTAAATTTCGTACATCAATTCTTGACAGAGTTATTGCTGAAATCGTGAAAAATCAGCATAGCAACTCCATCTGTTGGACGATATACACCAAACACTAATTAGCACCAGTTTATATCAAGGTTTAACTGAATCTATACGTTTGTGAAATTTCGTGTATTAGTTATTGAGATAGAACGCCCACAAAATTTTTGCCACATACAGACAGACTCACAGACTGAGTGACAGACAGACATTTTCTAAAAAACATTAAATCGTGTTCAGGATTTTCTATAACGTATAAATCCATTGAAAACCGGAAGTCGAAAATTTTCCCGAATCCAACAAATTTCCTCTTGTAAAGATAGAAGAACCCAAAAATGGGAACATGGATTTTTCTTTTAGAATTTTTATTAGTAATTAAAATCAGTACAAAACCCCTCAATGGTTAAATGTTTGTGACACAGCACTTTACCTTATGGCTCTAAAAATTTTAAATATAGGTAATTAAAAATAAAAAATTTGGGTAACGCAATGCTATTAATTAATAGAAAATATATCATCATTTTACTTTTTCTATTTATATTCAACAGTGCAAACAGTATTTGCAACATCAATTGATTTAATTGATACAATTTATTCACTAATGCTTTTTCATTCGGGTCTCTGATAAATTAAAAAATAGTGAACATCATATTGTTGAAATATCATTTCAGAAAAACAAAAAAAAAAAAAAAAAAAAAAAAAAAAATCAATTAATTAAATAATTAGATGATACAAAGAAAGCATATATATAAATATGTATATACATTACTTGGTACTTAGATAATTGTTATTATTGAATATTGTTAATGATTTTCATATCTTTATAAGGATAATAAGGAACTCGTTATTTAGTTATTTTTGACTAAACACTTATTCTTTTACTTTGGGCCAGGACTTGAGCCTGTATTTAAAATTCAATCGAACAACAATTTACAATTTTTTTCCCGTTTAAGTGGGTTTCTCCGGGTTGATTTTTGACGGCCGATTATCTACTCGAGGGATATAGGCCCAAGGGGGAGTGCCCTCCGTGGGGGCCTTTCTAAGGGAACCTAACCCGTATTTACGCATGGAAAATCCAAGGTTTCGAAGAAAACTCCGAAACGATTAGGCCGACTGGCGCGATTGGGTTCGAACCCAGCACCTCCCGTCTACCAGCTTCGAGAACAGAACCTCTCAGCCACTGGTGGGGCGTGGGTTTCTCCGAGTTTAAATATATAGCAGAGATTATTTTTCTAAAGTTGATACTAATGGAATAAAAAAGAAAAAGTTCCCTCGGACGTATACTTCGCTTCTTTCCGATTCGTAGTCAAAGAGTTAATATTAGCAATAATTTTCTAAAGAACTTAAATGTTTAGATTGAAAATAAAACGTTTTATTAAAAGACCAAATTAATAAAAAAAATCAAATAACTTAATTAATTAATCAAATTGTTTCATATTATTTGTGAATTTTATTGATTTGATCCATTCAAATCAATTTATTTCGTCATATGCTGGCAGTAATTATTAGCTCTACCGGAAGTGTTCTGCCCGATAATGTTATTTCACGCCTACTTTTTTAAAATTCAAATTTCTTCATTGACATCAATTTTTTGAAATGGTAGAACTCCCATTGTTTTCACCTTAATGCGAAACGTGAAAACAATCAGAATTTCACCATTTCAAATAAAGTGGTGCTAATGAAAAAATCTGAATTTTAAAATAGTAGGCGTGAAGTAACGTCATCGGGCAGAACTTTCCGGTAGACCTAATGTACGCAGTAGTATGAAAAATCTATCCTCGATAAACATTAATCCGGGAGAACGCGCGCATACCCAGGGTATGGATGGTTTTTACTTTCTCATCAATAAATACAAATAATAATCGTCACATTATTTAGTCGGAGACAATTGTTACAAATTTTACGATAAAATAAGTTGAAGATTACTTTTAAAAAGATACTGGTGACAATTGTAAAAAACCATACGCACTCAGAGTCTATCAGGTCCGGCGCGGGTCCTCCCGGGTTAATAAATTTTCTCTTCACATGCTTTATACAAATATTTATCATTTTCATCTTATAGTATTAGAATATGTGTTCTTACAGACATAATTTTTAAATGTGTCCACATTATATATATTTTAATATGAAACTAACACCACAAAATAATAATAATAAAAAGTTACTTTAAAATGAAGCAATTCAGTGTACTGTTCTTGAGTGAGAAACTAAACACAAACACAACAGCTGCGGCTGTTTTTCTCGATGTCGCTAAGGCATTTGATAAGGTTTGGCATATTGGCCTTATATACAAACTAACGGACGGCACGGCAATGCACACGGCCTCTGCACAACACCCATTCATATTATACAAAATTCTCCAAAAACACATAGATAAATTCCTTAACTGGTGTAACCTGTGGCGTATTAAGCTCAACGAGCAGAAAACAACTGCTGTCTATTTCTCTAGAAAACTAACATTTCCCAATCGCATTACTATCAATAACACTACTATTCCTTGGACTAATGACACCAAGTATCTGGGGGTTACCCTTGATAGAAGACTTACCTGGAAAAGGCATTTTATTAATATCCGAGGCAAAGTTGCTGGTATCTCCCATGCCCTCTCTCCTCTTCTCAAAAGCAATACTCTTTCTATTCATAATAAACTAATCTTGTATAATGTATGTATTAGATCAATCTTAACTTATGCTTGTCCGGTCTGGGGATTCGCTTGCAAAACCAGTATGGAGTATCTTTACGGTGCTCATAACAAAAACTTACGCTAGATCCGTAATGGTCACCATTTTCTTCGTAACACCACTATCCGCAGGGATTTGAAAACCACTTCCTTAAAACAGCGCATTAATAAACTTGCTAAAAATTTTTATAAATCTGTATACAACCTCCCTAACCAAATTATAACGGAACTACCCGACTACGAGGTATCCGACCCCATTAACAGAAAACGCCCTAAATACTCGCTTTTGCTTAACGATGAAGACTGAGTTTCCCTCACTTTCTGCTATACTTAACCTTTCTGCTTGTTCTGTCCTGTCTATAGTATAAAAAAAAATTGTTTTTCTGCTAGTTCCTTAGCATTATATATTTTTAAACTAATGTATGGTTTCTGAAAAGAGTTTTTTTTTTATGGGGCACTCCCCGGTAGCTTTTTCGTCTTTTCCTTCTTTTTTTGGAACTAATGGAATTTTCTTTCTTTTTTAATTAATTTTCTTCTTTTCTTTGTTTTTTTTTCTTTTTCACATATGCTATACTAGTACTTATGTACTTTGTTATTTTTTGTTAGTCTTTTCTTTTTCTTAAAAGTAAATTTAACTTTTGTGGCTACCAGCCACGTCTAAACATTATTTTTTTAAGGCTCCGTAATGCCCTTGCAACACAATCACCTATCCACTGGATGTAAAGTTGCAACGCAACTAGGTAATCCATTCAGCTGCTCACATTGTTCCATTGTTCCATTGACATTCATTGTGTTATTAGCTGATTAAAAATTACAAAAATCGGCTGTACACGGCCGATGTTTTTTATATGAATATTTTAGCGCTTACTTTCGCATCACAGGAGGCCACATCATTATAGATGAAAATTTCCGAGTGGGAGAAAAAGCCAGGCCCACGATTCGAGTTAGTGTTGTACACTAGCGTCTAAATCGCTCCCCTCACAACTGCTCATGCTCATATCACAAATAAACGCGCGAAATTCCCTAGCACGGCGCGCTCGCTCATAGGATGCTTTGTTTACTTTCAGCTGAAAAGCGGAGCGTTGCATATCCTGTCTTCATAGTTTTCAGAAATTAAAAAAAAATAATAAAACAGCTAACACATATCATTCACGTACAAGTTAAATGAGCTTTATTTAAAACCGGATTTAAATTGCTTGATATCATCATTTATTTGTATTATTATTATTATTATTATTTTAAATCGGAATAAAATCAGTTTATTTTTTCTTTTGGATTGATTTTTACTGGAGACGGGATTTTTTTATTTATTAATGTTCAATTAAGAGAAATTAAAACAATATTACAGACAACTTAAACATAATGAAAGAGGTAGCATTTTATAAATATTCTGTCTTTTAGAAAAGAAAAAAACTCGCCATAATTTTATGAAAGTAAATACTAGAATACATTAAAAAAACAAAAAAAAAAATCTGCCTTTTAAGTGTTATGCGAGATACAATATCATAAAAATAAAAGTATGGATAAATATTCTTTTTTAAAAACTGCTTCATTTCCTAGTTGGATGATCACTTTATTTTTGTAAGAATGTAACTAGACTGATGTGCCAATTACAAAACTTGATTCTATCTCATACATGTTAATAATTCAAAATTCGCTATCACAGTGCTAAAATTAAATAGGTCTCTATGTCCATCATGAGGAATGTAAAGATATATAGGTTCGTTGAATTGGATGTATTTAATGAGAAGATATTAGTATCGCATTGTTTCAAACCATTGAATTTCGGAACCCGACCTCTTAGATATCCGCAACCAAATTTCTAACCCAAAGTATCAAAATCAACACCTGTTGTTCAATATACACCCAAGTCTAATAAGGATCTATTTACGTGAAAATGTAACAGAATACTAAGTTTGATAACATTCCGTGCATTAGTTTTTGAGATATAGCTTTTGCGAAAATTATGAAAAATTTAGCATAGCAGCGCCACCTGTTGTGCGATTTACAACAAAAGCTAATCAGTAACAGCTTACATCAACGTCTAACTGAATATGAGATTTGATGAAAATCCGTGCGTTAGTTCTTGAGATATAGCTATTAATTACTCAGACATCGTACAGAAAGCAGCACAGCAGCGCCGCCTGTTGGGCGATATACACCAAAAACTAATCAAGCTAGTTTATATCAAGGTCTAACTGAATCGAAAGTTTTATTAAATTCTGTACATCAATTCTTGATAGAGTTATTACTGAAATCGTGAAAAAGGATAAAGCATAGCAACGCTACCTGTTGGGTTATATA
Source organism: Maratus speciosus (assembly GCA_963932465.1). Classification (NCBI taxonomy): domain Eukaryota; kingdom Metazoa; phylum Arthropoda; class Arachnida; order Araneae; family Salticidae; genus Maratus; species Maratus speciosus. The sequence goes on along the minus strand of OZ010798.1, from coordinate 159,826,974 downwards.
CACCAAACACTAATTAACACAAGTTTATATCAAGGTCTAACTGAATCTATAGGTTTGTAAAATTTCGTGTATTAGTTAGTGAGATAGAGCGCCCACAAAATTTTTGTCGCATACAGACAGACTCACAGACAGAGTGACTGACAGACCTTTTCTAAAAACCATTAAATCGTGTTCAGGATTTTCTATGACGTATAAATCCATCGAAAACCGGAATTCAAAAATTTTCCCGAATCCAACTGATTTCCTCTTCTAAAGATAGAACACAAAATTGGGAAACATGGATTTTTCATTTACAATTTTTATTAGTAATTAAAATCAGTACAAAAACCCTCAACGGGTTAAATGTTTGTGACACAGCACTTTACATTATGGCTCTAAAAATTTTAAATATAGGTATTAAAAATAAAGATATAAAAATTTAAGTACCGCTATGCTATTAATTAAAAGAAAAATATATCACCATTTTCTTTTTTCTATTTATATTTATAAGTGTAGACAGCCCCAAAGCAGAATACTTTGCAATGTTCTGCAATGGAATTTCAGATGATCAAAAATGTTCTGCAAGCGCAATGGGGGAAAAAAAGAGGGGGGGGGGTAATGTTTATATACATATGTAAGGATGTAATTTCATCTTTTATGAAAATGCTAAAGATGTGTTTCGTAAAACACTGTCAAACAAAAGAAACATTTTCTGGAGGCAAGATGTATTTCTAGAACCATGGCATTGACACAGAAGTTACTGACTTTGGAAGTGAGATATTTAGACATATTACTTTTATCAAGAAAATGTCTTTGGAAATTTGGTCCATACATAGTTATAAGGCCAGCTTTTACAAGTTTCCTAACAGATTTATGTCCAGATGGAGGTCCATTCGTATAAATAAACATACGTTTGTCTGTTGTACCAATGGTCGTTTCATTCCCATCAACTGTATTGGACCTTTTAGAAAAATTTTTATCGATTGTAGACCCCTATGATTCGCATATAGCTTCAGATACTGAAATAGACAAAATTTTAGTTAGAAAACTGGTTAATTTCGGGATCTCTGATTTTAAAGTATTCACAGCATTTTTTAACATGGTGTTATTTTGAAAATATGTTTCACTCTCCTGACACTCTTTGACAGTTTCATAAAACCAATCACGAAAAACAGTGTATTCAAAATACAGCTCCTTCCCTTCCTCTTTGGAGGGAGGAACACAAGGGAGTTCATTCAGAATTTCTAAAAAATTGGAAAGATCCGAGATTTTGTTTGTCACATCTGAACGTGGAAAAATCAAATATTCAAAATTGAATAAATATTTTGTTGCTTTGATGATCTCATTAAGTTCTGTGCTTTGTCCAAAATAGACACTGTATTGATGCAGTGTATCAATATATTGCACTATATCTTTGATGTCACTGATAAAATACGATATGCTAGAATTATCAGTAGTAGACCTTAACATTTTGCTACTTATTGGAAGGTCTGGCAGAGGTACTCCTCGGAAAGTACTTTCCTCTGAAAACATGTGTCATGAAAGTATTGTATTTTTGAAAAAACATTTTGGCAATGATCTGACAATATCAATAAATTGTTGCACAATCTCACAATTATGAAGGCTTGTCAGATGGGATTTGATGTTTAGCAAATAACAGTTTAGATTTGTAATTAAATCTGTATACACCCAAGGAAGAAGATCTGTTACCTGAATACATTTTAACATGGTAGCAAGTACCGAAATTATATCAGCAATAACTATTATACTGAAGATATTTCTTTTTGATAAAAGTTTGTCCCTCAGACTTGCATTTTCTGTTTTTTCAGAGGCTGCGACTAATGCCTTTGAAGTCATTTAGGAATGTTTGAAAAACATTAAAAGCATGAGAAACAAATTTCAAAGTTTTAAAAATTTTAGGCTTGCAGAGAAACATTTGCAGCTCATCTGCACATTCATTTAGACTTTCAAATGATTTCCCCTACACGAATTCTTTCATGCAAGTATTGATAAGTGCTAAAGAATCTTCCACAATTTTACTATCTGAATGTACCTGAACCAACTCTAGCCTGTGCATAGGGTCCCAGGATACAGGATTATCTTCTCTAACCAGTATAGGTCAAAATTAACATTTTTACCCACTGGCCAGTACACAGATTTTTTTCACTGGCCAGTTTTTTTTAACCACTGGCCAGTAACAAAGTTATGTATGCTCCATACAAAATTGTGTTTTTTATAACTATTAACATTGTAATTTTCTAATATTTATTACTTACCATTCGATATGATTAAACTCAACTGAAAAATTTTATTTTTACTATTAATTGCAATGAAATAAATTCACAGGAAAATTTCAGAAAGGTTACAGCAGAGGGGGACCCCCCCCCCCTCGGCACTAACTAATATGCATTTTTCTGCGACCATTCAATGAACTTCGCGTTTTTTTCGCGATCCTTTGGCGAAATTCACGTTTTTTCGCGACCTTTTGCAAAATCTGCGTTTATTCACGATCTTTTGACGAAATCTGCGCTTTTTCCGCGATCTTTTCACAAAATTGCGTTTTTTTGTAATTTTTTGACGAAATTCGCGTTTTAGGCGATTTTTTGACGAAATTTGCGTTTTTTCTGCGATTTTTTTATGTTTGTGTTTTTCCGCAATCTTTTCGTGAAATTTGCATTTTTTTCACGATCTTTTGACAAAAGTGCGTTTTTTTCGCGATCTTTTCACGAAATTTGCGTTTTTTTCACGATCTTTTGACGAGAGTTGCGTTTTCTCCGCGATTTTTTCACCAAATTTGCGTTTTTTTTCCGCGATCTTTTCTCGAAATTTGTGTTTTTTCTGCGATCTTTTTTCGAAATTGTGTTTTTCCGCGATCTTTTCACGAATTTTGCGTTTTTTCCGCGATCTTTTCATGAAATTTGCGTTTTTCCGCGATACTTTGAAGAATTTTGTGATTCTTTTTCGCGATCGTTTCTCGAAATTTGTGTTTTTTCCGCGATCTTTTCACGAATTTTGCGTTTTATCCGCGATCTTTTCACGAATTTTGCGTTTTTCGGCGATACTTTGAAGAATTTTGTGATTCTTTTTCGCGATCATTTCTCGAAATTTGTGTTTTTTCCGCGATCTTTTCACGAATTTTGTGTTTTTTCCGCGATCTTTTCACGAATTTTGTGTTTTTTCCGCGATCTTTTCACGAATTTTGCGTTTTTCCGCGATCTTTCCACGAAATTTGCGTTTTTCCGCGATACTTTGAAGAATTTTGTGATTTTTTTTTTCCGCGATACTTTGAAGAATTTTCTGATTTTTTTTCGCGATTCTTTGTTGAAATTTGCGTTTTTTCCGCGATCTTCTCTCGAAATTTGTGTTTTTCCGCGATCTTTTGACGAAATTTGCTTTTTTTCCCGTGATTTTGTCACGAAAGTTGCGTTTTTTCCGCGATCTTTTTACGAATTTTGCGTTTTTTCCGCGATCTTTTCACGAATTTTGCGTTTTATCCGCAATCTTTTCACGAATTTTGCGTTTTATCCGCGATCTTTTCACGAAATTTGCGTTTTTCCGCGATACTTTGAAGACTTTGTGATTCTTTTTCGCGATTTTTTGTCGAAAATTGCGTTTTTTCCTCGATCTTTCACGAATGTTGCGTTTTATCCGCAATCTTTTCACGGAATTTGCGTTTTCCGCGATCTTTTCACAAAATTTGCGTTTTTCTGCGATACTTTGAAGAATTTTGTGATTCTTTTTCGCGATTCTTTGTCGAAAGTTGCGTTTTCTCTGCGATCTTTTCACTTTATTTGCGTTTTTTCCGCGATGTTTTGACGTAATTCGCATCTTTACGAGGTCCTTAGCGAAATTCACGCTTTTTCGCGATTCCCAGCTTTTAAGCTTTAGTGAAAAACTTTCCCAGTTTCGTTCTTTGACCATGCGCGGAAGGAAACTCCCATTTGGAAAGAAATCACTAGTTATTCAGGAAGTAGGTGAAATAGGAGGGAGGGAGAAAGATTGATTGCCGCGCCACATTCTTATTTCTTCCTAAATAGATTCGAACACAACGAAAGTAGTACCCCCCCCCCCCTCCCCGAATTATTTTTGCTTTCACATCAATATGCACTTTTTTTTTTTTTTTTTTTACAAAAATAAAAAGTTACATTTGTCTTGAAATGTTCCGCAGCACATCTCATTGTTCTGCGACGTACGTCGCACTTTTAAGCATATTCTGCTTTGGGGAACCCTATAAATTAATTTATTAATTTAATTCAATAATTTTATTAACATTAGTTTTAAAATCACCACCTTAACAGAGAAATAAAATAGCTATTTATATTATTCACAAAAAAACACGTTATACTCTATAAATTGAAATAAATATTATTGGAATATTATAATCACAAATAACTAATATTTATTTGATTTTTTCTTTAAAAGCACTTTTTAAAAACAACAGCCTTTATCACTTTAAGAAATGCTTATTATTAAGCATATATTTACATAATTAGGATTTTAATGAAATTAATTAGATCGGCATAAAAGTTAACAGTAATATTTTACCAATCATACCTTTTTATCATCATCTAAATATAATTATATCTTTATGATCAGAAAAATTGCAAAAATAAAATACTAGAGCATATAAATTTAAAAAGATGGAAAACTGATTTTATTTGATGAGGATGAATATTTAAATGTGCATTTTCTAAAGTGTTATAAATTATGTTTTTCTTGGAATAAGGAATACACCTTCCTATATCTATGATGTTTTTAATAATAAAATAGTCTTCAATGACGATATACAAGATTTTAAGAATCTGCATATCTTAACGCCGAAATCAGAGTAGTAAATATGAACATAAACAATGATGACGCAAACATCACGTGGTTTGCGGAGCAAATTTCTGAGCTCTCCCAACCTTCCCACCTGCATTTAGAATGGACTTAACCGCTATCCATCGCTCAGGTAGGGAATAGCGCACGAAAGAGACGCTAGTAAGAAAGTGTAAGCCTCAAGTATCCGGACTAGTACTGTTGTCTGTTGCGCGAAAAGCAGCAACGGATTTGAATTTGGCATGATTCTTTTCTGTACATCTGCAGACTCTTCAATTAGTATGGTAAACACATTTTTCACAAGATTTACGGTGTGAGTTTTAAAATTAATTTGTTATTATTTGCAGTTTTCTTTAAAAGCTTACGGGAACACACAACTGAGACGCCACGCCCACTGACATTAATTTTACTCTAATATGTTTAACTCATTTATTATAACTAAATTTTATCCAAATGTTTGTATATACTTTAATTCATGTGTTTGATAAAACAGTGCATGAAGTTCACACATGTTGGAAGTATATAAGTTTTTTAGCTCTCGGAAAAATTGTACTTTTCAGCTAAAAACTCAATTAAATCCTAAAGAACTCAAGCAATTTCGATTAAAAGAAAAACATTTGGTGGTAAACTATAAATATAACATCATATGCGGCAGAAGGTTTAAAAAAAAAAATCAATTAGTTTCAGAAAAAACATTTCTGAAAATAGAAAATTTCTGAAAAATCGCCATTGATCTAATATAAAAAGTTTTAATCTCAGAAAAAAACTGTCTCCCATAAGTCTTGAGCATATACCAGTGAATATGGATTCCAAATTTCATCAAAATCAGTTGCGTAGTTTCCGAGTAAACGTGTGTGAAAGCTGGCATATTTCCCATAGGATTGCAGCCAGTTTTGTCTCTCCGTTTGCTTATTGAAAATATTTTTTCACCCTATTAGAAGTATTTGCTGTTAGGGGATGATGCAATTAATTGATCAAATCAATCAAATTGATCAATCATATGAAGTAAATTCTTTAAATAATTTATTTACTTTATTTGGAACAATTTGTTCTTTCAATAAAATGTTTAATTTTTAATTTAATATTTGAATTTTTTTAAGTATTGATTACTAATATTAAGAATCTAAAACTATTAAATAAAGTGTTTCATATTATGCTTTCAAAGATATGAAAGTCTTTAAGAATATTTAATATCAACAAAAATCTATTGAGTAATACATGTTAATGTTTATAGTTTTAAACATATTAATGCTAAATACACAATATAATACCAGCGGCCATCAGTACAGAATAATTTTTATAATTAATTAATTAATTAGAATGAATTAATTAATTATAAAATTATTCTCTGATGATGGCCGCTGGAAATACAGGCCGAAAGTAATAAGAAATTTTAAGTAAATTGTATAGATTTACCTTTAACATCTATTTTATTATTTTCGTCGCCTTTTAACACTAGAACGCTCGGAAATTTTACTCAACTTTCATAAAAATATTTGACACCAGAATTTTTATTTAGAATTATTTGACTGACTTATTTAACGTAAATCAGCGTTGTTTAAATTTAACTTATTTTATGAAAGAATTTCTCGTTCCAGTTGACATTTAATCATATGGTAGGAGTCGGATCGATTCGTTCTAGTGTTAAATGAAACGATGAGCTTTTTAAAGGTCATAGTGTGTATTTTGTGAGTGAATCAAGGTGGAATTTTTGTCTTATGACTTTATTCATATTAGTGTTTTTTATGTATGATTTTCTTATTTACTAAACTGAAATGATGTTTGCGCTATCTGAAATGATATTTAAGCACTATAATGCTCTTTTTAATAGTAAAAAATTTATTAAAAGGGTTCTCTTAATTTATTTTGAAAACGGATGGATTTTTTAAAATAAAATGAAACGCGCTAGTAACCCTTAATGACTTGTCACTGAATTTAAAAAAATCAAACATCATTGAGTAATCTCAACATTGATTATAAATCCTTTGTTACGCCTATGTAATGTCTTTTGCATAAACTTTTTTTCCGAAAGAATATGTATTTATGACATATGTATGAGAATATTTTGTCAAATTGAAAAACAAAATATTAAATCTATATACTGATAAACATCTACTGGTACATAAATTTTTAAAAACAACCTAGGCAACCAACTTTCCAGGGTTCGTACGCTTCAGGGACTTTCAAGCCCTGTTTACCAGATTTTTTGTAAAGTAATATTTGCCTTATTTAATTTTTAAAAAATTCTATCTTCAGATATAGCGGCCAGTACTTTACGAAATTTTAGGTACTAAAACACCTAAAATCCCCTGAACCCTTGATGCGTACGAACGCTGCTTTCCAGAGATTTTCACGAAAATCCGAGACACAGTTTTTAAAACTCATATTTCATATATTTAATTAATGGTCGACAATGTGTCAAAAAAAAAAAAAAAAAAAAAAAAAAAAAATTGTCATGAAAATATGACTCTAACTTTGTTAGTAAAATTGATTAAGTGTATTATCATTTTCTCTCCAGGACCAGATTAATACATTGGCACACGGGTCACAGGCCCATTGCCCAGTGGCTTAGTTACTGTGGAGACACGAAAAGTTTTGGTTTCGGTCTGATAGTCTGTTTGTCTGCCTGTTCCGCGACAACTGCCGCAAAAAGCATCCGATCAGCTTGAAATTAAGTGGGCATATTTGTGAGATAACCGGATGTAGCTGTATACTTTTTGATTAAATTTGGTTCATTCATTCGGAAAATATAGAAGATTTTATTTTGCTCCATAATGCTTTTCTACTGCAAGTCAGACGATTTTCAAATTTCCATTTGTTGAAAGAAAATTGTACGTTTGATTAATGGATTTAAATGTTAAATTATGGATACTAAAATTTCCAAATAAGGGTTTTAAATTATTCCTATTATTTTAAATTTTTATCAATATATTTGTCAGATTTTTTAATTTACGTGTATATTTTTTTTTGGAACTTTATACATGTATTCCAATAATATAAAGCATTTTTTAAATTAATTTTCTTATTTTAGATTATACATATTTCTTTTTTTCTTTTCCTTTTCTCCGTTGCCTAGCGACTGTTATTCGCAGCCTATCATTGCGGCAAATATGAATGAAGTTAGTAACTTACGTTAATTTGAATGTAGGTACTATTAAAAGGATATCACAAAAAATATTTTATAACGCCAAATCGATGCAATATATGAAATTATTAGTGGGCACGATAATGAATGATTTTCCAGTAGATTTATAGATCTCCACATATGCCTATTTTGGGTAGCTGTTAATATGTTATTGGTATCACATGGATTAGGATGTTTAAACTAATGTTTTACCATTCTATAAGTGAAAAAAAAGTACATTTAAAGGCATATAAATCCTTTTTAAGACTTTCCAACATAGATGAAAAGTGTTTATGACTTCAGTTTGTCTATCTGTCGCCTACCGTGTGTCTCTACGTGCTCTAACTCCCATAAATATAGTCTGGATTACATGTAATTGATATACGTTATTGAGGTTTGCTAAAGTATGTTTGGTATTGAAAGTAAAGTGTGTAGCATTCATAGCTCAATTACAGGGGCACTCAAAACTATTCCGTTACATTATAGTCTTTGGGGAAAATCATCTGCGGTGTATTTTAATAATGTTACACAATTTTAAACGTAATGAAATTTATATACATTATTAAAGTGCGCTAGAACCTGGTTACTATAAAATATGTTATGTGTAGCATTTACAGCATGCGTACAGGGAACTCAAAAGTATTCATAATATTACAATCTTTGAAGAAAATTCTTTTGTGGCGTTTTTTAATGATGATACTCTATTACAAAATAATAAAATTGATATGTAATTTTGAATAATTTTGTAGTATATGGGGTGCAGCATATGTTTTTTTCAGGGTCACCCAAAAGTGGTCGATTAAAATATGGTCTACGGGGAAAAAACTCTTATTTTAACACAGTAGCGACGGGAAACGAGAATTCTCGTTTTTATTCAGAATAAATCATTGGCTAAGGGAGTGACTTCTACATTACAGAAAAGGCATTTATATCGTGTTGTCCATATTTTTTACAGATTATAAGACATTATATATTACATCCGTACATTGAAAGATATTTACTGCTGCATAAACATGAAAAACATATCTCAGAAACAATTTCCGAAAGACTTTCAGAAGAGGGAGGAGCCTCTACTATTTTTAAACCCAGATTTAACAAAAAATTGCCTGCCGTCAGTGTGTTAATTATGTTGCACTAATTCAAACATTATGAAATTAAAATACATTACTGTGGTGTACCACAAGAAGCTTGAATATGATTGCCGTTGAATATGATTTGTATCGCATTTAACGTTCATTAATAGGGTCACATAAAAGATTTCGGATACAGTTCTGGTCTATTAGGGATGATTGCTAAAGAGCGTTTTCGATCATGGTATGCGTTTTAACCTTAAGTAAATTTTTGCGCTTAATATGTGGTGTTTAAAAATTATATAGACGATATACAGGGCTACACAAATGAATTCTTAAGTATTAATGAAAATGAGCGCGAATTGCTTCAGTGGGTTTTTTTTTTTTTTTTTTTTTTTTTTTTAATTTGAGTTATGCATTTTCAAGCTCAGCTACATTTAGTATACTAACAGATGTTTGCAGAATTTAAATAGAATCATATAAAGGTCTCTAGAAAAACTGGATACATGGTGCACACAATGCATAGTAATTTCCAGAAATGTGATATCAGCAGTTTTAAGAGGGTTTTTTTGTCTGCATTAAATTTAAATATAATATGTGACGCGTAAAAATCTTCACGTAATATACAGGGCTGTAGAAAAGAATTCATGTACGTTTCCGTCTATTGGTAGAAATTACTAAAGGACATTAACACAATCAATTCAAAATTACAAATGTAAATTAAATTACACTACGGGGAGGGGGATCCCCAGCCCCCCTGAAGAAATTTACTTTATCTAAAACTTACCAGAATAAGTAGCTCATGAGAATTTTAGAATATCATTTCATAACTTCGGATTTAATTTAACGCTTCTTATGTCTGAAACCTTCGAAATATTTTTTCCCTTTATAAATGTTTATGATAGCTGCGAACCTTTACACTTTTTTCATACCACTAAAATTTTATAGAAAATATTATCTCATTCAATCGTCGAAATCTCATGATTAAATAAGGCGAAAATCTCTTTAAAATTTTAGTGGAAGCCAAAAAGCGTAAAAGTTGGCAGCTACGGTTTATGTAATTTAAAAACTTTAAATTTCGTTTTTGTAGAAAGATTAATATTACTCAAAGTGTGGTATAAAAAAAAAATAAGTTGCACAGCTGACGTTGAGGATCCTGATCAGCAAAGGCCATAGCCGGATAAGCACTGGAAACATGCCTTTTAATCAAATTTCTTGATTTTTTTCCCAGACGTAGCTACATATCTGACAATATATTTCTTCTATTATCACCATATAAATATTTATATTTAATGAGATATAAATGTTTTTTCAATTTTTTAAAAAACTGATTTTCTGAAAAACTGTTGCACGGAATTTCATGCCATTAATTGAGGATATATAAATGTCAAAGATGCATAACTGGTAATTTTTGTATAATTTTCTGTTTATAAAAACTGTGTGAAATAGCGAAAAAAAAATAATTTCTTATGATTATCCGAAAATTACTATTTTCTCGTAAAAAATTCCCCATATGTGCCCGTATATCTATATATATAAAAGAAAGTCTGGATTTTGTATTAATCAACGCGCAGCCAAAACTACTGAACCTAAAATCTTGAAAATCGGGGTAAAAATACTTCTTATAATATAGAGTGCCGCTAAGAAAGAATTTTCCAAAATTCCACCCCTAAGGGGGGTAAAAAAGAGAACGAACTTTTAACAAATTCCTTAAAAATCTGATTTTATATTTATTTTTCAACTGATAACATATTTTGGTGTATTTTTGTATGCTGAATCGAATGGTACTAACTAAATTCTTTTAAGCCCAATAGTTCGAGAGATATTTCATATTTTTCTAATTTGGGACTATCTTTGGCACCAAAACCTGAATTTTTCAAGCGATAATTTCTGAAAACTCATTCTTTTCATTCTGTTACCACAGCAAGGGAAAAAGTTCTAATTGAATAATTTTTTAACCAATCCTTTTGGTTAAATAAAAACAACTTCGTCAATTAGAAAAAAAATTCAAATGCCTCAAAAACTAAAATTAAATAATGAACAAAAAAAACCTGTGGTACTTTTTCATTCTAATTTTTGTGGCGATACCATGCCAAAATGTATGGTATCGCGCCATTTATTTCAACCCTAATCGTGCAAACGATTTTTATTGCAAACAGTGTCACACATTAACATTTGCTAATTATTGAACGTGAATATTTTTATGCAGGAATTTTTAATGATGTAATTTATTTTATTTCATCATAATCTGGCAAAACTTTTTAATTTGTTATTTTTTGAATAGAAAATATTTATTACTGATACTGATATATATTTTACCATTTCGCAGTTATCTGATGATGAGGAAGCTACAATAAAATAATTTCAGAAGTTAGGAATTTACATATAAAAATGTTTTGTTCGAAAAACCATGAATGTCTTCATTGAAAGAATAAAATGTTTACTGCAATTTGAGACATATTACGTATTACGTACGCCATGCTTCAGTAGTAAAAGACATTTACAATTTCAAGACTGCAGTTTAAATTGACAATATTTTATTACTTACAAAATATTTAGTTATTCTTATATTTTAAGTATTTATTCTGGTACCCTTCGACCAATTTTGCCAAATTATATAAATCGCCAAACCACTCGCCAAATTATACAAATTGACATAATTTTTATTTTAAATAACGAAAAAACAAATAAATTAGTATAACATTAATAAAAATACATTTAAAACGTCGAAATAAAAATCACCCGATGACGTAAATACGTGTAACTTGCTTAACCCTAGATCTACCGGGAATTTTATTCAAGTTTTAATAAAACGTTCTATACCAGAATTTTTATTTAAAACTATTTAACTTATTTATTTACCTTATCTTTGTCTGGTTTATATACTTAGTTTATTTTAAAAAAATTTCTGGTTTGAATGAATATTTTGTATGTACCTGTCGGGTCCAATGGACCCGTCTGGTAGACGGAGGGTTAAAGTCAAGTGAATGTAACATTTACGATCAACCATTATTGACATTTAATCTTATAGTTTGCAATAGATTTTTGGTCGGCGGGATAACCAAGTAGTACCATTATTTTTATTGATTTAAAAAAATAGTAGGTCAAAGTCTGTAATTTTCAAAAGTTATATTTTTTAAATGTTCATTTTTTTTATCAACAATTTTTTTTTACAAATGTATCATTTCATTTTTGTGCCAACTATTACGCTTGGTGACAATGGTGTTGGCATAACAGGGAAATACCAAAACAGTTACTGATTTTATTTCAAATGTAAAGAAAAAAGGTTTAATGAGCAATAAATATTGTAAATACATAGCTGCCAACATATACGGATTTTTCTTACCACTAACATTTAATAGAAATTTTTGACTTATAAAAACGTTAAAATTACTTGAATTTCAGTGATTCAGCTAGCAAAAATTTTTTATTAAATTTTAGTGGTATGAAAAATCCGTACAAGTTGGCAGCTACGTAAATATGACTATAACTCAGATTCTACTGAACAGAATTTTGTAGAACTTACACTGTTAAATAGTAAATTTGGTTTATAAATGATTTAATGTAGAAACCACCATTCTAAGTTGCTAAGGGAGTTCTAAAATTAGGTGAACTCGATTATGAAAGATTTCAAGTCAACTAATTAAATGCACAGTAAGTTGGATAATATTTCAGGGATTATTTCAATATTTATCATATCATTCTGTGTTGTTTAGTTACGGAGCTATGCGGAAAAAGTTCTCAGTGGTACAGTAAAGAAAATTGGAAGATATACGCTACAGACATAGGGTATACTAGAGAGTATATATGCTATACTTATGGAAGTTGATCTGAGTTCCTTAAAAAATTCAGATGTGATGCAGTATGTACCTACCCCTACCTCTCAGAGAGTTCTGTAATCAGGTTAACGCGATTATGAAAGTTATATTTAACTATCTCAATATATATATAATGCAAAGAGAAATTTCATTCCGGCCGCTTATATCTTGAGTTCTGCTGAACAGATTTTGACGGGACTTACATTGTTTGTTAGATAATTTTTCAGAAAAGATGTTAGTATAAAACATAACGTTCTACGTTGCTTAGTTAAATAATTATGGGGAAAGTTCTAAATCAGATGAACCCAATTTTGAAAGATTTGCTTTTTTTAAAGGTTCCACTGAATGAATTTTTATGGGATTTAAACTGGTAATTAGATCATTTTTAGGGAAGGTTTCGGTATATTTTCCAGTTTAAAAGATTCTGCTAAGTGGATTTCGATGCAAATTGATAGATTAGTTCATTTTTCAGTGAATGTTTTAGTATAAAGCACATAACATTTGCTGTTGCTTGGTTGTTAGGTTGCTTGATTGTAGAATTATAGATGAAAGTTCTAGAATCAGGCGAACCCAATTATTATGAACGATCAGCCTTTTCAATAAGTCCAATTAACAGATTCTGATGAGGCTTGCATTGATAATTTTTCATGAACGCTTTTAGAATATTACATATTGTTCTATTGTTCTTTACCGAATCCTACACTAACAGATCAACTAAAGAAATTGGTCCTTAACAGTCTAAATTTTGTATGACTCAATAAAAGATATAATAGCGTAATGACTTTCATATTGCTTTCAGCAATTCGGTTGGATACACCAGGTAAATGTCCATATTGCTTTAAAATGCATGATCAAATTCACGGATATATTTTGTTTCATTCAAGATTTCTTTAGAAAAACCGACCAGCGTAGCGGGCGAAGGCGGCTAGTTCTATATAAATGCCGAAAGTTTGCGTTGGGTACTACATACAAATATTTACAAAAATGTACAATAAAGTTACTGAAATTCATTTTAAGGCGTTAGTTTGGGCGGAGCTACTCCAACTTCCACACTCGAAGAATTTTTAGAATAAACAGTTACAGAATTGCTGCATTTTAAATTTTAAGGAACAGATGAGCATCATTGTCAACACTGTCGATATCAAAATAAACATGATGTTGAAAAACATGGCTTATATCCTTAATGGAATCTAAAATACGTTGACATATTGTCTGCTGACTTTGTCCGAAAAATTCTTGGGATGTTGAAGTTAAGTAGCTCCGACCCAAATAACGCCTTAAAATGAATTTCAATAACTTTAATATATATTTTTGTAAATATTTATATGTAGTACCAAACGCAAACTTTCGGCATTTATATAGAATATACGTGCACATATGGAGAATTTTTTACAAGAAAATGGTAATTTTCGGATAACCATAAGATATAATTTTTATTTATTTTTTACTTTTATTGCGCTATTTCACACTGTTTTTATAAACAGAAACTTATACAAAAATTACCAGTTATGCATCTTTGGTATCTATATCTCTTCAATTAATGGCATGAAATTCCGCGCAGCAGTTTTTGAGAAAATTTGTTTTTTAAAAAATCGAAAAAACATTTTTATCTCATTAAATATCAATACTTATAGGGTGATAATGCGGGAAATATGCTGTCAGATATGTAGCCACATCTGGGGAAAAAATCAGGAAATTTGATTGAAAGGCATGTTTCCAATGCTTATCCGGCTATGCCCTTTACTAGTTATAATCGTCTGTGAAGACGAACGTACATGAACGTTTTAACAGACCAAATAAACAAGTAATGAGGCAGCCCACAACAGGCGCTTGCGTCGTACAAACTCTCCTTAAGAGCCCACTCTATATTGAGCTCATATTATTTGAAATACCATTTGTTCCTGTTATAGACACAGGACAGAAATGACTGCACCTGCAGCTGTATCATAGTCTAGTAAGTAGTAGTTGACATATTGTCTGCTGACTTTGTCCGAAAAATTCTTGGGATGTTGAAGTTAAGTAGCTCCGACCCAAATAACGCCTTAAAATGAATTTCAATAACTTTAATATATATTTTTGTAAATATTTATATGTAGTACCAAACGCAAACTTTCGGCATTTATATAGAATATACGTGCACATATGGAGAATTTTTTACAAGAAAATGGTAATTTTCGGATAACCATAAGATATAATTTTTATTTATTTTTTACTTTTATTGCGCTATTTCACACTGTTTTTATAAACAGAAACTTATACAAAAATTACCAGTTATGCATCTTTGGTATCTATATCTCTTCAATTAATGGCATGAAATTCCGCGCAGCAGTTTTTGAGAAAATTTGTTTTTTAAAAAATCGAAAAAACATTTTTATCTCATTAAATATCAATACTTATAGGGTGATAATGCGGGAAATATGCTGTCAGATATGTAGCCACATCTGGGGAAAAAATCAGGAAATTTGATTGAAAGGCATGTTTCCAATGCTTATCCGGCTATGCCCTTTACTAGTTATAATCGTCTGTGAAGACGAACGTACATGAACGTTTTAACAGACCAAATAAACAAGTAATGAGGCAGCCCACAACAGGCGCTTGCGTCGTACAAACTCTCCTTAAGAGCCCACTCTATATTGAGCTCATATTATTTGAAATACCATTTGTTCCTGTTATAGACACAGGACAGAAATGACTGCACCTGCAGCTGTATCATAACCCTTTCTGTATAGTAATTATCGGATACGTATCCGATGTGTTGAAATGTACGTTTAGAATACTTTTGATATGCAATTACTTCTTTAAACTTCTAATTCAATGTTGTCTTTAATTTTTTACGGTGTGAGTTGTAAAATAAATTGGTTATGTTTTACAGTATCCATTGAAAATTTAAATGTCTGTAAGAGCACATTGCATTGTTCTACGGGAAATGACAAAAGCATAATTATAATGTTTACTGAGGATTTTCTTTTTCATGCTATTGCAGGTATTTGCAGTTAACAGATGTTGAAATAAATCGATCTCAATCAATCAAATTCATCTGTCATATGGAAGAGATTGATAAAATAATTTAGTTATTTTATTTGTAACAATTTGTTCTTTCAATAAAATGTTTAATTTTTAATTTAATATTTGAATTTCTTCAAAACAATTTATTACTAATATTAAGTATCTAAAATTATAGAATAAAGTGTTTTATATTGTTGCTTGCACATATATGAAAGTCTTTAACAATTTTCAATAATAACAAATATCTATACACAAGTACCTGTTAACGTTTATATATTTTAACATATTAGTGCTTTTATTGTATCATTTCCTTATTTACTTAACTGAAATGCTATTTACGCTTTCTGAAATCTTATTTAAATATTATATTGTTCATTATGAAAGGCAAAAATGTATTAGAAGGATCTCTTATTTTATTTGGAAAATAGGCGGATTAAAAGAAATAAATAAATAAAATAAATGCGCTAGTAACTCTTAATGACTTGTTACTCGTTTTTTAAAACCAAACATCACTGAATAATCTGAAAATTGGTTATGAATCCTTATTTACACCTCTGTAATATATCTTTTATAATTAAAAAAAAAAAATCTGGAAGAATATGTATTTAATTATATATATCGAGATATTTTGTTAACTCTAAAAATTAATAAGAAAAAGTATGTTATCCATATATTGCGAGATATTTACTAACATATAAAATTTAACCCTTTGTGACTTAACAACTCTGATTTGAAAAATATTTACTCAGATGTTAGAATGCATCATTTTAAGCATTTAAAAACAATTAAAAAATTTCAGAAAACAAAAATAAATCGATATTGGCTGACATGTACTTTTTTCATATCTGTAACAAGCAAAAAATGACATGATATATTACATGACTCATAAATATTGTAAATTTTCTAATACAAAACTATAACTTATACGAACTTACCTTTGTAAAAAATCTGTTTTTGGACGTCTTGAGCCTTTTTAGTTGTACAAAATTTAGGAAGATCAATTTAGCAATAACAATTTGAAGCTGTTTAAATGAAAATAATTAAAATTTTGTCACGAAAAACTAACTTACTATCGCCGTATGTTGAGAATGCTGTGAGCAATTTATATTAACTACTGTCTTGGAATATAGCAGCAATTAAAAAAAAACAAAAGTATTTTAATGCCTACAGCATAAGTAACATTGACTTTTGGATATGTTGCACATAAGCAACGGGTTACAAAAGACACGGGTAATTAATACGAGTTTGACACAAAGGATTAAAACAGATACCTGGGCAATCAATTTTTCATAGACTTTCTGGTAAAGCAGGGGCACAGTTTTTAAAGCGAGATTTCATAGATTTATTTGTTGATCAACATTGTGTCAAAAACACACTGTCATAAAAATATTTTCACCACTCCAGGTTTGTTGGTACTACTGGTGAAGTTTATTCCGTTTCTACCTTCAAGACCAGATTAACGTACGGGCACGGGGCATAGGTCCATTACCCATTGGCATAGCCGCAGTAAGTGTCCAAATGCTTCAGATACCACTAATTCTCTGAAGTTGTTTTCGCCTTGTAAAATCGCTGAAAATTGTATGATTTGATAACAGAATAAATATTTCTTTAAAATAGTGGTATTCAGTTGTTGTTTACTTACACCTAGCTACGCCACTAGCGTTACACTCAACAAATTAAGAAACCCTTCCAACTACTGCTGTGAAACATGGTGACGAAAGTGCATTGTTAGGCAGATACTTTTTGTCTAGTTTAACGTGAATGTAGAAGTCACTCCTTTAATACTATCTCGTTCACTTTGAAAAAGGTTTTTCGTGTAATCTATTTTTAAAAAAATAATAATAATTAAAAAAAAAAAAAAAGCAATTTAACAAATTACAACGACCACTTGGAAAATGATTTTTTCAAAGACTAAAATTTAGGACATAAAAAATCGCACCGAGTTGATCATACATTACGTACGCCATGGATTAAACATTAACATTCTTGAACCCATCATGGACAAATTTTAAAAGAAATTTCAGTTTTACAATTTTCGGTACTGTAAATTTTTAAACTTCTACGGAGCTGGTCATACATTGCGTACGCCATGAATTAAACAGTAATAGTGTTATTACAAGTAAAAATTGCAAGCGACAAAAATCGCCTACGACTCGTCAGATTTTCTATGAAACTTACGTATTTAGCCAAGCATTTCATTGGCTGTTCGGGAAAAGGCTTTTCCATCGTCAGATTTCTTGGAAATCTTCATGATGAATGAAAAATTTCATCCTTAAACTTCTAAACATCCAACAATATTACTTTTTACACCATCGTATAGAGAAAAAATATACTTTTAAATGCAGTTTGTTTGAAAGCTGTATCTCAATTTGTTTCTGAGTTATTAATTTTTTTTTGTAATTTTTATTATTTTTTGTCATAGTGGCAACAGAAGTATCCATCTCTGTTGAAAGCAAAACGAAATACTGATTACTGTATAGACCAATCAGAAAAGGAATAAAATGCGGATTCAACCAATAAAAACCTTCAGATATGCTTTTGATTTCCTACACTGACGAGGACAATAACCATTTTTCCAAATTGTTAAAAACACTGTTTACTCTTTGCACGGATAAGTGGAAAACTTGGAGGCATTCTTTCCTTCTTCGTCGATGGATTGCATTCAGACACATGTTGCTTCGGAAACCATTATATAAGAAAATTTTATTATATTTAATTCAGGATGGTTTTCAAGTGCCGCGTATAGTTTTCCAATGGTAATTATGATTCCGGCCCAAAAGTATCTGTTTTTAGTATTTTTAAAGACATGGTTCGACGAAAAAAATACACATAGTCAATTCGGAGGAAAGATATACTAGATCGTTCGGAAAGTCGTGTCGTGTTGGGAAAATCAATTCGCACCGGAAAATTCTGCCCGGTAATTATGAGACATTAGATATCGAAATCAAAGTCTAATAATTGATAGAATCTTCCGGTACAAGTTGATTTTTCCAACACGACACGACTTTCCGATCGACCCAATAAAATGAACACCAAACTTAAAGTAAATAAATTGACATGTTATTTTATTTAATGATATAGAAGAATATTATTTAAAATTTATAAATATGAAAAGATCTTTTTAACATTTCAGTTTCCACAATGTTTGATAATAAAACATTTCTTAACTATTATAATTTTTTATCCATATATTTATTATCTGCATCTATATTTTTAACATCAGTAGCATCCAGTTTTTTACCCGACTGAAAAGAAGGGTTATGTGTGTCACGCGTATCTGTGTATGTGGATCTCTTTATATCCTCGAAACATCCCAACGGCTGGATGGATTTTAATGAATGAGGTCTCTATCAATTCGTCTTAACGGCCCGATGGTTATAGGCTAGGTTTTATTTTTATAAATTCAAAATGGCGGCCGTAAAATACAAAATGGCGGTAGAGACGAAAAAAATTACGCACCCTATTGAGTGGCATATCATTGGATAGGTCTTTTAAAATGAAGGCGATGTTTCATTGAATATTTTACTGTCAGAAGCTCCGTTTAAATATTACACAACCTGGAAGTTGTGTATGTATTGTGGATCTCTAGCTTTACTGCAACTCTAACTATCATAGACATCTATAGACCTCGTCAAAACAGTGTTTATAGATAGGAACTAACAGTTAAACAAAACTTAAAAGTCATCAATACAAGTAAATAATAAAAAAAAAATAGGTAAGTAATATAAACAAGTAATATAAAAAAATATATTTTAAGTCAATTCCTATTTAGGTCAGTAAGAGAATTTTTTTTTTCTGCTATTCTTTCCTTTTGAGTGGCGCTTAAAATGCCTTGATCAAGAAGAGGGCTCTCTCGGTCTTAAAATACCTTGATCAAGAAGGGGGCTCTTTCGATTATTGAAAATTAATTAATTAAATTTAATTAATGAATTAATATTTGAAAAAACTGGATTAGCAGAAAGTGTCATCCACTACAAGTTAAACAAAATTTATTTGAGCTTGATTGGATGAATAATAAGTATTTCATTAACGATTGAAAATTTGAACACGATATATATAGCGAGAGTGTGAGCTAATAGTAGGAATTGAAAAAAAAAATTGTTTTACATTGATGAGAAATAATTAATTAGTTCGCTTTTTACGGAGTCGGGTTTTTTGATTTTCTAAATTTAATTGTTTATCTTAATAAATAATTAGCTAAAGTAACGCAATTCATGTGTCTATCTAAATTTGTTAGATTTACTTCTGTTTTGAAGTTTCAAGAAGCTACTTTCCTGGAAACCATTATTTTTATTGCGAAAGTAAAACTGTTAGAAAAAATTGAATTAATATGTAACAAGAAGAAAAAAGTACGCATTTTGTTATACTAAAATTATGAATCTAAATAACCAAGGATTTAATTTTCTAATAATTTGATCAGTAAAACCAAATGTGTATGCTAAATAAAATAATGGTTATAACGTTGAAAGATTATCTTAATGTGCCGTGTAGACATTAAATAGATTTTTTTTGTCACAAATAATTAGAACATGAATTTTACATAAATGTTAACGAACTTATATACGCATTTTGTAATATAATGATATTCAAATTCTAAATTCTACATGATTTACATTTCAGGTATTCAAACTGTTATCTAATAAAATTATAATACAAGAATTCTAATAGAAAATAATCTAATGTTTAATAATTATTTATCTTCCTTAATCTAAATTAACATTTTGCTTCAACTTCAAATCTTAAAAAATCTTTTCAAAATATTACCGTTCTATCTTAATAAATAAAATCAATATTTTAATATTTTTTTCTTATTTAAAGTTAAATTCTATCATTTTCCATCATTAATTAAGATTTAGTAAACTAAAGAATAATATTAATCTGTTTTTACAATTTAGATGTCATGTTTACTTTTTCGTAAACATCCCGTCATACGGAGTATAGCAATTTCTTTCTAAGTTTTAAATAACAAAAGTTAAAAATCTCTCACTTATTTATATTTCGCACTGAATCTTTATTCTATAGATAGAGTTTATTTTTCCCTTTCATTTGCAAAAATTTCAGTAAAATTCATTAAAAACTTTGTTAGATATGCTGTAAAAATGTTTTTCCGTTCCAACGGCCTTACCAGTGGCCGAGAGGTTCTGCTCTCGAAACTGGTAGACGGGAGGTGCTGGGTTCGATCCCAATCGCGCCCGTCGGCCTAATCGTTCGGAGTTTTCGTGGTTTTCTTCGAACCTTGGTTCTCCAAGCGCTAATACGTGTTAGGTTCCCTTAGAAAGACCTCCACGGAAGGCACCTCCCCCCCCCCTAGGGCCCATATCCCACGTGCTGATAATTGGCCAACATAAATACAACCAACCAACCAACCAACCGTTCCAACGATCGTTCGAATAGGAGCGCGCTTTTAGATTCGAATCGGCCGGTAGCCATTGCTTAATTTCATTTTCAAGAGCAACTTTTCTTGGCTGAGTAGAAATATTCGAGATGAATATTTTCTGTTTTCAGTGGAATTGTATATACTCCAGAAATTTCATCTTTCGGGATCGTGTCTATTTTGGCACTAATTTTAGAAATAATAATAATAGAAAGAAATATTTATATTAAGAAGATCTATTTAAGAATAATAGAAATAATCTATTTAAGAATAATAGAAAGAAAATATTTATCTGGAATACATAGGAATGACTTCGCGTAAACTTAAAGTTCGTATCAAAGAACATTTGAGAGATTTAAAGTATAACCGACCCACAACAGCCCTGTCAAGCCCAGAAGCAGAATATTCAAGTTAATTTCGAAGACTCCAAAATTATATATATCCCTCAAAGAATTATCATTACTATCCTTATCCGCGAATCAATAGAAATTATTTTTAAAGAAAATACTGTTTGTAATGACGTTTTATCCTACAACATACCCAGAATTTGGCTCAGTTTGCTTAAAGAATCATAAAACGAGTAGTATTCCACTTCTCTATATCCATGTTTTATTTTCCCAATTTTTTCCGGATCTAAAAATTGACTTCCACTTTCACTTCTTTCGTCACCATCTACGTGAATTTTGAAAATTAGATGTTAATAACAGTAGTATTTCTTGTATTTCTCTGACGAAGACTATGTTTTTATAGTTGAAAGTACTAAGGTATTAAAGTTTAACATCTTTTTAAAATATTGTCTCACATTTTAAGTAGTTTTGCACATAGTATATGTTTAAGTTTAACTTTTTTAAAGATGAATTAAGCATTTCTATTTATTTATTTACTGGTTGCACTCTCGTGATTCTCGGAAAACGCTATGTCCGTGTTCTCTCCGAATTGGTTGAAATTTAAATCGAACGCCGTTTTCGGCTTTCGGATGGAATTATGTCTGTACATCGTCACTGTTACTGGAGGATTAGCGTGTTAGATTGTTATTAGCTGGGCTGAGTGGCTTCGGTTGTCGCACGCTCCGGCGTCAGTATTGAATATACTCCCGGCTTCAAGAGATCGTTTTAGCACTGGGCGCAAGCAAAACCAGTGATATTACTTGATATTTTTTCCATAAATTCATGGTTTTTCTTCCACTAAGTAGAAGTTTCTTTCCGAAGTATAATGAATAGCCCTGTCTATAAGATAAAGCATTGATTTTCATCGTGCCAGCATCCGTCTCCGGGCTTTTAGAGATCCGTCCTGAGATGGACGCAAAATTTTTCCGAACTAAGTTTAAGGAGATAAAGCTTTCTTTATTGCCTGATATGGATATCACCTCTGAAATGATAATATTTCAGTAATAACTCTTTGCTAAAACCAGCGTCGGCGATTCTCGTGGAAAGATCGATACGGTCGATCTTTTTTGTAACTTTAAATTTCTCTAGTACGTACTTTAAGAAAAATAGACTTTCTCTTCAACGCTACTCCAACCAGTATTTGATTGACATGTACCAGAAACGTGAATTTAAAAAGTTTTCTCAGCGGAGATTTCATAAATCTCCAGCATAACCATAGCCCCCACCAGTGGCCGAGAGGTTCTGCTCTCGATCCCAATGTTCGATCTCAACGTTCTGTTCGATCCCAATCGCGTCCGTTGGCCTAATCGTTCGGAGTTTTCGTGGCTTTCTTCGAACCTTGGTTTTCCAAGCGTAAATACGCGTTAGGTTCCCTTAGAAAGATCCCCACTGAAGGCACTTCCCCCTTTGGGCCTATATCCCTAGTGATGATAATTAGCCGTCATAAATAACAACAGTCAGCATAACCATCAACCTACTTATCTAGAATCTTCTCCCGAATTGCGACCATTGATCCACCATTCGTGAGTATTTATCAAGACGGCTTTGGACAATTAAATTAGGACAATCAGTAATTCAAAATTGAACATTTTCTACTCATACTTTATATGAACATTAATTCTCTGAACTATGAACAATTTAAAGATTTCTTTCAGTAATTAGCAAAAACCTTTTAATAATTATTTCTGGTGTGTTTCAACAACTGATAAGTAATAAAATGGGTATTAAAAAATCCATATATGGTCAAATGGTGTTCTGAGATATACATTTTGCCAACATTAAAATTTTGAACAATATTTTCGGTAAAGTTAAATGAATTGTGTACTTTCAATATTGACAAATCTTATCCAATTGTCCCTTTTCTATTGTGTGTTCAACAATTTTTAATAAATTTTGATTAATATCTAGTGAATGAATCCATTTTGTGTTTGCTTTAAATGGGTGAGTGTTTGATTTTACTTTCATTTTATTTATTTTCAGATAATTAAAATACATATTTTACATTAGTCAGGTTCTTATACATGGCTTAAATTTTTTTCAAATAACTTTTAATTGCAACGTAGATGTGCTCTGCTTTACGATCTGGCCGTAAGTTGCCTTTGGACAAGGGGATTTCTTGCTTTTAATATAACAGCTTTAGAAAATTAATTTAATTATTTTAGTATTATTAATTTTTACTAATTTAAATATTTCGTTGGATTTACTTAAAATCCCTTTCTCCAAAGTCACATTACACAAACTAATTTAAAATATTAGTGATAAAAGACGTACATCTAAAAAGTGTGTAACAAATGCGTCATTAACATGTGAATGAATCAGATCTCGCACTTAGCTCAAAGCATCTGTCAAGTACTTGCGCCTCTTCTGGGAGTAGCGTCACAAATACCACTGAATTAAGCCAATCTCGGTATAGAAGAAGAAGGAAAGAAAGTTATTTTTATTATTATATGAATGGCCACTGATTAGATTCAAATATCTTTCTCACCTTTTAAAAAGCAGAGCCCAAATAGATTATTTCCACCTTGGACCTTTTAACCCCTTGAGAGGCAAGCAATTGCGTTTGTGTAATGCTGAATTCCCTCCGGAAATTTAGAAAAAAATTATTTCAAAATAAGGAAAAGCAATTTTGCAATTTTTTTCCACCAAAGTTAGAAAAGTAAAATTTCATAAAATTTTTCTGGTGGAAATATTCATTAATCGTAGGTGGGATAAAATATATCCCACCGCCCCTCAAGGGGTTAAAAGCTAATTCCAGTCCTTTGGCTTCTTAGTATATATCTTTTAGTTGAATTTTCACTCAGAATATGCGACATGTCATAATAAATCTTTAAGGTGACATTTTTTTTTTAAATTGGTAAACAAATCGATTTTAATATTAAATGAAAGCCTGTTTAATTGTGAATATTTTGATGCTTCATTTTTACCCACACAGTAATTATATCGCGAGATATTGTAACTTTTGTTAATACACTCAGCACAATTATCCACACAAATTAAAACTTCAAATGGCTTTTTCTCCATCTTCTTATTTTCTTCGCTTTCATGTTTAAAAAATGGTAAGACTTTTTTTAAAATTTGAGATAGAGATGTAGACTTTTTTTGTACATGTTCTTTATTGTATATGTGATAAATCTGCGCATGGAATTAACCTTCAGGTTTTTTTTTCTTTTTGAAATAAATAAAAGAATATGAAGATGTGTTAGATTTCATAGTTTTACACTATATATGTTGCATTCTAGCAACATTGGATTGGCTTTATCGTTGAAAATGCCGTACTGGCTGTCACGATAGTAGCTGTGGATCACATGCAGTGATAATGGCGTAAAAGAAGTGGTCAGAACAGATAATTCGATTCTGTTATGTTAGTAGAACCAATTGCTGAAATGCAGTTGTCGAGTGAAAACAATGGAATGCATCGTTCCGTGAAGTTTCCCCAGAAGAAATTGAAAAAACTCATAATATCAGTTAGGCACTTTATTAGAATATCTTGCAAAAAGTGCAGTTTCCACCAAGATAATTAGCCATCGGTAAGTAGTAGTAATTAGGTTTAAACAAAGTTCCAGATAATTGAATAACAGGACGGTGACCAGGGAATGGATGAAAACTGGAAATACGACTCAAATCTGCTGAAATACAGCGAGTATCAACTTTTTGTTCCTCACGCGTAAGGATACAAATATGACGTAGATCGCGCTCTCAACCAATTAATAATTAAGAATGTCACGTCATATAAAGAGTGCGAACAGAACTAGCGGATGAATTTGGAGGAAAAAAGGATAACATCAGAAATGCGCGGGAAAGTAAAAATGGAAGCTAAAAGAATAATCTCGAAAGAAAAAAGCGCAGGAATGGAACATTTAATTTAAGAATACTAAAAGCGTAATATTAAAGCGATTAAGACAAGTGAGACATTAAATTAAAGGGAATTTAACAGAGTTAACGATAGAGATTATTTAAGGATAAGGATTTAGTGAAAATAAAGTAGTAATTTAGAATAAGATTAGGAAATCGTTGAATTACATCTAATAATGTAACGTATATATACATCAGTAAAAAAATGATGTTATATGTAATATTAGATGTATTTAAAAATCCATGCGCTGTCTTGTGCAATACACATTTGAAAATCTTGAAAAAAAATTGGGCAGAAATATAAATTTAAAAAAAAATTGTATGGATTTAAAAAAATTCAATTTTGTTTTTTAAATTAAATTTTAATTAAATATGCAGTTAATTTTTTTTTCGAAATGTACTTTTAGTTGAACATTGAAATGCAGTGAGTTCGCCATTTGAACCATATTTTAAAAAATATCAATATATTATATAAAATTAAATATTATTTCAAATATAAAATTAAAAACTGTCTCCTTAACTTAATTAGTATTTTACAACAAATTTAATTTTGAATTTTGAATAATTAAACTTTATTTTATTTCTATTGGAATTTCTATTATTCAAATTCAGTATTCAAATTTTGTATTTCATTTTTTTTAGTACTTGTGTTTTCTGATCTTGGCTGGTTTAGTGGTGTGGAAACATCCTTTTCCATGTTAAAGAAAAACACGGCACACGGGCCATCCAGATATCATTAGTTTAGTAATTAAATTTTGGCTTTTGTGATTGAATAAAGTGAAGAGGTTACATTTCACAATTTATGGCGGGAAAGATTTTCAGGCAAAAGTTCGAAGACCTCTACAATAGAGCAAGCAGTCATTTCTATCCATAAACATTGATAATAGATGGAAGCACCAAAGTAAAATTTCGTTACTCGTATATAAAACAAAATTATCGATAATAATGATTTCTTCTCCACTGTTTCATATTTTAAATAGAGCAGTCATTTGTCAAATTGTGCAAAATTTACTTTAAACTTGAGTCATTATTAAATTTTTTTTCCGATGAGCTGTATTTCCTTATTAAATTGACTTTATAGAACAACTTATGATAACTGTATCTAAAGATAGTTAATTTCAAAAGGATAAAAGTATTATTTATCATACAATTTCATTAATAAAATGCTAAAGTGAAATATTGCGGTTGAATGCAAAATAATTATAATAACATGAAACAATTGCTTTATTTATCCGTATGATTTGATACATATTAAATCGCTAAAAGATGGCAGCACCGAAGGTCATATAGAGACAATATTGTATATTTACCATTATGACTAATACATAGCTGCCAACTTTTACGCTTTTTTGCTACCACTAAAATTTATTAGAGATATTCGTCTTCTCTAATCGTGAGATATCGATGATTAAATAATACAGCATTTACTATAAAATTTTAGTGGTAAGAAGAAAGCGTAAAAGTTGGCAGCTATGCTAATGTGATTTCTTGTTTTAAAATAATAATTTTCTTGTTATTTAATGACAGACATTCCGTTATTAATTCAGGCCAAAACTAATGATTGGAAAAATTTGAAGATATTTATAAGGAAAAATATGCGCTGATTTCTTAACAATTTTTTCTGGATAAAGTGTCTGGCGCTGATTTTTTACAAGATTTCTTTCCATTTGACCGGAACGATATTGTTGTCATAGAGAAAAAAATTGAAATAATAATAATAACAAAAATATGTCGAATAATTATAATTTTTTCTTTTTGTTTTTTACCGATTATATTGTATCATTTTTTAGTATTCTCCAAATAAATCAGTAGTTTATTTTAATTTTGGTAATTCTGTATATTTACATGAGCTGACAGCGGACCCGACTGGTAATTCTCCTACATATTTTTTTCTCAGCACTCATAGGATAAACTGTTGCCTTAAAAATGGCTATTACAGACTAAGATACAACAAATAAAAACATAAAATTCAAAAAGTCCCTCAACAGCAGCTGGTTTTCTTTTTGTGCAGTGTACTATAAGCAGGACGATTGTACCACGAACAAGTATAAATTTTGTACATATGTTTATTCATAACTAGCCGCCCTTGGCGGCCAGTTTGGTCTCCTTTAAATCTATGCTAAGTATTGTATCATGTTACTTTTATTCATAATTTAATTTCCTTGCTCAATTCTTCGCCAAATCGGAAGATTCTGATACGGAAATCATGAACTCGGTATTTGTATGTTAGCCGAGTGCAGATGATATATGGCCAAACATTGTACCCGTCGTATTTTTTCTCATTTCATTAATTTCATTACTTTCACTCATTTTATTTAAAATATATAACTTTAATTTAAAACTGAAATGATTAAAGTTTATGATTCTCAATTTTCTCTTATTTCTTAAAAAAAAGAAAAGAATGAAAAAAAAAAGAAAAAAAAGTAACAAATAATGCTATAAACTATGACATTTAATTTAAAAAGGAAAGCTTTGCTTTAATTTACCTCTTGAAAAATTGTTTATGACAGTCGCATGCGATGGACTATTATAATTCTGATGATATGATGGCGATGGAACAATATTTATCGATTTATCACCTGCTCCCGGCTGACATTAAATTACCAAATTGGCTGTTTGGTGTATAAAAAGTGAAGCGGTCAACCCGGAACTATTGATGACAGTCACATGACTTAGGCTATTATTATAGAGATGCTGCATTATAAGAGCCAAAAGAAACCTTTTAAAATTGCAGATATTTACCTTATTTAAAGGCTAAATTGATTAAAACAATAAAAAGAAGAGAAAGAGAAAAGAAATAAAATAGCTCCAAGAAATAAGTATAGAAACCGAAAAGAACCTGTTATACTAAAAACACATTCGTACTTTTCAATGGGACTTATTGTCACCACTAGCAAAACGCATAATAAATCATTCGCGTGGTTTTACAAAAAAATGATTATTTTTTACATTTATTGATAATTTAAAATTATTATAAATTATATACATATATAAGATTATATATATCTAGAAGGAGAAAAAAAAAAAGAGGTTACAATCGAAATATGAATCTGAATTAAGGTAATCCTAAAGCACCGCGTTGCTAAGAACCTTAACAGGACTAAAATGCTTTTTTTTTAATTATTGGAAAAAATATATCCTAAGAATATTTGATCCTATACCCGGGCCTTTCTCGACTCTTGTAGGTATTTGCGACTTGATTTAAATGCCTTTCTCAAGTTTCAAAAAGTGTAGGATCAAAAGTGTTATATAACTTGGGCCCCTTTAACGAGAATACCAACCGTTCATCTTCGACTATTACTTTTTTTTATGAAAAAACAAGTAAAAGAATTCTGCCTGTGAAAAATGTTTAACAGATCTTGTATATTACGGCAGATCTCATTTCGAATTTCGTATTGCTAAAAGTTATTATTCGATTTCCGATCGAATTGGTTAGTATTACGAAAAATTCTGCATTCGAATTTTGTAATAATAAAGTTCTGTATTTTAATATTTTTTTCGTATTTTATTGAGGAATTACTTTTTTTCCTGACTAAAAGTGTAACGATAGAACATCAGTTCACCTATTAAATGAAAACTCCGTAGACTAGGATTCCTTAAGCTGATGTCGCGGACCACCAAGCTAACACAATGTTAGTGTAGAAAACAGCTTTATTTAATTGTAGAAAGTTTTTGATTATATAAGATGAAAATTACCTTCCGGAATTTTCTAGTTCCAAACGATTCCAGCCCAAATGCTTGAAATTCCATAGGGGTAATAATCGTTTAAGAAAATTAATAATAGATGGCAGCACCAAATTAACGTTACTACATTAGGAAAAATAATACACTTAGAAGATCATGTAAACAGAATAACTTCTAATACGGATTTTTTTCTATCTCCTTCATTTATTATTTAAAATATTGTAGGAATAAGTCATGTTTTAAATTAGTTCTTAATTTTAGTAATTAATAGACTTTTTCCCTGTATGTCTGTCATTAATAATCTGACATTTCTAAATAGCTTTTTATCAGGGTATCAACGACTTTATTTTTTAAAATGCTAAAATAATTACATTTTATGCCGTTTCATTCATGCAATGTTAATTTTGAGGGAGGTTAAAGGCAAAAAACGAACAAACATTACAAAGATTAAATAATTCATTTATGTTACAGTACGAATGTTATATTCATGCAAATCACAAAAGATGGCAGCACTAAACATCTTATAGGAGCACGAAAGTAATACAGTAACCTACTGACTAGTATTGCTTTTGGAGGATTCTTTTATTCCAAATATCATTAGATCCCAATCGCGCCCGTCGGCCTAATCGTTCGGAGTTTTCGTGGTTTTCTTTGAGCCGTGGATCTTCCATGCGTTAATACGGATTAGGTTCCCTTAGAAAGACTCCCACGGAGGGCACTCCCCCCGGGCCTATATCCCTCGTGTAGATAATTGGCCGTCAAAAATCAACCCAACCCAAACCAAATATCACTAAAACTTACGGAACGTAAAATTTTATCTATTGTCAGGCGTTCGGTGATTCATTGAAAAAAAAAAAAAAAAAACAGATATTACTGGTTGGAAGATCTGTTAGATATTTCTAATAAATAATAAAAAAAAAATCTGCGAAAATTTCAACACTACTTCGAACTACCAAGGTGATAATTTGTCAGGGAGGGGGGACAAAAATTGAAGGCAATATAAATAAGAGTCTAATTATTACGTATTTCCTTTTTTTTTAATTATTTATATAGATTATGATGTATTTTTATTTGTTAAACTTATTATAAATCAGTAGTTCAATTGTATTTTAATAATCGAGTATATTTATATATGAATACAGTGGACCCGAAAGGTAATTTTTTTCTTCTTTCTTTTTTTCTGTCGAAGGGTTAAACTTTTTCACTCGGCTATAATTATGACAATTTTTAATACAATAATTTCAGAAGTGGCTGCCATTATTTCAGGTCAATAATCTTCGTTGTATATTTTTACAACTTTTTCAATGACAACTACCAAGAAGATAGCGATAGCCAAAAAGGGTGCCATTATTTCCAAACAATAAACTTAAAAGAGTATAAAAAATTAACACGATATATGATCGGAATCGTTTTCGATTTTAAGTTGCCCTTCCCTTTCCTGTATATCATTTAAAATTTTGCCAGTGGCCGAGAGGTTCTGCTCTCGAAGCTGGTAGACGGGAAGTGCTGGGTTCGATCCCAATCGCGCCCGTCGGCATAATCGTTCGGAGTTTTCGTGGTTTTCTTCGAACCTTGGATTTCCAAGCGTTAATACGGGTTAGGTTCCCTTAGAAATACCCCCACGAAGGGCACCCCCCCCCCACTTAGGGCCTATATCCCTCGTGTTGATAATTGGCCGTCATAAACACAACCAACAACCAACCATTTAAAATTTTGAAAGCATAACTCAAATTTTTCGAAATTAATTTAAAATTTTTGTCATTTTTAAGTTTTTTTAAAAGAGTGTTATTATCATTAAATTGATTTTTCAGAACATTTTTTTAAGAGCGTATTGACAAACATTCTTTTTAAAACTAATAAGTTTAAATAAAAATACATACACATATATATATTTAGTAGATCACAACAAGGAAATGAAAAAAACTTATATAATAAAATGCTAAAATATATTCATAGGACAACTTTTTAAACAATAAGATTTGTAAAATAATACTTATCCCTATTTTTAAACAAAACCTGCAATGAAATGATTAAAAGCAGATTGGAAATAAAATTCTTTAATTTGGTACCGAGTGAATTTAGTCAATTAATCACGTGCGAAAATATAAGAATAAATAGCTAAGGCATTCAATACTGCCATACATTAAAAGGTTAAAAAAAAACAACAGCCTGTAAATATCCTTTGTGCAATGTCATATTAAAGTTAAAAATTCATTTTTATCAATTAATATTTATTTATATGCATTACAAGGATAATTAAGAATTACAATTTAAATGTCACTAATACTAAATTTGATACAATATGAATATATATTAATATTCGAATGCATTCAATTCCTATTTTTTTACTACTTGATTATGA
This sequence comes from Maratus speciosus, assembly GCA_963932465.1. Lineage (NCBI taxonomy): Eukaryota > Metazoa > Arthropoda > Arachnida > Araneae > Salticidae > Maratus > Maratus speciosus. The sequence continues at coordinate 159,795,501 of OZ010798.1, read as the reverse complement.
AATTGTGATATGATTTATTAATTTAAAAAAAACGAATGCTAACATTAGTAGTAATATTCTATGGAATAAATTTTATAAGTTAAATATTCTGCTTATACTATTTAATAGCATACACAATAATCCCTTACTTAAAAAAAAAAAAAAAAAAAAAAAAAAGTTATAAGGAAAAGTGAGAACCTTCCGCGTTTTGACTGATTTCCGTTTTCTTATAAATTCATCTTAATCCCCGCCCCCTAAAAAATTTACTTCCCCTCAGCAGATATAGTTTAAAATATGTAAAACATGTTTTTTGTATTACTTTTCTGCTCAATTTTTATTTTAGTGCAACAATATTATTTCAATCTCCCCTTTTCGAAATCCCGCCTTCTTCCGAACAGAGCAAAGTTTAAAATTATAAATAAAAACGTTTTAATTTTTAACGTTTTTTTTTCTGCCCAATTTTTACATTTATAGTAACAGCAAACGAAAAATAAATCATCAAAATTACCCTCTCCTACAACCCCACTCAAAGAAAAAAAAAAAAAAAAAAAAAAAATGGCCACCTCTAGATTCTTTAGCTGACGAAATTTAAAATCTTTAAAACTTATTATTTCACGTTTTTTTTTTTTTGGCGTTTTTGTTACTTTGTTCTAACAATAAATATTTATTCAACTAAACCCCCACCCTCCGAATTTTCAGCTTTTTCCTTTTGAACACACCCCTTCCACAGAACACAATTTTTTTTGGCCCCACCAGTGGCTGAGAGGTTCTGTTCTCGAATCTGGTAGACGGGAGGTGCTGGGTTCAATCCCAATCGCGCCCGTCGGCCTAATCGTTCGGAATTTTCGTGGTTTTCTTCGAACCTTGGATTTCCAAGCGTTAATACGGGTTAGGTTCCCTTAGAAAGATCCCCACGAAGGGCACTCCCCCCTGGGCCCATATCCCTCGTGCAGATAATTGGCCGTCATAAATACAACCAACCAACCAACCAGAACACAATTTTTGAAATTTCGGTTTAAAAAAAAACTGCTTGTTCTTTCATTCTTTTAGCAGCAGTGTATGAATTCAATCATCTAAATCTACGCTGCCCATTAAATAAATAAATAACGAGGATTTTGATGACATAGGGAGGGAAGCAAGATTTTTTTTTCTTTCTGTCTTTTGCTTTTCCTACCTATGATGTACAGTCGCGGGGAAAAAAAGTAAACACCCCCTACTAAGCCCTCAACAAATTATCGTAGAAGAAAGTTACCGGTTCCGAACGATTGGAAATAAAGTCTACTTTTAAATGATGTATATAAAATTTGCTTAGGGGACCATCTACATATTAAAACGAAACCAAACTTATTTTTTTTTCAATGGCAATACCCAAATTTAACGAGATATTTCAAATCTTTGATTCAAACTATGCCCAGATACCGAATTTCAAGTCATTTGAACGATAAGTTTTTGAATTATAAACATTCAAAATTTAGTGCTTCTAATATTAAATTACATTTTCATATTTTTATTTATATCTCCAGAAATTATGCCTGTTCCGTACCTGTAACAAACATTGTAATTCGCCTTTGGCGACGGAACACCACCCCCGCATCTATGCCAATTGGCAATCAATCCTTTTAATGTAACCCTTTCGTTGAACCCGGATCACGGGTTGAGTACGCATGAGTGTAAGAGGAACTACCTCTGCGGCAACAAGTCGCCATTAGCCTTCATTAAAACATTTATGTTAACAGTCCGCTAATTTCTCTTTTAATTTAGAACACCTCCGTACATTTTGGTCCTAGCGACCCGGAGGTAAGACCACCGCAAACTAATTTAATTTAATTTATGTCAATTTCGTCAACAAGACGAAAGGATGGCAGACTCGGACATTACAGCACTGAATCGGCGGCGTGGCAACATCAAGGCCCAGCTAACGAAGATCGTAAACGCCACCGAGGGTAAAAGTTTCTCAATTGTGGAAACCAAGGCTCAACTAGAGCTCCTTCACAAAATCAAAGAAAAATTCGAAGTGATCAAACATGAATACTACAAAATTATGGACGAAGAAAAGATTGAGGAAGCGGAAGAACGACTCTCGCAATTGGATGAGGAGATACAGAAATTAGAGGTAAGCCTTAAATCATCTTTTCACAAACAAAATGAAGAAAAAAATAGTAAAATAGACAGCACGTCTGAATCAAAATCCCATGATCAAGTTATTGCCAGAGGGGTCAGCATAAAGCTCCCTAAAATTCCACTTCCGATTTTTAGTGGCAAATTTGAAGAATGGTCTACATTTAAGACCACCTTCAACGAATTGATCAATAGCAATCCTCATTTAACAGACAACGAAAAACTGTTTTATCTCAGAGGGGCATTAACGGGTGAACCGAAAGGTTTACAAACCTCAGATGACACCTTTAGCTCACTCTTCAGAGAGCTGGAAGAGCGCTATGAAAACAAAAGAATTATTGTGGATTGCCATATTAAAAATATATTAAATCTTTATGTAATCAAACAAGAGTCAGCAAAAGAACTGAGAAACCTTGTAGATCAGGTAAAAAAGAATTTGAGAGCGTTAAAGGTCTTGGAATTCGATAGAGACACCTTTTCAAACGCTATTTTGTTGAACATAATATTAGGAAAAATTGATCGAGAAACTCGTAAGCAATTTGAATTAACACTAAAGGATAAGGAAGTGCCTAATTTCGATGAATTTTTAGAATTTTTAGAGCGCAGATGCCAAATTTTAAGTAGTATTACTTCTGCGAATGCTTCAAAAACCACCAATAAATCTTTATTTATCCGTACCACCAAATCACAAAATAAAATGTGCATTTTATGTAAAACAGAAAGTCACCCAATATATCATTGCGAGAAGTATAAAAGTATGAAACTAAGCGATCGTCTAAACATTGTAAAGAAAAATAAGCTTTGTTTTAATTGCCTTAGTTTTTTTCATATAATTCACCAATGTACTTCAAAGAGCAGATGTCTTGTTTGCAGATCCAAACATCATACTTCGTTGCATAATTACTCATCACCAGATGTTCGAATTTATGAGCTGTCAAAATCTATAAACAATCTGGCTGCTGAAGAGGCAATTAATAAAAATTTAGCTCCCGAAGATTCAGCGCAAAATGAAAATGTAGTTCATTCATTTTTTTCACATGAAAAGAGCCATAAATCTGTCTTAATAAATACTGCGATTGTTTATATAGCAGACATTAATGGTATAAATAAGCCTTTTCGTACAATATTGGATAGTGCCTCACAGAATAATTTTATAAGTTTAAGAGCAGCTGAAACTTTAGGTTTGAAAAAACAATCAATTAACATTCCCGTTTCAGGTCTTAATAATTCACCGATGTCCTTGAAATCTAAAGTGAAGGCGTGTGTCTCTAATAATAAGAGAGGCGATTTGCGATGGAATCTGGACTTGTTAATCATCCCGAGAATCACAGATTTCACTCCTGGAAAGGAAATAAACATAAATAAATTAAACATTCCTTCGAACATCTGTTTAGCTGACCCACAGTTTTTTATTCCAAATAAGGTTGAAATTTTATTAGGTGCGGAACTGTTCTTTGAATTATTAAAGGTAGACAAAATAAAGTTAGGAAAGCACTTATATTTACAGGAAAGTGTGTTTGGTTATCTAATTTCTGGTTGTGTGTATAACAATGTAGTAAACAATACGAAAAAATATTGTTTCTTAACGAAAAATTTAGAAGCTTTAGATAACACATTGAAATCTTTTTGGGAGATAGAAGAGGTGGGAAATTTAAAACCTTGTGATAGCAAAGAGTTAGAATATTGCAATAGGCACTTCGATAAAACGCATTTTAGAAATCCGGATGGCAGATATGTCGTAGAAATGCCTTTCAAACCGGAAATTTCCGAGCCCAATTTAGGAAATTCAAAAATCGTTGCATTGAAAAGATTAAATTATCTATGGCAACGTCTAGATCGTGACCCTATAATGCGGAATTTATATACACAATTTCTTAATGAATATCAGTTTCTTAATCACATGCATGAAATAGAGGAAACTAATGAATTTGAGGACGGCTATTATTTACCCCATCACGGAATTTTACGACCATCTAGCGCGACAACTAAATTGCGCGTCGTATATGACGCAAGCGCAAAAAGTAGTAATGGATACTCATTGAATGATTTATTGTGCAAGGGTGGTGTGCTACAGGACGATCTCTTTTCGATATTGGTTCGATTTAGAAAGCATATTTATGCATTTACCGCCGACATCAAACAAATGTTTCGAATGATAGAGATAAATCCGTCCCAATACAAATTCCTAAAAATTCTGTGGAAAGACAGTGCATCATCCCCGGTTAAGGTCTTTCAATTATCAACGGTCACGTATGGAACAGCTTGCGCCCCATTTTTGGCCACCAAGGTCTTACAACAACTCGCCTTAGATGAGCAAAAGGCTTTTCCATTAGCTTCCAATATTGTACTTAAAGATTTCTATATGGATGATTGCTTGTCGGGGTCATCCAATTTAGAGGAATTTAATTTAATGCAAGCAGAATTAACACAACTCCTTCAGAGGGGGGGAATGATTTTGCATAAATGGTGTACTAATAAGGTCCAATCTACTGACAATCAGATATTTCCCTTGGATAGAAATTCAGAAGAAATAATGGTTAAAACTTTAGGCATGCTTTGGAACAGTTCTAGCGATACATTTACATACAAAGTCAACGTTAAAATAACAAGTACTTTCACCAAACGAGAGGTGCTATCGCAAATTGCCCGGCTTTATGACCCTCTTGGTCTCTTAGGGCCAGTGATCGCAAAGGCAAAGATATTCATGCAACAATTGTGGTTGCTTAAATTACAATGGAATGATACTTTACCTTCGCAAATTTCCAAACAATGGAAAACCTTTATCGCAACATTGCCAGAGCTCGAGTCCATCAACGTACCGAGATGCTTCTTAAAGGTGCACGTCCAATCAGTGGTACTTAATGGCTTCGCCGATGCTTCTTCAAAGGCATACGGTGCAGTTATTTATGTGCAAACTATATCTAACTCCAACGAAACGGTTAGTCACCTTCTTTGCAGCAAGTCACGAGTGGCCCCTACAAAGGTGATAACCGTACCCCGCTTGGAACTATCAGCGTGTCTTCTTCTTGCAAAATTAACCTGTAAGGTCTTAGTTGCTTTAAACCAACAGGTGAATGCTGTGCGACTATTTTCAGACTCGACCATTGCCTTAGCTTGGATGGACACTGCTCCACATTTACTTAAAACATTTGTCGGCAACCGTGTAGTGCAAATAAAGGACATTTCAAGGAACATTCCATGGCACCATATACCATCGGAGCATAACCCCGCAGACCTGATATCCAGAGGAATGGATGTGAAAAACCTTGCCTCCAGTGAACTATGGTGGAATGGGCCGCCACTTCAAATTCTTAAAGAAGCAATAGAGAAACCTATTTCTAGTCTTACTGACTGCTCGAACAGTTATTATTCCAATGAACTCAAAGCCAGTAGACAAGTGACTTTAATCAACAATATGGACATTAATTTTTTTGATAATTTGTTGACTTTAACAAATAATTTTCTTAAATTAATTAGAATTGTAGCATATATTTTTAGGTTTTTTTTAAAGTGTAAGAGGGTAGCAACTGCAACAGGCCCTCTGTTACTGGAGGAATTAATGGGGGCAGAAGTGTGCTTGATTAAGCATGTGCAGGTAATGTATTTTTCCAAGGAAATCTCCGCGCTGAAAGGGGGATCTTCGGTGCATGGTTCAAGTAAGTTAAAATTTTTGAACCCCTTTATTGATTCGAATGGCTTGATAAGGGTGGGAGGTAGATTGGCTAAATCTAACTTACCATTTGATCACAAATTTCCTATAGTGCTACCAGCGAGCTGTCGCTTAACGAGAATCATATTCCAGTATTATCATGTACGAGATTTTCATGTCGGGCCCCAGGCTCTTTTGAACACTGTGCGCCAAAAATATTGGCCTCTTAGCGGTAGAAACACAGCTCGCAAGGTAGTACATGAATGTGTGCAATGTTTTAAAATTAAGCCTATGCTGGCTAATCAAGTAATGGGAGATCTCCCTCCTGAAAGAATAACGCCCAGTTCACCATTTTCCAGAGTAGGATTAGATCTGTGTGGCCCCTTTGAAATAAAATATAAGGGTCAGAGAAAGGGTACCTTCCAAAAAATATACGTTGCCATTTTCGTGTGTATGGCCTCTAAAGCTGTACACTTGGATTTTGTCTCCGACTTGACATCCGAGGCGATAATAGCAACGCTAAAGAGATTCTTCGCTCGTCGTGGGAGGAGTTCGGTAATTTTTAGCGATAACGCTACTAATTTTGTTGGGGCTTCAGCAGAACTGAAGCGTTTACGTAAACTTGTAGCCAGTGATGAAGTTTGTAACTTTTTAGCTTCAGAAGGCATTAACTGGAAATTCTCCCCTCCTAGAGCACCCAACTTTGGTGGACTTTGGGAGGCAGGAGTTAAGGCCTTCAAATACCATTTAAAAAGAACAGTAGGTTCCGCTCATCTCACGATCGAAGAATTTCTAACCGTAATAACACAGATCGAAGCGATTTTAAATTCGCGACCGCTTTGTCCCTTGTCCACAGATGCTGACGATCTTCAGGTGTTAACTCCAGGCCACTTTCTCATAGGCAGGCCCCTTAATTTAATTCCTGAACCTAATTTGATGGAGGTAAAGGATAACTTGCTTAACAAGTGGCAAAGGACTCAAAAATTAACCCAAACGATTTGGAAACGCTGGCAAAACAATTATCTCAGTAATTTACAGGAGAGAAACAAATGGATGTTTAAAAAACAAAATATTTTGCCAGGCATGTTGGTCCTATTAAGGGACACTCAACTCCCACTTTGCACCTGGTCTCTAGGTCGCATTACTAAGGTAATTACGCATTAAATGGTCAGAGTAGTAGAACTACGCACCGCTAAATGCAATTTTAAACGTTCTGTTAACCAAATAAGCATATTACCCATAAATGACAATGATTAACAAAAATCTGGACTGTAATTGTGTTTCATTGTGTATTAATTGTGTTTATTTTATTTCTTTGCTTATAATCTGTACTATGTTGCGTTTTTTTTTTTAATCTGTATTGCATTTTATACATATTGAAATATAATATTTCAACGCCGGGCGGGATGTTCCGTACCTGTAACAAACATTGTAATTCGCCTTTGGCGACGGAACACCACCCCCGCATCTATGCCAATTGGCAATCAATCCTTTTAATGTAACCCTTTCGTTGAACCCGGATCACGGGTTGAGTACGCATGAGTGTAAGAGGAACAACCTCTGCGGCAACAAGTCGCCATTAGCCTTCATTAAAACATTTATGTTAACAGTCCGCTAATTTCTCTTTTAATTTAGAACACCTCCGTACAATGCCCCTAATGTGCTAATTTTTTGTGTAGCAATAATACTAATATACTCAAACATAAATACGCTGAATTTGCAATTTTTATAATTTTATGATATGAATTATGAAATTAATATGAAAAAAAATTATGCATTGCAACTTACAATTTTTGATGGATTTAGATTTATTAAGTCCCTGCTTTATGGAAATCCAAAATTTCACATTTTTCTTCCAAGTAGTTCTCAAATTATGCTTAAAAAATGGCAAAATGATGGTTTAAGGCGCCGTCTATAATAGAAGTGACTAGATATTTCGAAATTTCTTCTGCTGTTCTGTAATCCAGCAGGCTTTATTGACTTCTTAAGGTGCATTGATATCAAGATGGGGGCTCTCTGGGTTAAGAATCGAGTTCCGAACTTCAATTTGGATACAGCCCTTAAAATACGCTGGTTTTAAAATAATTATTTTCTCAGAAACTTATAGTACGTATTGCATAAAAATTTGCTTTTAGGCTAATTGAAGGGTGTAGAGTTCATTTATGCTGCCAGAACTGTGTACTGCTCTTGAAAAAAACAAAGTTATTTAATGTTTTAATATGTAGATGGCCCCCTAAGCAAAATTTATCTATATCATTTAAAAGTAGACTTTATTTCCAATCGTTCGGTACCAGTAACTTTCTTTTACAATAATTTATTGAGGAGTTAGTAGGGGGCGTTTACTTTTTTTTCCACGACTGTACTTACTACCATTATTATTATTATTATTATTATTAGTTTGTACCTATGATAATGTCTCGTAGAAACAAGATTTGCTTCAAAAAACCAGTTTTTTGCCTGAAAGTTGCCTCGCTGGAGCGGTATTAGGCAAAATTCTCAAATCTTAATCTATTCTTTTAAGCATTTAGACAAATTATTCCCCCTGTCTTCATTTATATGGAACCTAGTTGTAACAGATTCGAAACATTTTCTGACGTCTACAAAATGCACGATGAGTCAGCAAGTTCAGAATGAGTCCTATATACAATTAATGCTTGTCTGTTCCGATAGCATACCATACAGTATACTTATACAGTTCGTTTATAGAGAATAACTTGATTTATATAGAAATTGAAAATGAAGAATTGAATTATGGTAAAGAGCTTAAGGGACCAGTTTACCCCAAAAATGTTCAAAACGTCGATTTTCTTTCTTTTTTTTTTTTTTAATTAAATGAAAGCTTGTTTAATTATGAATATTTTGACAACTCATTTTTACTCGTACAGCAATTATATCGCGAGATATAGTAAATTTTGTTAATACATCCAGCGCAATTACCTATACAACTTAAAACTTTAAATGGCTTTTTTCTCCATGTTCATATTTTCGTATCTTTCCTGTTTTAAAAATGCTAAGGCCTTTTTTGTATTTGAGATTGATATGTAAACTTCTTTGTGTATGTTTTCTATTATATATGTGATAAATCTGCACATGGAATTAGCCTTCAGGTTTTTCGTTCTATAATATATATATATATATATATATATGAAGATGTATTAGATTTTATCGTTTTTCACTATATATATATATCAGTTAAAAAATTATATTAAATCTAATATTAGATGTATCTAAAAATCCATACGCAGTCTGGTGTCATACACATTTGAGAATCGAAGAAAAAAAAAAAAAAAAAAAAAAAACATTGGGCAAAAATATCAACATTTAAAAAAGTAGTAGGTATTTCAATAAATGCAATTTTTTAAAAACTTTTTTTAATTTTAATTAAATACGCAATTAATTTTTTTTTCAAAATACACTGTTTTTTTTTAACATTGAAATGCAGTGAGTTCCCCATTTGAGCCATATTTTAAATTATAAACGAAATTGTTGAAAACGTAAACTGCCCCCTTAATAGAGAAATTTTAAAATTTCTAACGACTGTAGATAAATGTGTTTTGCAATTAAAATTTTTTTTTATCCAAAAATATAAAAGTAATTAACAATGTGAAAGAATGCAATGTATAAGATTAGTATAAGATTTCGTCAGTAAAAGATTAACAAATATTTCGAAACTATTGCATTCATTCTATATATTCTACACTTCTAATTTAAATGTTTTAGGATGAAGATATCTTGTTATTTCTAATGCATCATTCTAATCCTTACATATTCTGAAATGTGATTACAGTCATTCAGGGTAACTTTGATCCGCATTTTCTCTATTTTCATATGCCACACTCTTATTTTAAGAATATTGTTGCAACTAGGGGCATAAAAGGGAAGAAATGATCCTAAACTATTGTATGACTATCAAAAATTAAGGAATAATAATGATAAGAGCAACAAAAAATGAATTTTTAACCCGATTCAAAGTTACCCAGCCATTCAGGATAACTTTGCACCATATGATAAATATTATCTAAAATAATTCACTATAAAAAAAGTATTATAGTTAGGGCAACTTTGAACCCCCAGAAATGTTTTCTGATATGTAAAGACTCCGAATTTACATTTCCTAACATCACAAGATTTGTATAATTTATGATATTACAACAAATGTTATGCATAAGAAAAATGGTAGAACAGAACCATCAATATTTAGAAATAAAAAAAAAACTGTTTTTTGTTCATATAAAACGTAAAAATGCAGTGAAAAACAATTTTCAATGTTTTAACTATCCATAGTTACAGTAATACATACTAGTACTAGTATTATTCAAAGAAGAATAAAAAATGTCGAATGTATGAAATGCCAAATTTGAGTAGCTCCGCCCCGAATAACGCCTTTAACCCTCCGTCTACCAGACGGGTCCATTGGACCCGACAGGTACATACAAAATATTCATTCAAACCAGAAATTTCTTTAAAATAAACTAAGTATATAAACCAGACAAAAATAAGGTAAATAAATAAGTTAAATAGTTTTAAATAAAAATTCTGGTGTAGAACGTTTTATTAAAACTTGAATAAAATTCCCGGTAGATCTAGGGTTAAAAGAATTTTAAGTATTTTACATATATTTGTGAAAATATTTACATGTTATATTTAATGCACACTTTCGGCATTTATATAAAATATACGTGCAAATATGGGAAATTTTTGGCAGTAGCACCTATAATCAGTAAATTATAAACATCATTATAGCTTTGGGCCGGCTCAAAGTTACCCTGAAAATGCTGTAAAATGCTAGTGCCTTCTTATTTTACATTTTATTAACTATTAATAAATAAATAATCACAAAATATTAACACATTTACAACATTTAGATAATAATATGTCTGATAAATGAGTATACTGTTACTTAGTATGAAAATTTAATTCATTTACAACAACTTCAAAACAGCATTCAAAATTAACTTGAAAACAGTACTTCACAAAAATAGGTAGAGGATGCAATTAATTGCGCATAATGTTGCTAATTTATTTTCTAAAATAAAGAGTAGAAATACCAGTTTAAAACCTTGCCAACAGAGCACAGTTCTGGAGTTTATTTAGTCTTTTGAAAATGTAAAAAATATTGAAAATTAGGAGATGGTGCAAAGTTACACCCCATGATTCAAAGTTACCCTGAATGACTGTACTGATATTTAATATTTTCAAACGTTAAAGCTGGATACTATAAAATAATTTTACAAAACAATATTTTTTTAACTTAAAAATTAAATTAATATATTTGTTGTGAATAAGGTTTTACATGTTGATTTTTTATACATCGGTATAAATATGCAAATTTCGATTTCCCTGCAATAATAACAGAATCGTTGAAAGAAGGCATTTATGAAATTTACAACAGTGAATGAACAGAAATATGGGTACATTCTACTACCTGTAAATTGCATATATAACAGGATAGATATTGTTTGCTCTTTTCCCCTAGCGTCGTTAATGCTGTCCAGGTCTGAAGTATCAATGATGATGTGACCCACGCTTCTACTTCTTAATGCAAGATCTTGACCGGCACGCTCTGCTTTATGCTGTAATGTTTGCTTTCCTCCTAAGTAGATAGCGCCGCGAATTTACAAGGCAGCCTCCAGATGGCGCAGGTAGGTGTTTTCAAAGCTGCGTGTGCGTTTTCTTGCGCTATTTTATTTCTTGGCTCAAGACCACCCGTAGTAAAAAAAAAAAAAAAAAAAAAAAAAAAAAAAAAAACCTTTAAAACGATGGTAGCAGGTATCAGCCTCCTGCGGTGCGAATGTAAGCGCTGAAATATAGCACATTGCACTAAATAACATCGGCCGATCTTTGAAATTTTTAGTGTTGGGTAAGTAATACAGGAGGCACCTCACTTGTTCCATACATCGTGACAATTTGTCTCATTACCTCAAATTTCAGATTGGAGGTACCTCAAAAATTTTGTCATGTTTGCTCAGTTTCAGGAGGTGAGAGCAGTTTCAGAATGAATGAAGGAATATGTGTGAGTGTCATGATTGTGTGGAGTTCTCGGAATCGGAGTGAATTGCGGTCTACATTTAAAGAAGCTTAAGCTAAGGGGAGGGAGACCATAGACTTCTCATATAACTGGACTCAGAAATAGCAACCCTTTCTTGACGCCGGGATCACTACCCACCGTCACGTGATGGTGGGCAGAGAAAACGCGCCAAACCGGTTTTTCTCCTCTGGTTCCCGCTGAAACTTTCTTGCGTCGGCATTTCTCTCGCATAAATCAAATCCGACAGTTGCCAATAAGGTGATCACCGCCAAAAAAGACAACCTTTTGGCGATGAAAGCAAAAACATGTGTGCCTCAAGTTCTGACCGAAATAACAATGGAATTCGGCCTCTACTTCTTATCTTTACTCTGAGAGGGAGACTAGCGTCTCGGTGTAGCTCCGCTCCCTATGGTGATTTTTCTCCTACCTCTTGGCTGAGGAATTGGCGCTAGTTATTTTTGAGTTTGGTGTATTTCAGACGAAGCACAAGCGCTCGCTCGCGCTGTCGTTGGAAAGTGGTTTTTTTTTTTTTTTTTTTTTTTTTTTTTTTTTTTTTTTTTTAAGCAAAGATGGCGGATAATGCAGCGATAATTTCATGCTCACAAATTTTCACTCAATTGGTTCTACTACAATTCTACTCTTATTATTTGTTTATCAATCAGTTGATTGTGTTAAAAATAATTAAAATGTTATAATTTAATCTTCCGTAATTGGGTAATGTTTTCAAAACAGGCTAAATTAGAATGTTTTTAGATAAACAGCAAAAGCAATTGTATGTGGCATGATCTTTGTAGGTTGGAAGATAGGATTTTAATTTCTTGTGCATTATTAAACACTAGAAAAATTCTTTCCTAAAATTTTCTCAAAATATTATGTGAACCGTGGTACCTACAAATAAAAATTCAATAAAATCGCATATTTCTTCTATTAGGGTACAGTAAACATTTCTAAAAAATGATACCATTTTCAGGCATGAAAGTGTTCCTCCTAAAGGTGGAATTCCACCTTTTAAAAAATAATTTTGGCCATTTTCTGGATTTATGCAAAAATGCAAAGAAAATATTGGAAGCATATAAGGTGGGGGAGGGGGGCGGAATCTGGAAAATTTAATAATCAGACATTTTGTCTAACTAAAATCCTTGGAGTTTTCTTTTTCTGAATTGCTGTGCAAATGATCTATCAAATCAAAGGGAAGCTTATGTATTATAATCATATGAAAGTCGTGTAAATAAATTTGATTAAAGTATCTCTCCAGAGTGAAAGTTTTTAGACTTTAAAAGAAAAAGGAAGTTTCATAATTTTCTTTTTGGAATAGGATATTTTCTTCTATTTATGCAACACTTTTGATTTAAAAGTTTAAATTTGTTTTTAATGCTTTCTAAGCTATGAAAAGAAAATAACAATCATACGTACAATTATATTTCATTTTATCCCATAAATAACTGTTAAAATGTGTCTAAATTTTAAAAGTTTGGCGCCATCATATTGACCGAAAAGATTTTCCTCCTTTTTTCCTATTTCCCACTTTCATGCCTGCATTTTAGCTCCCAAAAATGCAATTTTATTCATTAGATTGACATTGATACCTGAATTCTGCAGGCAGGTACATTTTGAATAGTAATCCTGTTTAAGTCTTAATTTATTGAAAACTTTAAGAGAAGATACTCTAAAGACCCCCCCCCCCCCTCCTTGATAAAAAAAAACTTTTTGGTGATCTGACTTCGAATAGTCAAAGGTATTTTAAATTTTGTGTGCAGTTAAATGCTTAATAGTATACATGCTAAGAAATTTTGAAGGGTCATAAACAAAAGTGTTACTTTTTTGTCAGGGGAGGGGAGGGGAGGGGAAAAACATTCTTTGGACCCCACTCATTAAAATTGCAATTGGAGTATTTGAGCATCACTATTAAGGTTATATGTTCATTCAAAATTTCTAGTGTCTATGACTGTTTTAATTCGGAAACAAAGATATAAATATTTTTTTAGAATTTTTCAAATTTAAGTATGAAAATGTTACTTTTCCGTGAGGGGGGGGGGGGAGGCGAAATCTTTGGAATCCACAAGTTGAAATTTCTGAAATCGGAATATGTAATAAGCATCATCACTATTCAGATTCTATCTGTGTTCAAAATTTCTAGTAAATTGTTTTCGATATAACATTTATGCTTCGCCAAACTAGCAATACTTCGCCAAATCTTGCTTCGATTGGACTTAGTTGAATTCAGTCACTACGATCTCCATAGGGAGCGGAGCTACACCGAGACGCTAGTGGGAGGGAGACCTTAGAAGTGTATGGGATAGACTGAAAGGGAAGAATGAGGGGATAATGAAATAATGTGACATTTTCTGTAAAGAAGTGTGGTGATCGTAGAGGAAAAAACTGTTTTTCTCTATTGCTCTTAATAAATATTGATTTAGTACTTGTCAATCTGTCGTTGAGGGCTGACATTGAGTCAGTGAATGAGTGAGTGTTATTGCTATGTCGGAACATTTCAGGTGTAAAAATACCAATTCAGTTTGTGATGTAATATTAAAATTGCAGTTAGTCTACCTTTTTTTAGCTCTCATAAATACCCTTACTGTGAATTCATTCACCATTCTGCATGAAATTTTCTTTTTTCTGTATTTTTTCGCGGACATATAAGTTTTATAATATTAAGTTGTATTTTATATGCGGCATAAAAGTATTCACTTTTTTTTTCATAAGTAATTACAGAACAGTATTTATATTTTTAATTCATTCATCAAAAGTAATTTATAATTATATACATAACATCTATTTTATATTATAGAAATTTTAAGACTGCATTAAAATCCAAACTCTAACTTTGTAATATATGTTTGAATTTGTTTTGTTCGCAAATGCATTTAAATTTTGAAGTTCTTTTATGCAGAAACTGTATAATCGGACAATATGTTCCATTTTTTGATAAAAGCAGAAGGGATTTTAGCAAATATTGCGAAAGTTAGCATTTTCAACTGCATTTCCGGACGTGACAGCGAAGGAAAGTAAAAATCTGCCGCCTGAGACAGCAGTCGATAGTTATAGTAATTGTGATGTTTTTGCTATGGCCGATTATCTATACAAGGGATACAGGAAAACGAATACCCTCCATGTAATTCGGGGTGGGTGGGGGGGGGGGTAAGATATATTAACCCATATTTACGCTAGCTAAGCTAGATTCGAGGAAAACTCTGAATGATTATGCCGACGGGCACGACGTGGGTTTAGAGTCATGTCATATATAAAAAGGGGGGGGGGGGGTCTCAAAGCTAAAAAAATAAAAATAATAATATTTATTCATAATGAAGATAAGGATTTTTTAAAAAGAGGATAAATAATATTCATGGCTGGAATAGCACAATTGAAGTGTGCAACTGTGCTACATCTGTCATGAATATAATATTTATTCGTGATTATGTGTGGAGTTTTATAAATCGATAAATTTAATCGATAAATTAAATGAGTTCGAGACAGGTCACACAACTTAAGTTTAGAGGTGTAATGCTGGAATTGAAATCAAATATCGTATTTTTTCAAAATTTTGATTGCAAAATGATTTTATTGGAATATAAACGTTATTACACAGCTTAAGTTTAGAGGTGTAATGCTGGAATTGAAATCAAATATCGTATTTTTTCAAAATTTTGATTGCAAAATGATTTTATTGGAATATAAACGTTATTACATTATGGTTCTCAAAAGAGAACCCCCATCTCAACAACGTGAAACTTTCCGTTGCATTTTGAAACTTAAAGCATGGTACTTGCAAGCATGATTATTAAAGTGATTTGAAATCAAACAGTTTTTTTTATTTTTTGATAAATGAATTAGATCTTGCGTTTAAGCGATTGTTGTCTCAAGACGGCACTTTTATCCCTTTCCTTCGCCCATATCCAAATAATATGTAACAGAAAATGTGTAAAGTATTAGGGGATTTTGTTACGGCTGATTACCTGCACGTAGAAATACCGCTAACATGCTTTGCATAAGTTAAATTACTCTACCCCCCCCCCCCCCATATAAAGCTTTAAAATTTTCAAAAAATTCTCCTGCATTTCTTAAGAGTGTTCTCAAATCCAAAAGGGGCAACTTTATGACATAAGTTTTAATTTATTTTTGTTCAAAAATGCATGAAACTAGGTGGTGTTGTTGTTCAGAAACTATGTCATTGAGCTGTTTTTTCCATTTTTTTGCAAACGTGATGGGTCTTTCAGAAAATAGTGTCAAAGTGGGCGTTTTGAACCGAATTTCCGCGCGAAGGAAGAAAGAGCACTCAAGAGCGGACGCAAAAACGTGTTTGTCCCGTTATCAAATTCTCTTATAACTCAATAGGTAATTGATGGATCAAAATATGGAAAAATCAGTTCAATTCCAAATCGCTTCCATGGTCAGGCTTTCCAATTGTATACCTTTCCGTTGAAAAATATTTGTAAATGTGTCAAACCGTTTTGCGCTTGTTGAGCAGAGCAGTTAAGAACAGCCTTAATTTGCAGTAAAAATGAATAACTAAAGATTTCTGCATACACTCTGCGTCACAGTAGGCAGCTAATTTTAAAAATGCTTCTATATTTTAAAATTATTCTGCCTTTTTTATTTTTTACTTATTTATTTATTTTTGTTTAGAATGTCCTGTTTATTACTTTGTTGAGAAATAAATAAATAAGCTGATCACATAGCGTCATGTGAAAGCATGGGGTCGGTTGAGGGAGGGGAGGGTGAAAATAATGAAAGTTTTCTTTTTTGATAGACAAATTTTTTTATCAGATATAACAGTACTAAGTATTTTGTGAAAATAATTTTTTAGATGAATCATATCAACCAAAAATATGTTTTATAATTTATAGTAAGTAATTATGTGGAAAATTGCTAAAATTCCTCCCTAAGAATTTCCAACGAACTATTTCTTTCTCTATATATACAGAACTTTAATTCAAGATTGGCATTCAGTTTTATATTTTTTCCAATCTAATTATATTTTCAAAAGTCAATTTTATTCCTTAGAAGTACAATAGTTTATTTCTGTGCAATACTATTTCTGTAAAAGAACATCAAATAATCACATAAACAGCGTTCCGCTGCATCCATTCTCCATCACTTTTTAGTAATTCCCTTTCTATCTTCCAAGAACTAATTTTTGTCAATTTACCTTCCTGACAATAACTAAAGTTGCACACCCCTAACCTCAGATTGCCGGATTATTAGAAGCATACAGCCATACACCGAGGAAGAGGGAGGAATTACATCCATCCTAACTCAGTTGTAGTTCTTGAGTATAAACCCCGCCCACCTCACTCCTTTGGAAGCATGACATTGTCATGACAAAAGTTTTTTGGAAGTACCTCATACAAACATCCAAAGATTTCGTTGTTCTACCCAACACTATTCTCCTGCTGTAACAATCGCTGCACGTTAGTGCAGCTTACAAGAAGTGCCAAAAAAATTTTCACGAGCCAGTTTCGTTAAACAGAAGAACTGATATATTTAAGAATATTTTAAATAATAAGTGGTATGAATGTAATTTGTCAGAAGCTGGTGTATAATTTATGCGTAATGGTATAATTTATGCATAATTATGCATTATATTTATGTATAATTTATGCATAATATGAATGTAATATTGTTAATTTCTTTTATATCAGAAACCCTCATTGCTTTACATTCAGACTCAGAGAGTACTTGCTCAGAGTTATGTATTCAGTAAAGAAAAGACGGCTTTTTTTAAGCCCTGAAACCGAACAATCAATCAATGCCCTGTCTGTTACAGCAACAGTCCCAGGAACAGGTAAAAGGAACAGTTCGTTTTCATTTTTCAAAAGGAGCAGGAACACTCATCTCTATGAAAAATTCAACTGTCCAATCTGCGAAAAGCAAGAGTATATTTTCGTAGTGAAACTCAAACATGTCCATTTGTTAACGATTGCTGCACTTCAGTGCAGCGTTCAGGAGGCTTTAGAGAGTGATCCACGGGTTGTAAGCTAACAGAGTTAATTATATATTTAAAAAATATGTTTAATAATAAGTGGTATGAATGTAATTTTTTTAAAACCTAATGTATAATTTATGGGATATAGGAAATCATAAGTGAAAGAGTTCAATTTTTATTTCCATTTTTATTTTTCATTGATGGGAAGTACAATCTCTAAATAAAATTTTGGTTATTATTATGGATATTAAGTAAACTTCTCTATAAATTGAAAAAGAAAGTTTTGATTTTCACCGTGCTGGAAAACGAGTAAACCATTTAGAAAGAATATATATTACATATTTATGATTGAATTCCAATTTTTAATATGTAACTTTTTCATGGTGTAATAATCCAGCTCATTTATAAAAAACTTTGCATATTGTAAATTAACTGTCATTTAAGATTTCCCATGCTGTCAATTAAGAAAAAAAGATATAATCATTGTACTGAAAATTATTCGCAATAGATTAATATTTAATTAATAATAACAGTTAATTTACAATATGCATTAAAAAAAAATAAGCTGCGTTATTACACCATGAAAAAGTACTACAAAATTTTATTGCGCAACTATAAATATAGTTAATTGTGGGGTTTTTTAATTATTACAATTAATAAATTTAAACAGTATGAATTATCATATGTTAAATAAAATTTTACATATACACACAAAATAGGAAAACTTATAGGATACTTATAGGAACTGTTTAAGCATTTAAAAATTTTTATGTTTTCATTAAAGCTCTCTGATTCAAAAGTGGAAACTAGTTAATATCTAATATATTTAAATTGCAATTCCTTAAAATGTGCTGCTTTTATATTTCTTAACCCTAGATCTACCGGGAATTTTATTCAAGTTTTAATAAAACGTTCTACACCAGAATTTTTATTTAAAACTATTTAACTTATTTATTTACCTTATTTTTGTCTGGTTTATATACTTAGTTTATTTTAAAGAAATTTCTGGTTTGAATGAATATTTTGTATGTACCTGTCGGGTCCAATGGACCCGTCTGGTAGACGGAGGGTTAAATATCGAGTGCAGTAGAATTATTAAAACTTTTGCATTTCATATTTTTTGATTGCATTAATATCAGAAATAAAACATCACAGGCGGAATTAAAACACCTAAAGTTGCCGGTTGGTGAAACAGACTAGTTAAAACAAAACACGTATATATGCCAGACCAAAACTGAGGATATAGAATTCCTTGTTGGGATGTTTGATGTGGTTTTTCTATATCCGTGGTGATTCGTGCTCAATTGTTGTGGAATGGAGGGTCCGTGTCCCGCAATTTTTTTTCATATACTCCGAAGAGAATATACATGGTGCCCAAAAAGTTTTTCCCTGATTACCAAATTTATTCATATTCGCTTAGATAAACATGTGAAACAGGTAACAATTTGTTGGAAAATTAACCAAATTTTTTGTTGAAGGTTTCCGTAACCTGGCTAAAATGTAGTACTCTCAGTGTCTAGGAAACCGAAAATATTCTCAAACTGTGCACATTCTCCAGACCTAACCCTATTAGATTTTTTCAGTAAGGTTATATCAATGACAATGACTACAGAAATCATGCATCAGATTATTGAAAATTATTGAAAATCATTGAAAATCATTGAAAATTATTTCTAGAAGTCCTCCGAACATTTTGATGGATTTCCTGCATTTTCATAAAAATGCTTATAAAAATAATCTTAATTAAAATTTCTTTTCCCTACTTGTTTCTAAAATATACTTCATGCCCCTTTATTTGATATACATCTTCAAATACAACTCTGTTTAAAAAATTTTGTGTATCTACAACATATTAAAATTGTTTTTTGGAAACGGAAAAATACGGGCAAACACCTTAGAGGGCTAAACATGCTATGTGCTACCAAGGGAACTCAAATAGAGACTTATTAATGTGTGTTACCTAATGCCCATAAATTTTTATTAGTTTTCCAACAATTTGACACAAGTTTCACATGCATATCTTATATCTAACGAATATGAATCAATTTTGTGAGGGCGGACTTCTCGGACATTTCCGACACGGTGTCCTTTTTTAGTTTTATGTGTTTTGATTTAATTTGTAACTTGTAATTTTTCATAATAGCAGATATACGCGGATAAAATAATTAGAAAATTACTTTGCAAAAATAGTACTAACCGTGAGCAACAGTTGAACAACACAGATATAAAATATTCTTGTGAACAAACTATTATCTTCAATATAGAAAATTTCATTGCTGGGAAAAGTAACATTACAAAAAAAAAAAAAAAAAAAAATATTATACCCAGGAACCACAATGATATCCGCTGATTCTCTACCAAATATTGGCCAATATTTCAAAAGTCGCTGAGTGTTCTACGTCTTTACAACATCTGCCGATTCACAGATGCAACTTAAAGTTAGTTCTTAAAAGATAGCATTCAAACAAGTTTTTTTTTTTTTTTTTTTTTTTTTTTTACATTACTTATAACTTAATAATACAGAACTATTATTCTAAACAATAAAAGGGCATCGTCGGATAAGCACTGGAAACATACATTTCAATCAAATTCCCTGATTTTTTCCCCAGATGTGGCTGCATATCTGACAATATTTACACTATTATAATCCTATAAATATTGATATTTAATGAGATAAAAATGTTTTTTCGATTCAAAATAAAAATAATTTTCTCAAAAACTACAACACCGAATTTCATGCTATTAAATAAGGTTAGATAGATGCCAAAGATGCATAACTGGAAATTTTTATAAAATTTTTTTATTATAAAAACTGTGTGAACTAGCAATAAAAAAATAAAAAAAATATCTTATGGTTATCCGAAAATTACCATTTTCTTGTAAAAAATTCCATATATGTTTCCGTATCTTCTATATAAATGCCGAATGTTTACGTTGGGTACTACATATAAATATTTACAAAAATGTATATTAAAATTATTGAAATTCATTTTAAGGCGTTATTTGGGGAGGAGCTACTCAACTTCGACATCCGAAGAATTTTTGGAACAAAGTCAGCAGACAATATGTCAACTGATGTATTTTATATTCCATTAAGCATATAAGCCATGTTTTTCAACACTATCGATACTATATTCGATTGATATATATTTTGTTACAGATAAACAAATATTTTGAAAATACAAGTTCCATCACGGCATATATCAATGAAAATTTACCGTTGTTTCATACAATACAAACCTAATGCTACTGGCGTTTGCAATACTAAAACCTTATTGCGAGTGCGCAAATGGCATGAAAACAATTGGCTGCTGCTTTCATTTGGCAGCAACAGTATATTATCTTTCTTACGGGAGGTATTTATACAAAATTGTAAGTCCGTCAGAAATTCTTTCTACGCTGTTCAGAAATGAATGCATATCTGTGGTGATTGAAGATGACACTGATAATGATTAATTTCTTTTTTCTTTCTGTTTTTTATATTTACTGTCTTATATTATTTGAATTTTTATGTATAAGCTAGTTCCATGGGTTTTTGTAGAGTTAAGTCACAGAGCTGATAATTCTTATTCTTGTTGGTCACCGTTATTTTTGAAAAGTTTGGTTGGCCTTATTCAATTAATGAGATACTTCCCATATAATGCCACATTTCCCTGTTCTAAAATGCTATTAGCCAAAATCGAAGCATGTGACTTATACCACAAGTACCCATCGATATAGCCTATAAAAGAATGTAATACATTGACACAGTGTCAGCTGTTTTTTCTCATAAAAGTCACTGTTCTTGAAAGTGAGGCCTGAAGCACTGAACCCGACTATGTATTTGCGTTAAGTTTATAAATATATTTGCAAAAAATAGCTATTGTCTTTACAGTATTTTAATCTCCTGATATTTGTTCCACTGTTTTTTTAGACTAATGTTTATTTATTTTAAACCCTCGAGGGGCGGTGGGATAAAATATATCCCACCTAATTTAAACAAGATTCTCACCAGAAAATTTTAACTAAATTTTATATTTTTAACTTTGGAGGAAATTCTTTAAATAATTGCATTTCCTTATTTAAAAATAGAATTTTCTATTATTCCGGTGAGAATTCAATATTGAAAGACATTCTTGCTTGCTCCTCAAGGGGTTAAAAATATTATTATCTCCTCAAAAAATAAACGGCTCAATATTATAGAAATATATTTTAAAATACAAAGCATCGTCCAATGTTGTCGGCTTTCTTTTTTTCCTTTTTTACTAGATTCCTAATTTTTATCTTCTAAATAAACAGCCTGAGAAATCTGCCCTTCAATAAAACAACAGATGCAAGTAGTACATAAAGCTTGAATAAAAAATTATCTATTACTACCCAAACGAAACGATATCTCAGAAATTAAGGATCACATTAGGCTCTAACTCTAGTTACATAATAGCCATATTTAATTACGTTAATTCGGGCAATCAAAAAGAAGAAAAAAATGGCGAAATTACTTACTCTTATTACCCTTAGTTAAAAGTGGTGAGAATGCTTGAATAAAAGTCATTGCACTAACTGTCGTTACATTTCGATATCGAAGAATGTTATTGTTTTCCAAGCAAAAACATTTCTCTGTCTCCGATACAAAACACCAGTTTTCGATATCGAATTAGGGCCGATAGTGTTGAAAAACATGGCTTATATGCTTAATGGAATCTAACATACATCAGTTGACATATTGGCTGCTTTGTTTCAAAAATTCTTCGGATGTCGAAGGTGAGTAGCTACGCCCCACATAACGCCTTAAAATAAATTTCAATAATTTTAATATATATTTTTGTAAACATTTATATGAAGTACCCAAAGCAAACTCTCGGCATTTATATAGAATATACGGGAACATGTGAGGAATTTTTTACAAGGAAAATGGTAATTTTTGGATAACCATAAGATATGATTTTTATTTTTTAATTTTTTTTATCGCTAGTTCACACAGTTTTTATAATCAGAAAACTGTATAAAATATTCCAGTTATAAATCTTTGGTATCTATCTAACCTCATTTAATGACATAAAATTCGGTGCAGTAGTTTTTGAGAAAATGAGTTTTTAAAAATATCGAAAAAACATTTTTATCTCATTAAATATCAATATTAATAGGGTGATAGTAGGGGAAATATATTGTCAGATATGCAGCCACATCTGGGAAAACAATCAGGAAATTTGATTGAAAGGTACGTTTCCAATGCTTATCCGGCTATGCCCTTTAAGAAATTTGCTATTTTTAGAAAACTTGATATTTTAATGACGATTCTTTACTACTTGGTTTATATTTGACAATGTTGTAAAAATGATATTACTATTATAACATTCATTAATACTTATCGACATTCTTAAAAACAATATTAATTTACAGCCATTTAAAGATATCTGTCGACATTCAACAAATCTGACGAAGTTTGTAATACTGACTAAGTGAGATGGAATTTCTGAAGGACAGCCCATTTCCACAGTTTTCGTCGAAGAGTATTTGATGGAAACGTCTGCCATGAAATTTGCACTTCATAAAATTTTCTGTAAGAATCTATATCAGTTTATACAGAAAAAAAGAGCTTTAGAAAAAAAAAATATGTAGAAATCTATATAGATTGCTACAGAAATTTTTCTTTAGAAATATTTATATAGGCATTTATAAACTGCAATACGAAAATTTCTTAAGAAGCATTTTATATTAAAGTTTATTGATAGTGCTAAAGGGCAACTTTATAAAGAAATCTGCAGTTATTATTCTTAATTTATTTGTATTTAAATTAGTTATGTAGAGCCTATAACAATATTAAAATTTAAAATTTGTTATTTTTAAAAAGAAATTACGATGCTTTTAATAATGATTTTACTCGGAAAAAAAGGGATAGTAGGAGAGATGTTGAACATTTTTGAGTAGGTATTTGAGGCACCCTGAAAATTTGTGCAGCACATCTTTTCTAATGCATGAATACAAAATCGAATGCCTGGCTGAAGGATCGCGGCCCAAAACCTGTGCCAGACACGTGCCAAGTGCCATTTTTTGACACTACCCCAAAAAAGTATTTGAGGCACGCTGAGATTGAAACAGAATAATATTTATACTTAGAAAAAAATATTTTGAAAATGACAGACACTTTAGTCGGCACAAAAACTGTGCCAGACATGTGTCAAGTGCCATTTTTTGTCTGGCACAGGTTTTGGGCCACGATCCTTCAGCCAGACATTCGATTTTGTATTCAGGCATTACAAAAGAAGTGTTGCACAAATTTTCAGGGTGCCTCAAATACTTTCCCTAAAATGTTTAACAGCTCTTGGACTAGGAAATCATTTTAACCCTCTGTCTACCAGAAGGGTCCAATGGACCCGACATGTACATTCAAAATATTTATTCAAACCAGAAATTTCTTCAAAACAAACTAAATGTATAAATCAGACAATAATAAGTTAAATAAACAAATTAAATAGTTTTAAGTAAAAATTCTGGTGTAGAATGTTTTTATAAAACTTGAGTAAAATTTCCGGTAGTTCTAGGGTTAATCTTTAAATGATCAGGGTAAAATGCGTTCCAGAAATTGCGTAATTCAGAGAATAGCAATTCACACCAGAAAAATCTAAATAGTAAATTTCGGTTGTTTTAATAACGAAATGTCTGTTATTAAATAAATCAAAAATTTCCATTATAAATTTCTGGTGCGAATACGGAATATGCGAATAAAAAGATCCACTAAATCGGGAACACTGATGGTATCATTCGATTATATGTTAGTATATCATATGCTTTTAAGGTTTAAGTAATTTTTAAATGGATACTAACTTATCTTTTCAAATGCTTTTCAATTTCCGACTTATATAAATGTTTTATTTTTTCTTATTGAAAAAGTCGGAACAGATGTCATAAGTTCCCACGGCCGCCATCTTGGAATTTTTCTTGGCGTGAAAACCCCTTTTCCGCCAAGTAGTAAATGTCGCCAAGCACCGGTTTATACGCATGTTTCGCTTAACTAAAATAAAATGTAACTAATAAACAAAATTCGCTAAAGTGGCAATCAGTAATCTTGTATGAGAGCTTCGCGCACATTAACCGAAAGAAACATCACTGCATTCAGCACTTCTCGCGGTGTAACATTCTCAAAATTCAGCAGTTCTCGCTTTCTAGCAATCTCAAAATGTAAAAAAACTCTTAAAGCAGCAAAATATACATAAAATTATCAACATACCTTAACAGACATCTGCTTTCTTGAAAGCTCCAGCACGAAATCTCTCTCATAACATCACCCTCATTTTCCAAAATAGGCTTATGAATACGCATTGGCAGGCACACTATAAACAAACCTACTTTTCTTGTCAAAATTTCCTCAAATTACTTAATTACTTCAGCAAAATGTTTAAACGGCTTACAGAAACCATAGTCAGTCAAATACTTCCAATAAATTTAACAAAAAAATAAAAAGACAGAACGATACAACACGATATCAAAATACATCCACAAACTCCACCACTTCTTACGGGTTGCCAGAACACACACGTCACACGGGGTTCCACATATCGAGGTTGCCACATCCATAAACACCGCCAACACGCCAACAAAAAATCGCCAAACAATTCAAAACAGCGGCTGAGGGAACATAAGGCATCTAAGCCAAAAAATCCAAGTATAATTTCAAAAGTAGATCATTCGTAATGATATTTTATTAAATTAAGAGCCTTTTAATTTTTTTTCATTTATCTTTAAATAGCTAATGAGTTTATACATTTGAGGCCCTTTTTTCCTTATCATTTAAACAGAACAAATAAGTTTGATTTTAGAATCACGAGGTCTGGACTGGGGTCGAATAGCGTAGCTCGTAGGAGGCATACTCTCCCCGCCCCTTAGTCGTTCAAAAATTTATAATTATTACTTCTATTGATTTGAAAAATTGCATTTTCTATTTTTATTATTATTTTCAATATTTAACAGGTTGGCCGCATCAGTTTGTAATGAAGTGGCTTTTTTGGCAGACATTGACAAAACGGTTTTCAGTTTTATCGAGTCGGTCCGAAATTCCCAATCGCGGAAATGTTTGTTAATTTTATAAAAAGTGTTAATTTTATGGATTTTTAATTAAAAAATATGAAATTTTAGTTAATTTTCAAAATTGAACGCCAAACTGAAATCACTAAACACGCCTGGGTTCTGTGCTTGTGCATGTGTGTGCGAAACGGGAGAAGGAATTGACAAGGTCTTATTTCGTTCTAAATTAGCTCTTTTAAGATCTTTGATTCAAGAGACTCGCCACAAAATTACTCATATAGAGCGCGAGTTACATTCTTTTATATATCATTAACACGATTTAAAACTTTTAGGTGCAAAGTACTTTCAGTACTAAAATGTTGAAATAAATGACTGGCACCGGAATTTACGAACAAATTTATTTGGAAATAAGAAAAAGATTATATTTCACATACATATTAAATGGAAAAGATTTTAGCAAAGTTCTGGTGCCATTGTGATGTTTCGGAATTAAAATTAAGTGGTTTTATAAACATACCACTGCCCCTCAAAGGGTTAAGACTGCTGTTTTCATCCTTTCTAGTCCTTTCTAGTCTTTCCCACTGTTTCTATTTATCTATTGTAGGCAATATTTAAATGGGAAATAGTTCCTATCAACTTTCCCATTTTCTGGCAATTTTTTACATTTTTCTATAGTCAGTTTTAAACATTTTCTTTTCCATCCCACCATTTTACCTAAGTTTTACAAAATAAATTTACATTCTTTTATGTATATACAATTAGCTTTTCATTATGCACAGTGTATAATAAAAGGATTTCCAAAACCACTTAATTAACCTTCTCACTGCCGCGAACTGATTTATCCGTTCACTAATCTGTACGTTTCACCGCAATAGAATAATTATTTATGTTAATATAATTCAACAGATATAATGCAGTTTTAAAAACTTAAGTTATGATCATAGGCGCCAACCTCAAACTAATCTTCCGTAATACTTATGTTAATTTGACCCTGATTTAATAAGTTTCGTACCAGAAATATTTTTAAGAAATGCAATTAACTATGTTCCACGTAGAAACCTGGAATTAAATAAATAAGCATTCGTGAAATAAATTTTCTGGTTCGAAATGTGGTTAACCTGTGTTAAATTAATCCAGACCTTACGGAAGATCAGGGGAAAGTTGGCAGCTATGGTTATGATTCACATTATGATTCCTGTCAAGGCTTATATGCTTATACGAAATTAAAAAATTGATATCATGTTGGAAAAATCATCCTTTTTTAGCATTTAAATAAAATTACAGAGAAAACAACATTACAACTCGCCCTTTTGCTCGGCGGTCAGGGGATGAAGGGAGCCTTAAGCATCTAGTCAAGCCTCCCGACATAGATCTTTTCTAAAGAATACCACATTGTTATGTTAAGCCTAACTTACTGTGCAGTTTTTATGCCTGCAATGAAAGCTCGATATTTCTGCATTACTTTAACCCGAGATTGCTCGCGCAGGGTATGTCATACCCAGACTGGGCACGGTTATTACATTTCTCCCCACTAATTTTCGAAAAGGAGTCGTCAAATTATTTTTGTGAGCAATGTCAACGATTAAATAAAATGACGATTTTTGTTTGAATTTATTGGTGGCAAAGTGTTAATCGTTCATATCCTGGATACGCGCGAGCATTTCAGGGTTAAAGCTACTTAAATTTCTATGATATAATTTATTTGAAAAAAGCTTACAAAATATTTCTAAAAATCACAACTTTTAGGTTGAAAACGCATCACAATTGGTTTTTCCACACCTATTTCGATTATCTCTATGAAACGAAGACTGTTGTTTCAGCATTCCAGTAGCTTTGGTTGGCACCTATTGATAAAACTATGAAATTCTTTTAGATATGAAAATTGATTCGTGGGTCAAGCCTATGATCCCCTAGTCTCCCCTACTAATTAATTATTATCCCGAATAAACTCTGGCGTACAGGGCTGCCTCTGACTACTATTTTTCTATTGTATTCGCACCACCAATTTCTAAAAAATAAATTTTATAGAATATTTATGTTGTACATGTTGTCAGGGTTTATGTGAAAGATATTTATTTTAAGAAAGTGTTGCGAGTAAAAATTAAAAAATAGTCACCATTCGGGATAGTGAACTGATGTTAAAGCTTAATGCATTAATACCTGTAAAATATTAAAAATACAACTTAAAACCTGTGTATTATATTTTGTTTCATTTCCTTATATTTAAAAATAGAATAAAAAAGTATGTTACTTTTTTTACAGTTTTTTCTTAAAAAAATAGGAAAGGGAAACGGTTAAGGCTATTCTCAAATACTCTGATCCGCAATGTGAAACTTTTTGACACGTTTACTGGCTCATTTTTACACGAATAGGCATAAAATTGGCCGGTCTGAGAATTTAAAATCGATTTGGAATCTAATAGAATTTTCCATTTTTTAATAAATAAAATATTTATAGAGTTTTAAAAGATTCTTGTTACGTGACGACAAGTTTTACCCCTTTCTCACGTTGGAAATTTGGTTTAAAACATACAATTTGGCAATATTTTCTGAAAGATCTTCTGTCTTTACCAAAAAATGGAAAATGTCTTTCAATTATACAGTTTCTGTTTCAGATAACCTGGTGATTCCAAGGAAAAATGTTTCCCTGGTGTATGCATACAGTATTGAGGTTTCACATGCTTGATACTAATGTGTTGGATGTAGTCATCTAAAACATTGGTAAGAATGGAATAAATACCATTGAAAAATCTTTGCATCCCTCCCCCTTCAATGTTGCTGTTTAGCTAACAAAAAATTTTCTCGCAACAACCTTTTTTAAAAATTAATATTTTTCAAGAAATATACAATTTTACAATAATAATAATAATAATAACACTTTCTCTGAAAAACGCTGTATATAACTGCTATTTTTTTTTTTTTTTCTCTCCAAAATTTTCGTTTGATGGTGTTTAGAAAAGTAAAAAAAAAAAAAAAATTTATTGACAGAGAAATCATATTTATTTTTATTTAATCTTATTTTATTTAATTTTTTTGCTGTGTTGTTTGGTCAACTTTTCTACATCTGCGTCAAAATTGTGCTATTAGCGTCCACATAAATTTACAAAAACATGGGTAAAAGTAGATAAAGAGGATGGGGTGAGAGGTAAAATTTGAGGCGCAGCTACTAAGATCTCAAAAATTTATAGCTTGAAGATACTCCGTCACCCGGAGGCATAGTCAGTAAGCGGAGGCTGCTGGTTCCGGGTTTCGAGTCTCTGGGTAAGACATGGATGTAATTGTGATTGTGGTTTCAAAAGTAATACATATATATAATGTAGAGAAATAAAATTGTTATGTCTGGTTTGTGTTAGAATTTATGTGTACAAATAAGGATCATTCGAGGCGATAGCCATTGTTGCTATAGGCATCAAATCAATCTCCACTATGGTGGAAGATACTTCGCCCTATAAACATTGCCTTTGTTTTGCATATGGTCTATGAACGAAAGATTTTTAAGTAATTTTTTACCACTTTAAACAGTTTCAAAATATCGATATTTATAGTATGTTTTTTATAGAAATATTTTATATATATAGATTAAGATGTTTTATTCTTTTTGGACGTTTTTCTTTAATCCTTTATTCCCAGACGGAACATTAAAGTACCATTAAAATAACTTGTTATAAAATTCATTTAATGCATAGATCAGTAGTAATACAGTTTAGAATGAGTCATAGATACTTTACTTTATCTTAGTTCCAAAAGCATTATTGGGTGCACAAAACAAAAATATTTTTAAAGGGTGATTTCTGTTTCATTTGCATCTTTTCAGCTTTCTTGACGTTGAAAGATTGGTGGTGTGTGTGTGTATGTGTGTGGGGGGTTCAGTATCGCTATATTTCTATTGTGAGAACATTATATATGTATATTTCCTAATTCTACAAAATAATAAAAATAATATTTTAAATAAAAGATTTGAGTGGAGTTGTAAATATTGCACAAAATCCCTATAAATCCCAATTTAATTAATTAATTTTAATTGACAAAATCCTTCTAAAATTTATTAAAGGATTGTGTAAATCTTCTAACGTAGTTTTAAAAATTCACGAAAAATGCTTTAGAAGATGAAATTTTCCTGAATTCATAATTTTGGACATAACGGGTTAAATGCGTTTTCGATTACATTATAGATTTTTCAGCTGAGTTCACTTGTAGTATAGAATATGGAGGATATGCGTTAGCTAATATCTTTATGCAGTGTCTCCTAGAAAAATGCGAAATGATTATATTCGTTATCTTCGGCAATTATTACTTGAGTACATTTCAGTGATTGTACAACATATTTTAAGCCGTCATTTAACACGAAATTCAGACAATGCTCCACCCACTTTATATTGCTAAACTTTCTGCATTACAAATGAATGTCTATCATACACGCGATGAGCAGTGTTTAGTTATAATAAATTGATGAATGTAGTGGAGATGAAGCAAAATACAGTAATGTGTTTCTGGCGTAGAAAGAGTTAAAATAATGTATTTGAAAACCAAAATTTTAAAAATTACAGCCAACAATTTCTGCTCAAATGTTGTCATCTTTAAAAAACATACATCTAAATTTAGATTATGTGCAGCGCTAAATAATAAACAAGTCGAAAATTGTACGTCAAACGTGTAACTAGTTTTATAAATATTTAGATCTTGGTGCAATAGCTGTTACACACTTAGGCAAAAATACATGAATACAAAATTTATTAAGATTGTATATATTAAATTCAGTAATACGGTAATAATATGACTCCATCTTAAATAGAACGTAATCACCACAGCATCCTAGAACCACTATATATCATGGTATATCATTGAATTAATTATGTATGATAGGATTTAATAGAATGAAGAAAACTTTTATTAATATATTTTAAAGCTTTGATTCGATTTTCATAAAATTTGAAATCACTCGACAAAATTCTGCAGCGATTATATATATTAAATTTCAAACCATTCGGTTGGGTAGTTTCTCCGCTGGTACAGTAGAACCTCGATTATCCGAGGTAATTGGGACCGACCCTCTTTCGGAAAATCGAAATTTTCGGATAATCGAGAATGCTCCAATTTAAAGATTAAGGAGAAATATAAGCAATATTTCTTATTATGGTAACAAGTGCTTAATAAAAATAAAGCAATAGCAAAATTGAAACAAGAATAAATTACCTGAATTTTAATTTTGAAATTAAGTACTTTTTACATATATCACAAAAGTTTGAAAAAATGTTTTGTTTGTTGCAGTTTTGATTGCCTTTTCTTTGAAGCTCTACTATGGAGTTTTTTAGTTATTAGTTCAACAGTATCACAGTCTTTCCGCCAAACCTTTTGCAAAACATTCAAAGGCTTCAGAATGGCTAATTTGTTAGTTTTCTTCGCTCCACTCAGCAGCTTACGGGAGTTCAAGTTGAATTCAAAGAAACTCTAAGAAAGGGGATCAAAAATATTTATATGTACTCGTAGTTTGGAAAGGACTACTTGCACACAAGGAATATGGTAGTTAAAAAAAAAAAAAAAAGCTTTGAAAATGGATTTCGGTTAACAGAGAGTTTCGGTTAAAATAGTTTCGGATAAAAGAGGTTGTACTGTATATGCGGACAGACAGACGGGCGGACCAGGCGACGACTGTAGGTGTTACGTATTTATTTAATTAAGAACGTACCTAAAAATTGAGTACATTGTCATTTATATATCAATGCACAACAATTAAGTAATTATTATTTATGGTGTTTCAAATGGTTTGTTTATTATTTGAAAGATTTAATTTATCGAATTTTATGTAAGTGATGCATCGACAAAAGTGCCTTATTTTCGTGAACAATTAACACACAAAATAGCACAGTATTTTTTTTGTGCAGATTACCATGTTTGATACGTCTGTTTACATTTCAGGATAAAATTGGATGCTAAAAATTATCGTTTATGTAATTTTTGATAGAAGACAATCATAACCAAATTGGCTTCAAAAATTATTTGATAAAAAATGATTGTTGCACACTTAAGTCTTACCCCTTACATTTAAGGAGAAAAATTGTTGCTGATTAGGGTGGGGGAAGGGGGTAATAATTTTTGTGACTTTTTTTTTTTTAGGCCGAAAAAGAAATTTCATTCTTCTAGATAGTCCGTAAGATTTTCAAATTTATTTAACATTTTTTAAAATCTTCTATAAAAAATTGTTATTTTTATATTTGACATTTTATTATTACAAACTGTATGTTAGAAATAGGAAATTACTTATGTTACATAAGAAATCATACTTAATACCGTGGATTATTTTTCACTATATTGAGATAATATACGGTAGCCTCTTCCTATATTAAATCTATGATATAGGTGGCTGTAGTGATTTTTATTTATTCATTTTATTATTATTATTATTATTTTTAACGGAAACAGAATTGGTTTGGTGTCTAAAGTATTACACATTAATTATAGTAGTGATAGGACCACTGAATTAAGCGCATGCTTTTCAGATGCTAATTTACTTTTTAAATGTTAACTTTAAAAATTGTATAACTTTGTTTATTAAAAAAAAAATATATATTTGCTGAATTAAATCAATTCCGCTAAAGGACACTTTTCTGCATTTTCGATCTGCTACACAGGGATGAGAGTGCTCCGACCCAAATGGTTGATTTTCACCACTAAATTTTAATAGTATTCTCTGTTTTATGAAATCTCAGAAATTCTGCAATTGAATACGGCGAGAAAAACTATTAAAATTTAGTGGCAGCAATCGGTCATTTGTGTCGGAGCACTCTCATCCCTGGCTACAGTTGCATAGCTACCAACATCTTACGCTTTTCTGTACCACAAAAAAATTCTAGTACATTTTACCTTTTTAAATCGCTGTAATCTGTCGATTAAATAAGGCAAAAATTTCTATTAAATTTTTGTGGTACAAAAAAGCGGAAGAGTAGGCAGCTATGCAGCTGTAGTATCAATCCATCAATCAAAATGCAAGAAGTTAGGAGATATGAGAATTTACGGAATTTTTCTTCTGTGATCTTGGAAAAAAGGTAAAATTCACATGACAACATTAAGCGCACTTTTCTTTGTCAGTTGTATGTTGTTAGGCTCGTACGACCAATTTTAACCCATTTATGCCTAGCGTTCAATTTTTGGGACGTTTCGAATTTTAATAAATTTTTATGTTCTTCTGCTTTACAACATGGAAATTGTACGAAATAACTGTCGATGAATGTCTTTATCTATTACCGAGAGATGACAGCATAAGATTGATATTTATTTGCTTAAATGAAGGCAGAGCGAAATGTAAAAAGTAAGTTTATTTGTATTTTTTGTATCAAGGATCCAGATATATAAGTCATAATCTTAGCTTGTAGACTTCTTTGAAATACGTATTTTTTAAAATTGCAAAATTATATGTTCAAGTCTGTTTTTTATGCATGTGTGTAACGTACAAAATATGTAATATACAAAACCCATTTATGCCTAGCGTTCCAGTTTTGGGACGTTTCGAATTTTAATAATTTTTTTAAATGTTCTTCTTCTTTACAACATGAAAATTGTGCGAAGTAATTGCCGATAAATGTCTTTATCTATTACCGAGGGATGACAGCATAAGATTGATATTTATTTGCTTAAATGAAGGCATACCAAAATGTAAAAAGTAAGTTTATTTGTATTTTTTGTATCAAGGATCCAGATACATAAGTCATAATCTTAGCTTGTAGACTTCTTTCAAATACGTATTTTTTAAAATTGCGAACTTATAAGTTCAAGCCTTTTTTTATGCATATTTGTAACGTACAAAATATAGGGCGCAAGGCGCAAATTGGTACATATTTCTATTAGACATTAAGGGGGCAGTTATTTATGTAAAGTCCTTTCAAGATGATTTTGAAATAAATTGTTTTTTAGCCCCAAATACCATTATTCTTAATTTATTATTAATAATGCTTGGCTAGTTCCATGCGTTTTTGTAGTGTAAGTCAAGTAAACAATAGAGCCATTGCCATCCCTTTATCGCCCATTTGGCGTCAAAACATATAATTCTCCACAGCAGCAGGAAGTGTTACTAGGCAACCGCAGACGACTTCAATTGAAAGTTTGATATTTTTAATCATAAATTCTTCAGAACGATTTGACATTTTAGCTTGATTTGTGTTATTTACAGTAAATTGAAAAATTCATCTTGTGCAAAAAATGGAGTTGACTCGTGTGCATTTTCGTGGGATTATTTTTCATAACTTTCGATGTGGATTGTCAAGACAAAAGTGCTTCCATAAACTTAATTCTTTATACAGCGATAAAGCACCATCCTACACCACTATAAAAAACTGTATAATGAATTAAATCGTGGTCGATGTTCGCTCCAGGAAGCATTCCGTGAAGGTCGTCCAAAATCGGTT
The DNA here is from genome assembly GCA_963932465.1 of Maratus speciosus. Classification (NCBI taxonomy): domain Eukaryota; kingdom Metazoa; phylum Arthropoda; class Arachnida; order Araneae; family Salticidae; genus Maratus; species Maratus speciosus. Next base: position 159,761,402 of record OZ010798.1, on the reverse strand, counting down.
GTTGTTCCAGAAAATATCGAGGCTGTGCGTGAACTGATAAAGCAAGATCGTCATGTGACATACTGTGAGACTGAGGAATCTTTGGACAGTAGTATGGCAAGCAACAATAAGATATTATATGAACAATTGGAAGTAAAAAAAAAATTGTTCGCGTTGGATCCCGCATAATCTTACAAACGCTCAAAAGAAGGCTCGTGTCGATTGGTGCAAGGAAATTCTGAAAAAAAAAACGTTCAAGGTTCATCAAAGGCTGTGTATAACATCTAAACAGGTGTCGAACCATGGATCTATGCATATGGGCCAGAAGCAAAGCAGCAATCGACTGTAAGAGCCTTCCAAGATGAGCTAAATCGAACAAAAGTTGTTCGAGGAAGAAACACATCGAAGCAAATGGTTGCTTGTTTCTTCGGCATTACCAGTCACGAGGCGACAGTGTCATTAGAGCAACGCAGGACAGTCAATTCTGAATGGTATACGACCATTTGTTTGCCAGAAGTCTACGGAAAAGTTCTAAAAAAGCAGAAGAACAGGCGAATAATTCGTCATCATGACAATGCGAGTTCTCGCATATCGGCTCAAAACAAAGGAATTTCTGAAAGGCTAAAACATCGAATTTATGGGTCATCCGCCGCACAGTCCTGATTTGGCACCCAATGGCTTTTTTTTATTCCTACACATAAAAAATAAATTACACGGAAAGCGATTTTCGACACCTGAAGAAGTGGTTGATGCATTCAAAACGCAGGCTTTGGAATTACCTCCATCGGAGTGGAAGCAATGCTTCGAAAATTGGTTCAAATGTATTGATCTTCATGGGGAATACTTTAAAAACAATAAATCCAATGTTGATCATAAATATTTATTTTTTCATTACTAGGCCAGAAATATAAATAGCAACCCCCCGTATTCAGTAGTCGGCAATAGAGCTGCTTGATAATAGCCTATTTTACGTTTTTGAATTTATTTTCATACTTTGATAGATATAATATTTGAATAAAATAAAGAAAATGCTTGTTCTCTTATTGATTTACCCATTAGACCCTATCAATAAGAGGGTTACTGCTGGGTTTCAAAATTCTATCTTCAGTCTCTACAAAGCTTAAATTGAAAAAATAAATAAAAGTTAAATTTTTTACATAGATCATCTTCACATAAACTGCTTCGTTAAGATTTACATTACACAGAAAAATAATTTGGTTTAAATGTAAAAATATATTGTGTTATTTAAAGAGGGCGGTTTCGACAAAAATAATTGCATAAGCGAGTTACGAGGTAGATTAATGTTGTAGGACAAATTGTTAATGTTGTAGGACTAAGTTAGAGGACATAGTGCATGTTTTTATCTTTACAGTAGCTAAACAAACACACCACAAGCAAAAATAACACATTTATTTCTACTCTATGAATTATATGTTAAACTCAACCTCCTCTAGGTGTAAAAGAAAACATAAAAATAAATTTATTTACAGAATTCAAGAATATACAAACAAAACAAACAACTTATTTTCCACAATATTTCGTATTTAATTAACACAATTTTTAATACATCAAAGCAAAATATATACAGGTGTAGTATGACATTTTACGAATAAATCGCAGAGACCTGAAAGTCCACAATTCATTTCTTTTTTAGAAAAAAGAATGTGCGGTTTCAGTTGAAGTTTTTTTGTGCATTTATTTATATATAGGTATAACAAGCATAAATATAGCTGACGTTATCTAACCAATTCACTGCCATCGTCTTGACCTGTATTTTATCAATATACAGGCAACACGCATTACCACATGGTCGGCAGAGAATGTTTTAAACGTAATATATAAATTAACACGACATGTAATACAGTGAGTGAACGAGTTGAAAATATATTTATATTTAAATTATGAGAATACCTTTTATTTCATATTATTTTTATGCATTAATTGATCATATTTTATTTGCAAGACCCGAATTAAATCTTTTTGCACCTATATTAACTTCAATATTGAATTTAAATATGTATCACAAAAATAAACGAAAATCGTGCAGTGTAGTGTTAATACATGTTCTCACAAACACATTATTTGACAGATTATGTTTAAATATATCTTTTAAATATATTTATTATAATCCAAAAAATTAAATTCTTTTGTACATAAGATTAATGTAAAAACAGTATATCTGTTGAATGAAATATCAAAAATATAATAAAGTAGCTCAAGAGTAAACACTTTTTATTTGCAAGAACCCAATTAAATCTTTTGCGTCTTTATTAACATAAATATTGAATTTAAAATATGTATCACAAAAATAAATGAAAATCGTGCACTGTAGTGTTAATTCATGTTCTCTAAAATACATTATGTTTAACACTAGAACACCGGGAATGAGTTGATCCGTCTCCGACCATATGATTAAATGTCAACTGGAACCAGAAAATTTTTAATAAAATAAGTTAAATTTAAACTACGCAGATTTGTATTAAATAAATCACCCAAATAATTTTAAATAAAAATTCTGGTGTCAAATATTTTTATGAAACTTCAGTAAAATTTCCGGGCGTTCTAGTGTTAAATATATGTTTTAAATATATTTATTATAATCCATAAAATTAAATTTTTTTGTACATAAGATTAATGTAAAAACATTATCTATGTTGAATGAAATATCAAAAATACAATAAAGTAGCTCAAGAGTAAACACTTTTTTATTTGCAAGAACCCAATTTAATCTTTTGCGTCTTTATTAACATCAATATTGAATTTAAATATGTACCACAAAAATAAATGAAAATCGTGCAGTGTAGTGTTAATACATGTTCTCTCAAACACATTATTTATCAGATTACGTTTAAATATATGTTTTAAATATATTTATTTCAATCCATAAAAATTAAAAAAAATTGTACATAAGATTAATGCAAAAACTTTATATCTGTTGAATTAAATATAAAAAATATAATAAAGTAGCTCAAGAGTAAAAATGCTGACTGCGTAAGTAGCGGATCAAGACCCTTATTATTGCACGGACAATTCGGTATTTTGACCAGGGACCCCAAACCTCAAGCCCCCCTCCCCCAAATCCATACATTAATTTATAAAATATTTACTCTCTCCCACCACAAATTCCAGCTCTGAAAATTTTCAAATACAAAACACAAATTTCATCTTTAAAAGATTCTACTAAACTCTCTAAAAAAACATTTCATTTTTAACACACATACATCAGTGTTTTCCCAATGCTGACCTCAACCACTATTAAATAAGAAATAATATTTTGATTTTAATAGATTTTATTAGCAATGAACTTAAATCATATCTAAACTAAACTGGTTGAAAATAATCAGTTCTCATTGTCATGAGATAAATTTTCTTCCATATTCAAAGTTTTTTCTTTTAACATTGAGTTAAATACGTAAAACAAACTCAAAATGGCCATCCTGTTAGAGTTATTGAAAAAACGCTTTCTACTTGAGAAGTAGAATGTATTTGATTTGATATCATGTTGTGTGTAGTACAACTTAAGATGTAAAAGAAAGTAACTTGATTGACTCATATTTACATGTCAAAGTATTTGGCACTCTGAGAAGTAACCATAAGTTGAAGTTATTGAATTCATATAACATTAATATTAACCCGTAACTGGAGACAGAAGTCAGAATGACTCCGCGTTGTTCTTTGGCTCTGATTATCATGTGTTTTTTTTGTCCTTGAATAAAATCATTCCTCAGTACCGACAAGTAGTTCTTTTATCGTTACATGATTTCCAGAATATATTGCGTTTCTGAAAAAAATTCCAATGCTGTTTACCAAAGACAAAAAAGGAAAATAGCATTATATCTCTGAAAGCGTAAGAAAATTCATGTCTCCAGTTACGGGTTAACGTAATATAACAAGTTGCTAAAGTTACATGAAAGAGTTTTGTTTTGTACTAAGAAAAAAAGTATTTTTATTAATTAAGGTATTTAATTTAGAATTGACGGAGATAAGAATTTTCTTCTATTTAAAATCCAAGGTACGAAAATATTGTTTATGCATTACACATAAGTCTGACCATCAGTTCTATCTGAATAATATTGCAATAATTCGAATGGGGCCTCCTAATTTATCTTTGCACAGGGCCCCAATTATGATCGGGGCCTGAACGGTCTGCATCTAGTCATTCATTAGCGGGGTGCGGCCGAGGCAGATTCGCATCCTATACAGACCTCAATACAATGCATTAATATACAGTGAAACCTCCCTGTGCGACCACCTCCATTAAGTGACCACCACACTGAACGATCATTTTAACATGGAACGAAATTTATTCCCATAGGCTTGATACTAAATTTACCTCCATTCAGAGACCATCCCAGTTGAACTCCCTCCACGAACGACCAATTTCTTTGAAGAAAATGAAACAAATTCCGTTTTTTCTTGGTCACTTGAAGAAGGATTTTATTAGAAAAATAATTCCGGAGTGCACATTTTTCTTTAAACTTCAAAACTGAGTTTAGATTTTTTTTGTTCCGGTAACTTTTAATCTTTTAAGTGTTTAAACCCCCTTTGTGCATTTTAACATAATGTATTTAACTCTGATGACGAATTAAGAAAGACGGTTCAATAAACTCCCCTGCTGTATTCTTTAGGAAACCCTCAAAGAAACAGATAGTTTAAAGAAATCGTCATTATTTGTTCCCGTCCAAATAATTAAAAAAAAATTGCATTTATTTACTGAAATTAGAAAGGACTTGGAAATAAAAGTTATGAAAGATAAAACCGCAAAATCAGAGCAAACGTCAATGTAATCATTTTTTAAACTATGCAGTAATTAACTTACGTAATTAACCTTTATTTTAATACTTAAATTTTTATATTTTTTCCTAATGTGAAAAATAAATTTTAGTAACATTAATTGTTAGCTTTTTTCAACAATTAAAATCTAGATTTCAACATGACCTTCATTAAGAGACCACCTCTCTAAGCGAACAATTTTTATTGGAACGGAATGTGGTCGCTTTAAGGAGGTTTTGCTGTAGCTACAGCATTCACGCTCAGCTTACAAAAGTTAGTCAGCACACAAATAAAGCATCCCACTTGCCGTGTTGTTCTCCGTTTAGTTTTTGATGTGTTTGTGTGATACTTTGTTCTAAATAATATAACACCTCTTTATGTTTGTCAGAAATTTTGTTTCTTATATGTTCCAAATAATACCTTAGTTCTTTATGCTTATCAGTATTTTTGTTTTTTGTAGATCAAAGTAAGTAGAAACTCTTTTATCCGAAACTCTCGGTAAACCGAAATCTATTTTTAAAGCTTTTTCTCCTCCTACTATCACATTCCGTGTGTGCAAATCCATTTTGGAAGATTCCCCCCCTTACTATCACATTCCTTGGGTGGAAATCCATTTTGAAAGTTTTTTTTTAAACTATCATATTTCCTGTGTTCAAGCGGTGCTTTCTGAACTACGAGTACATATAAATATTTTCGATCCCCTTTCTTAGAGTTCCTTTGAATTTAACTTGAGCTCCCGTAACCTATAGAGTGGAACGAAGAAAACGAACAAATTAGAAATTCTGAAACTTTTGAATGTTTTGCAAAAGGTTTGGCATGGCTGGAGCAGCAGAAAGACTGTGATACTGGTGAACTAATAATATCATATAAAAAAAAATCCATGATAGAGCTTCAAAGCAAAGGCAATCGAAACTGCGACAAACAAAATATTTTTTCAAACCCTTGTGGTATATATATATATATAAGGTACTTAATTTCAAAATTAAAATTCTGGTAATTTATTCTTGTTTCTATTTTGCTATAGCTTTATTTTTATTAAGCACTTGTTACTATAATAAGAAATATTGCATGTATTTCTCCTTAGTCTTAAAATTGAAGCATTCTCGATTATCCGAAAATTTCCGATTTTTCGAAAGAGGGTCGATCTCAATTACTTCGGATAATCGAGGTTCTAATGTACCTATATGATCCAACGTTCGAAATATTTTTTAGTTTTACTGAATAAACACTGTAAAACAAATATGTAACGTTACTCCATAAAATTGCTGGAAGGCTTGTTGCCTCCATTTTATAGAGTAATTTAACCGATATAACCGGTGTTACGTTACGCTAATGTGTAATATTACACCAGTTATATCAGTTTAAATTGCACCACTATATAACTTAAATCACTCAATTGGAGGCAGAATGCTGCCACCAATTTTATAGAGTAACGTAACATATTTTTTTTACAGTGAAAGAATGGAAACAAATGAAATCTGCATCGTTTATTTCTGACACTAGCGCATTTAGATCCGCGTCTATTAGTACTGAAGATGAACATTTAAACTATACTGGTACCGATGCAGATCCGCATCCAAGTAGTAAGATACGTCTCAGAATGAGTTAATGTGCGATTTTTGTGATAGTAATAAAATTTTTATACAAATATGAACTTTTTCTATCTTGAAAACCAGACCACGTATTGTACGCGACCACAGATAATGCTTCGCAGTCAACTTTTCAATTTACTCAAATTAAATCTATACTGATAGTAATGCATTAAGCTACGAAAGTTATACCACAACTTTAACCTAACAGAAGGTAAGGAAAAGCGTTTGAATTACTATGTTTCAAGTAATCAGTTTCTTACAATATTCAAGTAAGAAAGGAAAGGGTATTTGGCATCATGATGGTGAAAATGTGTTTTATCAATAGTCGCTTTTATGCTTTTTATTGTACAGAAGAACTCAGGCGATTTTATGGTCTACGAATAATCGTGTACGACGCGATTGATCTACGTAGCAATGAACCTTTCTGAATTACTTTCTAAGGCTGAAAGGTAATAGTTTGTTTCACGGGAGTGTATTTATAAATATGCCTTTTCCTAATACAAATAATTGTAAAGTAGAGTTATTTTCACTGTTGAGTATTTGTTAAAAAAAAAAAACGAAGAAATTAAACTATGAGCATTTTTATTTCATCAATATTTAATGATATGTTCGAAAGTTGTAAGAGGTTAGTTACTGCAGTGTCAAATTGATAAAAGTCCATTTTATTAAAGATTCATCCAGCGATCGTAAAGACTGAACGCTTGTTTTCATCTAAGAAATTACCAGGTCATAAGTTTTAAGGCTGTTCTCAAATCCAAAGGGTTACATAAGTTTTAATTCCTTTTTGTTCAAAAACGATTGAAACTGGCAGATGTTGTTATTCAGAAACTATGTAATCGAAAGACGCTTTCCGTTTTTTTTTTGTAAACGCAATAGATCTTTAGGAGAATACAGTCAAAGTGGGTGTTTTGAACCGAATTTCCAGACGAAAGGAGAAAAATCAGTAAGTGAATGGACATTTGTCACATGATCAAAATCGCTTATAACTCGATAGGTAATTTATTAATCAAAATATCGAAAATACATTTCGATTCTAAATCGCTTCCGTAGTCAGACCTTTCAGTTTTGTATCTTTACGTTTAAAAATGTGTCCGTCATTGTATCAGAAAGTTCCGCGCTTGTTGAGCAGTAAACTTGAGAACAGCCTTAAGAAATAGCATAAATCAGTTTCAAAATTATGTTGAAACAGAATTACTCACTAAAATGTTACAGCCTAAATTGAATTGATGTTTTCAGTCTAGATCTATAATTTATTATTTTAGAATACAGTCGATTATGCACTGTGAAGTTAATATACAAATAAAATATACATTTACACATGGCAATAAAAACACTAGCCACTGAACATTAACCTTTTTGTCTGAAGAAATCTCCTGAATTATTTTCAGTAACATAGTATGCTTTGATGTTGAGTTTAGTCCATACTTCACACCTTTGTAAATAATCACATTTGAAAATGATATTGTTGAGATCGTATACAGCATCTTTCAAGCAGTTAAATCACAAAATTTGATATATATATATATACACTAATGCATTTGGTTAACTGTAAGATGCGTAAACACAAGTCTTTAAAATGCAAATAAATACACCGTAAAAATTCAGAATGACTTGTACTACAAATTTTGCACAAATAACACTGAGACACTTCCATTTACGTCACAAGTCTGTTCGATACTATATGTATCTATGTACAATGGAATAGTAGCACCAACATTCCTAATAGCACAAGTTATCAATGTGACGTCACATACGGTCACAAATGTCACTGTCACAGCTATGACCAAAATATGAATTCCTTAATCCGTCATATGGTGACTTTACAGTGATCGACATATAGTGTCTCCAATGAGAAGACGTTGTGACAGATTTTGTTTTTTATATTTTCTGAAACTCCTGACTTTTCGATATCACAGTGACTTGGATATGACTCAGTTTTACCGTCACCTGACGGTGATGGTAGTAACAGTTGTATTTATGTCACGGTGCATTCACAATTCGGTCATATTTTGATCGCGGTGCTATAAAGGATGTATTGTCTATAATGTATTTTATCTTTGTTTTGAACCAGTAACACAAGAGGAGTTGATATTTGCAGAAAGTCATGTTTTGAGATATTTGGCCAGTAAATGAACCTTGGCAGCAACTGGGTCGTTGGAGAGGAATTCATAAAAGTGTCTCACGGAGACTACACCTCACTCGTTCGGGTTCCAGCGTTTGTCATTTATACTAATGCGAGTAAGCTCTTCGTAGCTGCGGGAACAGCTTTTCCATTCGAACAAGAACGTTCAGCATTCTAAAAAAATAATAAAAGATAATTTTAAGAGTGAAAATAAACAATTTGGAAATAACTTAACAATTATAATCAATAAATAGGAATTAGGGTCAGGTGGGGTAATTATGACCAGGGAGTAATTATGATCGCCGTCATATTGGAGAAAACTGTGTATGGTAAAATTTTGTTTCAAGCTTAATTATTAACCTCATAATGTATATTTCATCTTAGATGTTCTTTATTACTAGTCTGAATCCTTTTTTGAGAGCCGAATAGCAATTTGAAACTAAGTCTATAAAGTTTTTGATAAACGAATTTGTCCCTTTGACGTTCAAAGTGGTCACAATTACCCCAAACAAATGTGTATTGGCACGTATAAAGAGAAGATATACTGGCAGAGCTGCCAAGTCTTCGACTTTTTGGATACCAGTATTTTAATACAGGAAATGTTCTTTTATTTTATTGGAACATTTAGGTGATTTAAAAGAGCATAATTTTCTCTAAGATAACAGTGGTGTGCAAAAGGCCGGAGACTTGGCAACTCTGTACTGGTCATAATTTATCCACTAGTGGTTTTAATTACCCCAAACTTACGTGATTATGAGTTTTTTCGAAGGGGGGGGGGTAATTATAACCATCCTTTTATCTTTAAAAAAGCAGCTACGAGAATTAAAACTTTTAAAATGTGTTCTTAACTCCTTCGGGATGAGCGTTTTTTACGGAATTTTTAATCTTTAGTCACCGGATTTTTAAAACAGAAATTTTTGCCAAATTGAATCGGGAAAATGCTTGGATTAAGTAAGGCAAAATTTAGAATACAATTTTACTGGTGAGAATAATCACCGATTCTGAGCAACTTAAGAGGCACGAATACCGGTCGCTCGTCCCCAAGGGGTTAAAGGATCAAAGTTTCTTCCTATGTACTAAAAACACCACTCTTACAAATAGAAATAAGCAAAAAAAAAAAAAAAAAAAAAAAAAAATGTTGAAAATGTAAAAATTTGTCATAATTATTCCTCCTGACTATACTGCCCATAGATGGCAAATTGCGTGACTTTTCTTGTGCAGCCTTGTATAAGATATATAAATTTTTATGCATACCACATAGCGAAACAAATTGCCATCCTGTTAAAAAAAAAAGCTTAAAGCTACTGAAAAAGTTTCTCTGGAAACTGCCCTTCATAAAACGTAATGTATCTATATCCTTTTATGCAGCCATGTATATAAATATATTATTATACTATTCCAACATCGTACAATATAGTAAAATTTGCGTTAAACTGAAAAAAGCATACTTGTAGGTACAGCTGAAAACATACAGTCGTGGAAAAAAAAGCAAACACCCCTTACTAACTCTGCAAAAAAATTATCGTAGAAGAAAGTTACTGGTACCACACGATTGGTAATAAAGTCTACTTTTAAAAGATGTATACAAAATTTCCTTAGGGGGCCATCTACATAGTAAAACGAACCATAACTTTGTTTTTTTCTATAGCAGCACACCATTCTGACAGTATAATGAACTTTACATACTTCAATTAGCCTAAAAACAAATTTTTATGCAATTCGTACGATCAGTTTCCAAGAAATGAATTATTTTAAAACGAGCGTATTTTAGGGGCTGTATCCAAGTTGAAGTCCGGTACTCGATTGTTGACCGAGAGAGCATCTTAAGCACAAGCACCACTCAAACAGTTATTGAAGACTTCTAGATTACAGGATACAGGGGGTCGCAGCATATAGGTCAAATTTTATTATTCTTACCAGTATTTTTAATCAACAATCTTCAAAAGACAATTTTATAAGATATCCGATAGAAATGTATCATGAGGATTATTTATAAAATATACTGGTAAGAACAATAGAATTTGTCCTATATGCTGCGACCCCTGGCGGATGCCAGGCTGGGAGAAACTCCCCCGCTGTTATAAGATATGCTCCCATAAAGTTATAAGATAAAAGTTATATGCTCCCATAGAAGCAAAGTTATAAGCTGTTAAAGATTGAAGTGAACTGAAGAATCAGCCCTTTTTGAGTGAGTAACCAACAGGGTAGGGGCACAGCCCCAGGGGTGCCCCGTAGATACTAACAAATTGTTATAGAACGATAGTAAAAAGAATGAGCGAAATTTTAAGGTGTATAATGGGGGGTACGGCCCCCCGCCCCTCCCTGGCAGGTCCTCAAAGTCGGGACTTTTTGGAAATATTTAAAGTGAAGGAGTAGCTGCTGTAATAAGGATAGAATTATAAATAAAAAATTTCAAATATCTAGTCACTTCTATCATAGACGGCCCCTTAAACCATCATTTTAACCTTTTTTAAAGCACAATTTGAAAACTACTTGGAAGAAAAATGTGAAATTTTGGATTTCCATAAAGCAGGACTTAATAAATTTAAATCCATCAAAAAAATTGTAGGTTGCAATTCGTAATTTTTCTCGAATATTAATTTCATAATCCATATTTCACATCAGAAAATTATAAGAATTGCAAATTCAACGTATTTAAGTTTGGGTATTTTAATATTATTGCTACACAAAAAAATAGCCCATTAGAAGTATAATTTCAGGAGATATTAATGAAAATATGAAAATGTAATTTAACATTAGAAGCACTAAATTTTGAATGTTTATAATTCAAAAACTTATGATTCAAATGACTTGAAATTTGGTGTCTGGGCATAGTTTGAATCGGAGATTTGAAATATCTTGTTAAAATTGGGTATTGCCTTTGAAAAAAATGAGGTTTGGGTTCGTTTTAATATGTAGACGGCCCCCTAAGCAAATTTTATAAATATCATTTAAAAGCAGACTTTATTTCCAATCGTTCGATACTAGTAACTTTCTTCTACGATAATTTGTTGAGGAGTTAGTAGGGTGTGTTTATTTTTTTCCCACGTCTTTACTTGCAGTAAATCCATTCAATAGAAGTTAAACCGAATTCTTTTGGATAGCTCTGTATCAATGGAATTTATAAATACCATATAATATACTAAAGTTTAATTCAGCTGTAAAATTCACAACTCAAATAAAAACGCATTTCCAGCATTTATGATCCAATTTCTTTTCAAAGCATTGCAAATGAATTTATTTATAATGTAAAAGCATCCCTAAGAGTAATAAAATAGAGATAATTTGGAAAATGCAAAACACAGTTAAAAATGTACTTTAAGCAATTCATGCACATATATGATAATACTTACGAATTCTTATGTGCAGATCTCTTATATGCCCTATAGATTTTATATATACCACATCATACACTAATATTTATTTAAGATTACAAATATATATGTTGTTGAAAATGAATTTCCAGGAATCATTGTTCATAACTAGTCATACAACCGACTTCTTTTGTGTGTCTCTATAAATGAATGTTAACTACTAATGGAATGCTACGTACTTCATAATCTATAAAAAGCATGTTGTGAAATTCAGTTTTGAATATGAATTTCATTATGTTTGAAATAGTGTAACATCATTAAAATATACTGTAGACAATTTCCCCCTATATTTCATTATGTAATAGAATTTTTTTGTGTGTTTCCTATAAACAAACTGTAACAGCTATATATTTCTCTTCAATAGGGAACTTGGTATAGAAAAGCTGGATAATACATTTATTAATAGCATAGAAACAAGTATAGTTGAGAGAGTTTGAGTGCAACAAACCAAAGACATAAACACTATTGAACTGTACTGAAAGGATTAAAAGTATAGAAATGTGACATAAATAAATCACTAAACAAGAATGCTATCTTGAAAAATGAGTATGACACCATAAATATTCAAAATCACATTCAAAAATAATAACACAATCTAATAAACTAAGATATATACAAAGCAAAAATTAAGAACTGAAGATAAAATATAACTAAAAAAAGAGTACTATTTTCTAAACAAATTAAAACTTTGCACATGCTTGTAGATGTGTACAAAAAAGCATAACAAAAACTTTCAAATCTAAAAGACATTGAAAAACAAAAAACAAAAAATAAAATAAAAACACTAGATGTAAATAAACTAGCTGTTTAACCCGCTCTACGCACGGGACAGAATAAGAATTTTTCTGTTAAAGTGTTGAGTTGTTCAATAACTATTCGATTTAGAAAAATATTTTTCTACTACTGTGCATTTTTTAAAATTAAATTTATCATGTTGCTATGGCAGCAGACTATAAAACGATATCTTTGGAATAAGGGAACAAATAGAAAAAAAAAGTTGGTGTTTGTCATAAAATGTTTTTTCTTTATTTTTTAAAAAATGGTAATAATTAAGCGCAATTAAATAATGTCTAATTATTTCCATGCGAGGTAAAAGAATTATCCTAATACCCACTACAGCCTCTAAGTATTGCAGCGTGGCGTACGTAATATGTATATCTCACATTTCAGTAAACGTTTACACCTGGTTAGGGGTTCGCGTGATTATGGGTTGAACATAAAAATAGGCAAAAATTCGTCAAAAAAAAATTAAATTAAAAAAAAGTTATTTAAAATTTTCGAATTTTTTGCCCCAATCGTTCATGCCCCCCCCCCCCCCCCCCACCAGCAACCTGTGTGCCAAATTTCGTAGCCCTGCTCCCTGTGGTTTCCGAGTTTTTGAGGTTACATAGATGTGCGCACGGATTTTAATATGGTAGACAGCTAGTCGAGAATAAAAATTGAGTAAGGCACTATAAATGTTTAAAAAAGTTCATAAAAGAGAATAACACAATCTGACAACTTAAAAGATGTTAAAAAACAAAATTAAGAAATTAGATGCAAACAAATAATTAAATGAGATTGATACCTTTAAAACAAACCAAAATGTTACAAATACTCCTAAAGCTGTGTAAAAAATGAGCACAGCTAAACTGAAATTTTTATATCCCAAAACTTACTACTTTCATGACACTTTTATGAAAATTTTTCTTGTTTTATATGCAAAAATCTGGGGTAAGTCCACTTTCCTTTTATAACAGTAATGTATGTGCTCAGAAAGTTAAAGAAAACAAATAAAAGATTTTTTTTTTTTTTTTTTTAAATAAATTCATGACACAGTGTAATCAGCTTGACTCGAATGGATCTCCCGTTTCGGAACTGAAGATGATATCTACGCGTCAATAATGCTCGATCACAATCAACAATATTTATCACTTATATTCTGTCGCTTTTCTTCCCCCAAATCACTATTTTCTGACGCATTTATTAAATCCTTTTGTTATATTACATGTAAAAATTCTGGAGTGACACTACTCGACTTTTCGAACACTGATACATGTGTTCAGAAAGTTAAAGAAGAAAAATAGGGATTTTTTAATAAATTTCAGACACCATAGAATCGGCTAAATTCGAACGTTGGATTTAGCCGTTTTGGAATTGGAGATGATAACTTTGCGACAATAATTTTCAATAGCAAGACACAATATTTATCACTTATAACATGTAGCATTTCTTCCCGCAAATCACTATTTCCTGATGCATTTATTAAATCCTTTTCTTGTACTACATGTAGAATTCTGGAGTGACATTACTCGACTTTTTGAACGCTGATATCTGTGCTCAGAAAGTTAAAGAAAAAAAAGTTATTTTTTAATAAATTTCAGATACCATAGAACCGGCTAGATTCGATCGTTGGATCTTCCGTATGGGAACTGTTCATAATAACTTTTCGACAATAATTTTCAACAGCAAGACACAATACACAATCACTTATAACATGCAGCGTTTCTTCCCCCAAATCACTATTTCCTGACGCATTTATTAAATCCCTTTCTTGTACTACATGCAAAATTCTGGAGTGACATTACTCGACTTTTCGAACACTGATATATGTGTTCAGAAAGTTAAAGAGAAAAAAGGGATTTTTTATTAAATTTCAGGCACCATAGAATCGACTGGATACGAACGTTGGATCTCCCGTTTTGGAACTGGAGATGATAACTTCGCGACAGTAATTTTCAATAGCAAGCCGCAATATTTATCACTTATAACATGTAGCATTTCTTCCTCCAAAATCCCTACTTTCTGACGCATTTATGAAATGCTTTTCTTGTACTATATGTAAAAATCGGAGTGACACCGCTTGACTTTCTAATACTGATACATGTCTTCAGAAAATGAAAGAAAAAAAAGGATTTTTTTTAATAAATTTCTGACACCATGGTTTCGGCTAGATTCGAGCTCCCGCTCCCGAGATTAGCTCCCGTTTTGGAACAGGAGCTGATAACTTCGCGACAATAATTTTGAATAGCAAGCCACAATATTTATCACTTATAACATGTAACATTTCTTCCCCAAACTCCGCATTTATGAAATAATTTTCTTGTATTATACGTAAAATTCTGAAATAACGCCATTCGACTTTTCGAATGTATGTTTTTAAGAAATTTGAAGAAAAGAAAGGGATTTTTTATTATAAATTTCTGACATAATGGAATCGGCTAGATTCGAACGTTGGATCTTCCGTTTTGGAATTGAAGATAATACCTTCACGTCGATAATTCCCAATAGCAAACCACAATATTTATCCCTTATAACCTGTCGCGTTTCTTCCCCAAACTCCGCATTTATAAAATAATTTTATTGTACTATACGTAAAACTCTGGAATAACGCCATTCGACTTTTCGAACACTGATGTATGTTTTTTAGAAAGTTAAAGAAAAGAAAGGGATATTTTTTTTATATAAATTTCTGACATAATTTAATCTGCTGGATTTGAACGCTGGATCTTCCGTTTTGGAATTGGAAATGATAGATTCACGTCCATAATTCTCAATAGCAAGCCACAATATTTATCACTTATAACCTACAGCATTCCTTCCTTAAAATCACCCCTTTCGGATGCATTTATGAAATCCTTTTCTTGTACTACATGTAAAAATCTGCTTTGACACATCTCGACTTGTCGATATATGTGTTCAGAAAGTTAAAGAATAAAAAAAATGGATTTTCTTTTATAAATTTCTGACACCATGGAATCGGCTAGATTTAAACGCTGGATCTCCTTTTTTGGAACTGGAGATGATACCTTCATGTCAACAATTCTTCCTCAAACTCCGCATTTATGAAATCATTTTCTGGTACTATATGGAAATGGAATAACGCCATTCGACTTTTCGTACACCGATGTATGCATTCAGAAAGTTAAAGAAAAAAAAAAGATTTTTTTTATAAATTTCCTACACATGGAATCGAATGGATTCGAACGCTGGACCTCCTGTTTTGGAACTGGAGATTATACCTCCGCGCTAATAATTTTTAAGCCATGATATTTCTCACTTACAATCTATTGCATTTCTTTGGGGATTTTTTCTATAGAATCGGTTGTAAAATCGTTCAAATTGGTTTAAAAATAGATAAAATACCTAATCCCCCAGCCGATTTGTACAAAAATCTGTACAATTCTTGCGACAGCAGTTTATAGCATATTCGCCAATCGTAAGAGAAAGCGTAATCGAAAGTACCATTTGTGGGTTATCGTGTTTACTCTGACAACACACACATAAATCACGATTACAATACTTTCTTTAACTATGGATTCGTGAAATAAAAAACAAATATTCTTATTCAGTCCCTCAAATCCAAGTATTTAAGGAAACATCCAAATGCCTCAGGCATATTAACTAAAATGAATGCCACCATATCAAGAAAAATGAAATTATTTGTGTTTTATTCTGCACTAAGATTAGAAACAAAATAAAGAATAAGCAAATAATTAAATATGCCTTTTGTAAAACAAAATAAAACATCACAAACCTTTCAAATGCTACGTGCAGAAAATAAGCCTAAACTGACAACCAACAGGGTATCTATTAGTGATGAGTATGACTTGTTTTATATCCGAATGAATCATTCAGTCATTCGCAAAGCATGGCTACACACCTTCGTATTCTTTTTAATCAAGTAAACCAAGAAATTTTCTAAAGAAAAAACAAATAAGTGCCGAACAATGGAACAATGTGATCAACTTTATGGAATTCCTATTTGCGTCTAACTTAACATCTACTACAGAGGAGATTCATATCGTAGAGGCATTAGGGAGCCGTAAAAAAGAAAATTGTTTAGATGTGGATGATAGATACATGATAAAAAATATAAAATATAAAATGAATAAAAGAGAAACTGCTAGGAAAGCATATTAAATTGAGATGAAAGTATATTAAAATAAATGTCATATTTTGTATCTCTTACTTTAATCGTTTCTTTTTTACAAAATTTCTGGTTTAAATTGCTTAACACGTTGAATGCCACGTCAGTCACCGGTGACTGACACCGAACTTACCGTTTAGGTCGCGTCAGTCACCTAAACGGTAGTTCGGTCGCGTCAGTCACCTAAACGGTAGTCACCGCGACCTAAACGGTAAGTTCGGTGTCAGTCACCGGTGACTGACAGTATAAAATATAATATAAAACTAAAAAAAAATATATTGTTTTAAGTAATTACTGAAAATTTATTTAAAATTTACTTAACTTTTATTTATTACAGGATTATATCATTAATACATTTTAAGGAATATTATTGTAACACTTTGCATTGCTATACCGCAATACCAGCGCTTTTAAGCAAAGCGCGCGGCCTAACGGGGATTTCAATAAGAATTCGCGTGGCGCTCAACGTGTTAAAAAGAATATGAAGGTTAGCAGCTATACTTTTGCGCATGCCCGAATAATTCACTAGAATATCCAAATAATTCATTCCCATCACTAGTATCTATTCTAGCAGGATAGATTTCTCTCTTACAGATCGAAAAATCTCATGTTAAGAATTGAACATTGAAGACGGATTTTTCTTTTCTTAACCGAATTAAAATTTATTCTTCACTATCAGAAATTTGACGTATGATATTACGTTTTCAAGAACTGTGTCCTTAAATTTTGAATACTTTTTAATTGCGGATAATTTTTAGAAGTAAAGTAATTATCTTAGCGTCTTAAACGTCTTGAATATTTTTTGTAGCATGTCCAGCATTCACTCCCTTGTTTAAAAAACTCATATAACATAATATGACGAAAACGTAGCTTTTCATTTTCCATTTTGAGTATTAACCTTGCACACAAATTAATTAAAAAAGCTTTTTTTTAACATTATTTTCACTAATGACACACGTAGATAACTGTAGGTTAATAATATGGTTATAAAAGAAACATCAGCACAGTCAAAATTGCAAGCTACTGCCATCTATGAAATAGGACACGAACTTTTGCAATCAATAATATGCTTATAAAAGGAACATCGGCACAGTCAAAATTGCAAGCTACTGCCATCTATGAAATAGGCCACGAACTTTTGACAACAATAATATGGTTATAAAAGAAACATCGGCACAGTCAAAATTGCAAGCTACTGCCATCTATAAAATAGGACACGAACTTTTGCAATCAATAATATGGTTATAAAAGAAACATCGGCACAGTCAAAATTGCAAGCTACTGCCATCTATGAAATAGGCCACGAACTTTTGCAAACAATAATATGGTTATAAAAGAAACATCGGCACAGTCAAAATTGCAAGCTACTGCCATCTATGAAATAGGTCACGAACTTTTGCAAACAATAATATGGTTATAAAAGAAACATCGGCACAGTCAAAATTGCAAGCTACTACCATCTATGAAATAGGGACGAACTTTTGCAATCATCCAATACTTATAGGTTAACATGAGATTTCAAGATTTGTGTGAGGAAAATCCATTCTAATAAAGTAGCTCCTTCAACAAAAGAAAAAAAAACTAAACTACACAAAAACAGAATATGATTCACAGACTAAGGTGAGGGGAGAGGAGGAGGTGCTGCTGTTGAACACAGTCACTCACCTCTCACTCCGCTCGTCACAGAGTGTTCGCCTGCACCTGGTCACCTTGTTTCTTCTTGTTGGTCATTAGACAGCCGTTGTTTCCACAGTGTCCCGTTGGGACGGGATGTGCATTGAACAAAAGAAAGAAAAGAACACACCACGACGTTGATGCAGTCACACCGATACAAACACAGTTACAATACGTGTGCCCAAGACGAAAAAGTGATATACCGAAATGACGAAAAGTGAATTTCCCTAATTTACAGTGGTGGCCAAAATTGTGGACACTTTTAGGTAGCTTTTATTACAAAAAGTAAAAAGCTACCTAATGCAGCCGTCCGAAGGAAAACACATCGGGAAATTTTGCTATAATTTTGCTATATATATATATCGAACCTCGTTATGCCGACATTCTAAGGAACAGAAAAAAGTGTCGTCATAAGTGGAGTGTCGTGGTAACCGGAGTTGGAAGAAAATATGTTTATAAAAAGCTGTATTTTTAATTAATTTAAGGCAATTTAAAATTCATAACGGTTCTTGCAGTTTTATGCAATAAAAGATTATTATTAAATAAAATAAACACAAAAACAAAATTGAAAAATTAAAAATCAGATTTAAGATGACTTTTTAAAAAAATTATTACATGAAATATTGACGAATTAAGGTTTGCTTATTCCTAGATGTACTTACCATAATTTATTTTCATTATTATACAATGAATCGTAATCAATATTTGTTGTTTCAGAAATGGATTTTAGTTAATTTCTGATCGTTTTAATGCAATGTAATGTTTCGGTTTTAGTAGGATAAAAAAAACGCCGCATTATCTCAAGAAAGCGCCGCCTGACCAGAACAAAAAGACCGCGAGTAGACTGATACGTCTATCTGGAGCTTAAGTGGGTAATTTAGAGTGCGTGGGTTTATTTATTCAGATAAAGGATTGAAGTAAAATTTCTCATTTATCTCAACGGGTATTTTAGGCACTTTTGTGAAAAGTTTGGCTAAGACATATCTTATCGCTTAATTCCCGTGCTCATAAGATGGATTATGAAAAATGGACAATTTTGCTTAATCGTCGGGATATCCGGGGTTGAAAATTATTCAACGACGTAAAATCCGGAGTGTATTTACATTAAAATAATATACAGGAAATCGGGACTTTGAAAAACTGACGTGATAAGCGGAGTGACGGGAAAACCGCGTGTCGCGATAACGAGGTCCAACTGTATATATATAGCATATGTATATATATATATATATATATATATATATATATAAGTCAGTATTTCAACGGAGGATGGTTTTGGTATCTGGGGGTCATGATCGGCGAAATGTAACAAAATTTCCCCGATGTGTTTTCCTTCGGATGGCTGCAATGGTAGCTTTTTACTTTTTGTAATGAAAGCTACCTAAAAGCTTCCACACTTTTGGCTACCACTGTATGTACTAGCATATTACTTAGGAAATTTAACTGAAAGTTTACACAATTGTTCATTCTATCATTTTATCGTTTTGAGCACACAAAACACAGAAATAACGATGAATTCTCATGAAGAGCACTTTTAAATAATAGTATCCCCAGAGTTTATTTTTAAAAAAGGCTAAAATTATCACTTGCATATATTGATTTTCTACTTTTTTTGAAATTAAATCTACATTTGAGAATTATTTTTGAAAATCACTGAACTGGTAAGCATATAAAAATGCTAAATTTATTTAGAATCACTGTGCTTGGTCAAGTATTAGCTTGTAAATCATTATCAATAAGTATAATAACTAATTTACATTAATGATTTTAGTTTGGAAATATATTTCATACAAGTTAATTTTCAATGAGAATTAAGTTAAATTTTTCTATTTATTTTATATCATGTCATATTATTTCGAAAACAATAAATAGTATTAGGAATGTTTAGAATAATAATGAGTTTATATAGTTATCATAATTTTAGTTAGCTGGTATTTATTATGCAAGCTAATCTTTAACAGAAAATGATTTTACATTATTCTGTTATACAGTTACGTCATTTATTATTTTCAAATACTAAATTAGCTAATTCGAAAAACTACAAATGCGTTTTTGTATTTTTAGAAGAAATATGCTTGTAAAAATTAGGAGAAAGATTAGTATAAATTTTATATTTGTTATTATTTTAGTTAACAAGCATATTTTAGGATGATTAATCTTCTCTGGAAAATAATTTTCTGTTACTCATTTAGTACAATATAATGTCATATTATTTTCGAATAGTAAGCTGCCTGACAAAAACTGTTTAATATTCTTATTTATTCGTAGGACACACAGTGTGTCGATGCTCGTAAAAAATAGCAGCGATAATAACAGTCAGTTTATTAGTCATTGCTGAGTTATTATTTCAATAAGCGAACCTATTTTATATAGGATAGTCCTCAAAAGATACTGTTTTATTTTAATTATTATATTTTAATAGTAAGCTACATAACAAAAACTATTTAGCATTCTTTTTCATTTGTAGAATAAAATGTGTCGATGCTTGTAAAAAATAGCAGCAATAATAATAGTGAGCTTATATTGGTCATTGTTCAGGTATTATTTTAGTAAGCGAGTATGTTTTATACAAGTTAATCTTCAGAAGAAAGGGTTTTATTCTAGGTAATATTTTGGAGTAATAAGCTCTCTGACAAAAACTATTTAATATTATTTTTTATTTGTACGATAAAGTGTGTCAATGTTTGTAAAAATTTAGCAGTAATATTAGTAATTGCAGGTTTTTATTAGTCACTGTTTAGTTATTATTTTACTTAGCGAGTATATAGATTAATTTTCAAAAGGAAGTGTTTTTACACCAAGCAATTACTGTCATAACAGTTTAAAATTTTACGATACATTATTTTGGAATAAACTACATGATATGTCATATCTAGATCTAGTTTAAAGCTGTAAACACACGTGCTATTCTATTATAGATAATGTCGTATATTTCCTCATAAGTAAGTTTTTCAGCAGGACAGCAGCCAAAAATGAACCTTGTGATAGTTTACCTTTCACAAATTGGTCAATACCGAAATTATCGCTGTTTGCATCTTTCAATAGATAGTGTCTTGAATTCCACCAATCAGAGCGCTCTAAAAATACTTTTTCTGAGTTGTTTGAATTTATACAGCGCTTTAAAATACTCAAAAGCGATTACTCGCCAAATGTTTTGGATATTGCTTATAAAGACTGGTTGCATTCAGTCTTCAAAATAACCCTACTTGCAGCGCGAATAAGAAACTCGAAGAAAGCGAGAGACAATAGCATATATATCAGATCGTATGATAATTTGTGTGATTAGAATTTTAAAGATACTAAAAAGAACAAAAAGAGAAGTAAAAGTAAAATTTAGTATAATAGACACTTACCGACACTGTTGTAGCAGCATAAGACATTCGACGGCCGCGCATGAGCAGTGCCTGATGCCATTTCTTTCGGACCAAAGCTATGACCTGAGGAAGAAACAATCATCAGAAAATCCCTCTTACTAAATTTTACTTATTTTTTAAGAGTCAATCATTTTGTTTTGTCAAAACAGTTTTCTCAATTTCTGTTATAGTTTTACATCCATCTCCAAAACTTTTATGGCCACGTAGGAAATCTCGTGCACAGGGCTTAATTTCTAAAAAAAGAGAGAGAACCGGAGCCCTAACATTCTGCAGTACTAACAAACGTAGTGTGTTAAATCTGGGGCACATGGCTTCATTTCTAAAAAAAAAGAGAAAGACCCGGAGCCCTAATATTCTGCAGTACTAACAAACACAGCGTGTTAAATCTCGTGCTTAAGGCTTAATTTCTAAAAAAAAAAAAAAAGAGAAAGAACCGGAGCCCTAATATTCTGCAGAACTAACGAACGTAGCGTGTCACCCCTCCTCTTGCAGGCGTCACTCCAATCTGCGTATTTACATTTCATGCATTATTTACAAAATTTAAAGTATTTGTTTTTCTTTAGTAAAATAAAAATTTTAAGTTATATATAACTGCATATACTTAGTTGTCAACTACGCCACTTTTTAGCTGTCACTCTTACCGAATAGAAACGGTTGCCTAATTTTAATGTTAATTAATCGCAGAATTTTGCAATTAAAAAAGGTAAGAATTATGATTCGGAAAAAGTGTTAACTTGTACTATATCGTTCTCCCACGTGTGTGACACACTACGTAATATATAACTGTTCTGATAGAAAAGAATGCCGAAGCATGAATATGGGAGGGAAAGGAAAGGGTAATTTAGGCTTCGGTTTTTCGGAAGCGCTATTGCACTGGGCTCCGGAGCACTGCATTTATGAGCTCCGGCGAATTCCGATCAAAAGTTAAATATTTACAAAACATAGAGAAGTGCCGGAGCTGAGATACGATGGCCTCCGGCGCAAATTAAGCCCTGCTTGTACATTTTAGGGAGTTGGTGTATCTTGTAATAAAATTTGAAAATCTATACGTGTTATGGGATAAACAGTACGATTGGCAAATCTGTAAATTAACTGAATTTTCATAGATGATAAAAGTAAACTAAACTTCGGAATTAAGAACACCTGGTAACTACTATTCACTTACCTCACCATTGAAGAAGCAGAAGAGTAAAGCTACGCTTAAGCCCTGTTGGAACAAAAGAAAAGATAACTCTTATTAGAAATATTTTTACATCAGATTATTTTAATACTATATATAATAAACACTATAAATTACATACACATTTAATTGAAATATTTCATATCAGTTAAATTTTCCATATTAAATATTAAATTTAATATTTTTATTACATTTAATAAGTAAATATTTTTAAATAAATAATAATAATGATTATTATTTATTTAAATTATTTTTAAATAATTAATAATAACAATTATTATTATTTGTTAAAATTAATTTTAAACAATTAATGCAATTCATATGTAATAATATAAAATAACATAAATATTATATTTAATTATATTTAATTAAATATTGAATTAAATATTTTAAAATAATTTAAAATAACTAATATAATTTACACATAATAACCTGAATATTATATTTATTATATTTATTATATTTAATTATATTATTTTTAATATTATAATTAATAATAATATAATTATAATTATAATAAATTATTTTTTAATATTTCAATATTAAATTAAATATTTTTTATTATATTTAATAATTAAATATAACTTTATATCAATTATATATGAATATTATATTTATTCTACAGATTATTTTAACACTGCATGATAAAAACTACATTTCTTCAAAAAAAGTTCGTGATAAACTTCTATTGTAGTATAACATAACTCATTGTGGAAATATTTTTACTCACATTTACTCAGAACATTATTCTAACACCGCATTTTTTTAAACAAGTGGGTAAGTGTGATCAGAGATCGCACAGAGGGTTTAGTTTAATATTCCTTTCAAAACACTTTATTCTTTTGCAATATCTGTAAGTTCCACATTTCGTAACCAGGGGGCACTCTATTCTAAACAAACCTCTATCCGAACGAAACTCCGTTTTACAAACTATCCGTAGATATATTAGTCGAGGGGAACGGATATAGCACCCGAGATAGGTATGCGCCCCCTGGCGGTAAAAAATGGAACTAAAATATGTACGGCTATGGTGCATAATCATGAAAGAGTGGTTAAAGGAGTGTCGGTAAAAGTTAGAAAAGTGAACCTCGTGTAAAATATGTGGAGGTTAGAAAAATTGCTAAAAATACAGAAGTTAGAGCCCGGAGGGGTTAATAATATAAGACTTTTTAAAAATTTTATGATATGTCTTTTGATGTGAGGTGTTCAGCTATAAGAATCCAAAATTTCAAATCTTGAACTTAATTAGAAGCTCAGTTAGAAAAAAAAAAACTTAAAATACACAAGTTAGAGCCCAGAGAGGGTAAATATAAGACTTTTTCAAAATTTTATGATTTGTCGTTTGATGTGAGGTGTTCAGCTATAAGAATCCAAAATTTCAAGTCTTCAACTTAATTAGGGGCTCAGTTAGAAAAAAAAAAAAAACTTAAAATACACAAGTTAGAGCCTAGAGGGGGGGGGGGTAAGTATAAGACTTTTTCAAAATTTTATGATTTGTCGTTTAATGTGAGGTGTTCAGCTATAAGAATCCAAAATTTCAAGTCTCCATCATATATAGTTTCTGAGAACGGGCTCTGTGACGGGCTGACAGACAGACGGACAGACAAAGAAGTGAGACGAATAGGGTTTCGTCAGATGAACGAAACCCTAAAAACAGTGTGTATTAAACGTTTATCGTAGACAAATACAGAGTTATCGATCATTTCTTATACACACATTGAAATATTTGTAAGCATATTTATTCAGAAGATTATTCACCGCACTTCTTTTTTAAAAAGTTTGTGATAAACATCTATCGTAGACAAATACAGAGTTGTCGATTATTTTATAAACACATATTGAAATATTTTTACGCATATTTATTCACCAGATTATTCTAATACTGCAGTTCTTAAAAAAAAAAAATGTGATAAACTTCTATCGTAGAGAGTTGTCGATCCTTTCATACACACATATTGAGATATTTTTACGCATATTTATTCAAAAATTATTTTAATATTGCATGAAAAACACCGCACTTCTTCATATCTAAACATTTGGTAAGATGTGTTTATTGGTATTTTTGAACTGTAAAATTATTTAAAAAGTTCAGTAGCATACATTTTTGAGTTAATAAGTTGTTGACTGGTCACGAGCGCACTCGTGTTTCTGAGATTAACCCCTTAATTCTCGCTCCTCTCAATATCTCGGGCTGAGGTGTCGTTCGTTATTTCTCGTGCTTGTTATATTTCCGGGCTGGAGATTTATATGGTGGAAAAATTTTCGAAACCAGAAAAATTAACTGGCATTTCCGTGTGAAATCTCTATCAATCTCTTACCATTTGGATTTGGTTTTTGGCGCCGATTGTGATGTTGGTCTTTGTATTGCATGTTTCAAAATATATCACACTCAAAAATATTATTAATAATCAAAATTTAATGTTGTATATTATTTCAAATATTATTTGTAAAAAAATGTGTGATGATGATAAATAAAGATCTAAGATGTGAAAAATAAAGGTCTTATTTCGCATTAATTCGTATGGTGTAAAACAAGCCTTAAGACACAGAATTCTCGCATGATGGCTTTTCTACAAATGTGAATTTGTTCTATAACATCTTTTTTTTCGCCTTAAAAGAAAACTAATTGCATATTTTACTTAGAAGCCTTATAATTATTCAATTTCTGTAATAAAAAAAAAGGTACTTTTTTGATGGTTTTTCCAAATATTAAGCGACCGTTAAGGGGTTAAATAAGGCGAAGATTGTCATTCAAAAAAGTGTAAAAAAAAAGTATAGAGGTTGGCAGCTATGCAAACAGGAGTATACTCGTGATCGGTCAACAATGTGTTAATAGCGTTCTTGAATAGGACAGGATAATAATAATAATAATAATAATAATAATAATAATAATAATAATAAACTACATAGGGTTTTTAAATTTGCATGAGAAGTTATGTATAACTGAAACAAAACTACATAACATTTTCATCAAGTTAATTCTAGTGTTTTTGATTACATTAAAAGTATCTAGATGGAATCACCAAAATTAACAGATAAGTATTCATAATAATAATAATAATAATAATAATAATAATAATAAAAACTACATAGGGTTTTTAAATTTGCATGAGAAGTTATGTATAACTGAAACAAAAGTACATAACATTTTCATCAAGTTAATTCTAGTGTTTTTGATTACATTAAAAGTATCTAGATGGAATCACCAAAATTAACAGATAAGTATTCCCCTACGCCATCCATTTGAAATATCTATTTCTCCTGTAAAAGTAAATGGTCTTCGGAATGTTTTGATTGTGTGATACGTCCTTATCTATATTCCATAAATAAAATTATAGTTATATGCCTTATACAAGTGTTACCTATTCTGAATTAGGTGGTTATTTTAACATTATTTCTACCAGTGTCAAATGACACCTTTTAAAATATTTCGATTTATGATTTTTCATTTTGTAATTTTTAGACTGAAACAATTAGAGATAATTTTTAGGTGCGTTCGTAATTATATACATACGTAGAACCTATTGTCGTCGTCTTGTTCCTCCGTCTGTCCGCATATAACAGCGCAAAAAATACCCAGCCGAATGGTTTGAAATTTAATATATATATAACCATTGCAGAATTTTGTCGAGTCATTTCAAATTTTATGAAAGTCGAATAAAAACTTACAAAGATAATAATAAAAGTTTTCTTCATTCAATTAAATCCTATCCTACGTAATTAATTCAATGATACCCCGTGATAGTTAATGATTCTGAGTTGTCATGGTGATGACGTACTACTTAAGATGGAGTCCTATTATTTCCCTATTACTAACTTTAATATATAGAATCGTAATAAATTTTGTCTTCATGCATTTCAGCATAAGGGTGCAACAGCTATTGCATCAAGATCTGAATATTTATAAAACTAGTTAAAGTACGAACGCACCTCATTTGTCACGTTTGACGAAAAATTTCTGAATTGTTAATACACTGAAGGTTTTCTTTTATGCTTATTACATTACAAAACTACGGGCAAGATAAACATAAATTAAAACTTTAAAAAAGTGCCATTTGACACCGGTAGAAACAGTGTAAATAAATGCTATATAAATTTAATTTACAAAGGATGGTGGTGTAAGAATTAGGTACATATTACATGGTGTATTTGTACGCACAGTGTGTTCCAGTGTTCTTCGAAATTTATTAACCATTTGGAAATGGTTGTTGTTTTCGGTCGAGGATGGGGCCAAATGATGCTCGTATTTTTTTTTAACGAAATTAAACGATGTTCTTTACTTTTAGAAGAATTTTCATTTGAATAGGTAATAGAAAGGCATAAAATTGTTTGAATAGATAATCGAAAAGCATAAAATCGTTAAAAATTGAAAAAGTTACAAAATGGGTAGGCGCAAATTATCAGATATGGAAAAATCCAAAGCCAAAGAGCGACGCCGAAATGAAAATCATCTTGCAAAGCAAAAATCGAGGTATTCAACTCATTATGTAGGCCATGAAAATCGAGGTCTTCAAATGATTATGTAGCCCATGAAAACCGAGGTCTTCAACTGATTATGCAGCCCATGAAAATCGATTACAGAATAAAAGACGAACGCGAAAAAGGAAACAATCTGATCGATTGATAGTAAAAGGCCATGTCTCGATGGGCTCCAAATCAACTAGCCACGGCGTTTTACAATCGGTCGATTCTAACCGGGAAAAATTGAGGTCAACGTAGGTAATTTGTCGCAATCTGTGTGTGATTCGGTGGAACTGCTTTCGATTTGTAAACTGTTTTTCTTCTCGAAACGGGACTTGGAGAGATTATCGATGAAGGTTTTGGTCGTCTGAAGTTTGACCTTTGCGATCTGTTGTTGAAGAGGATGCGACGGAATTTGGTGGACGAAATAAATTCTAAATGGTCGTTGTAATCTATTAAATTACAATTTTTTTTTATTTTATTCTTGAATGCTTTATTCTTGCTTTAATATGATAACGATACTTAGAGAAGTTCCTAAAGTGAAACACTCACCTGGAATGAAGTGACTATGGCAGAGACGGTCTCGTAGATAGCCTCCCCTGGGGACCGCGGCATCGGCCTGAATGGCGTGACCAGATAATGCAGGCCGAGTAAAGGAATGAGAATCAAGGTAGCCCGAACAGCTTTCCTAAAGAGTGAAATTGAGCATACATTAGTTACGTATCAATAAGTTCGTCTAATAATTTGTGCATTATTAGAAAACTGCGACTATCAGTCTATTTTCAATGGTATCAGTCTGTTTTTGTTTAATCCACTATGCTCCATATATTCCGATTAGAATAATTAAGTTTATTTATTGTGTAACGTTTTTTCCGGATTATGAAATCCACTCTGAGATTTCTTACTCTCGAGAAAAATACTCTGACTATTCAGTTACCAAGGCATCGTGCTGCAGATCTTTTTTTCTTCTACATTTTTGCAGTAGTTTGCACTATAGGTGAATGGCATAATTGAGCATTTGATGCCGTATATTTGTTATTTTAAACATATTAAAGCTGTTTAGTAGAAGTTGTTGAATACTTAAAAACATTATAAACAGAGACAATATTCATTTTCATTCACTTGGTGTGCAAACGGTTAGGCATTGCTAGAGGAACGCCATTTGAAAGAATTTAAAATTCGATTAAACTTAGTTGGAATCTCACAAGTCTATATAAGCAATATCTGCAGCGAAAAGTTTTTTGTGCGGGAAGTTTTTAAAGATATCTAGTCTGTAATTATTATAGCTTTGAAGAAAACTACACAAAATTCCTCATTACATAGACCTTCGCAGCACTGAATTCTTGATAAAGAACAGAGAATCTCAAGTCTTTTAATAAAGTGATTTTGCTTAGAAAATATGTTTCTTTTTATATATATGTAAGGAAAATGTGTGTTATAAATATGTAAGGTAACATTTTTTCCGGATTATGAAATCCACTCTGAGATTTCTTATTCTCGAGAAAAATACACGGACCATTCAGTTACCAAGGCATCGTGCGGCAGATCTTTTTTTCTTCTACATTTTTGCAGTAGTTTACACTAGAGCTGAACGGCATAATTGAGCATTTGATGCCGTATATTTGTTATTTTAAACATATTAAAGCTGTTTAGTAGAGGTTGTTGAATACTTAAAAACATTATAAACAGAGACAATATTCATTTTTATTCACTTGGTGTGCAAACAGTTAGGCATTGCTAGAGGAACGCCATTTGAAAGAATTTAAAATTCGATTAAACTTAGTTGGAATTTCACAAGTCTATATAAGCAATATCTGCAGCAAAAAGTTTTTTGTGCGGGAAGTTTTTAAAGATATCTAGTCTGTAATTATTATAGCTTTGAAGAAAACTACACAAAATTCCTCAGTATTACATAGACCTTCGCAGCACTGAATTCTTGATAAAGAACAGAGAATCTCAAGTCTTTTAATAAAGTGATTTTGCTTAGAAAATATGTTTCTTTTTATATATATGTAAGGAAAATCTCAAAATGTTGAATCAGTCGTTGAACCCAAAAACATTGGTTTACACATTTCTCATGTTCAACCACAGGGGCCAACTAAGAGGCTGTTATTCAGGGTTTTTCTTGTTTTCAACCAGCATAAAATGTGTACGAATGTTATTGTACTAGTGAGTTAAAATTTTATTCAGGTGATGTATTTTAAATATTGCTATATAGCAGGAACTTATAAATCGAAATCAGACATATAATTCAAAATCTTTTGAATGATTGATTTTTTCAGATGAAGGAAGTTAAAGCTACAGAACCCACGAGCATATGATGATGATGGCAAAATAATAATAGTTTTCGAGAAAAATGGGACAGCAAAAAGATATTACTTTATAGAAATGCATGAGAAAGCAGTTTATAGTGAACATGATCATCTGCACAGTACACGACAATTAAATAATCGCACGTTACACCCATTTATTATATTTAAATTACTTTTTACGTGGTTATTAGTTATATTAAATCTCGGATATTACAGATACAGGCTGGTTTCAATTATGTTTGCTTGCATTGAATATTGGGGTCTCGCACATATATTTCGACTCATACAATTTATATTAGATGTAAATTTCCAACTGGGCGAAAAATGTCCGGACCAGGATTCGAACCAGGGACCTCCAGGCTGAAGCCGCCAGTACTCTGCCATCTGAGCTGTCCCGGACGAATCTGGTGGAACTTTTCACCCAGCTAGCCTTAATGATTATAGCAT
The DNA here is from genome assembly GCA_963932465.1 of Maratus speciosus. Taxonomy (NCBI): domain Eukaryota; kingdom Metazoa; phylum Arthropoda; class Arachnida; order Araneae; family Salticidae; genus Maratus; species Maratus speciosus. The sequence goes on along the minus strand of OZ010798.1, from coordinate 159,731,205 downwards.
CTGGTCTGAAACCTGGTTCAGCTCAACAGAATAAATCTCAGGTAATGGAGCTCCAGAAATCGCTGGATACGAAATTACCCTAGATTAATTTTAACACAATTATTCTAATTGGTAAATAAATCATATTAGATGTAAATTTCCAACTGGGCGAAAAATGTCCGGACCAGGATTGGAACGAGGGACCTTCTGGCTGAAGATGGCCCTGGTTCCTGGTTCCTCCTGTCCCTGGTTCGAATCCTGGTCCGGACATTTTTCACCCAGTTGGAAATTTACATCTAATATGATTTATTTACCAATTAGAATAATTGTGTTAAAATTAATCTAGTGTCATACAATTTAATTTAGTGGATTTTAGTCGCATGTCTCAGTTGGACTGCTAGCCATTTCATGATACGCATAGAGGTTTTATTACACTAAACCGCACTGTTAAAAATTTGCAGCAAACAGTTCAGTCATTCGAGCGTTTTTATACAAAACGGATACATAACCGTAATTTAACTGTATTCTGACCGTATTATGGTCAATATTATGATCAGAATGCAGTAGAATTATGGTTATGTAACTTTTTTCTATAACAACGGTCGAATGACTGCACTGTTTGCATTAAAGTTTTAACAGTGAAGCACCCTGACAGAATTTTACAAGAAATCTGCTATTATTAAGGGAAACAGGATATAGCGGCCTATGCAATTACGATTTATCCAAGATCATTGTCAAGTTCCTATATATATCTTTTATACATCATACACCATATATTTACGCCAAACACTCATATATATACGCCATATACAGCATACATAAATCAAGTTTACTTCATATGAGCGTCATATATATGTTAACTGTAATCAGCTATATCATATATACCACATACAAATAATATTTATACCTTTCAAACCATAGACAATACATATGCATCTTATTACACATGCCATATATATACATAATATGTGCCACATATATACATACCGTGGTGATATATACGTCCATAAAATTTTATACAGTCATTTATGACTGCAAAGTCATATATGCATATAATATGGCGATAAATCTCGGTCACTTGGCGATAACTCTTATGGGCTTTTATAACAAGGAAGAACCTGAAATGCTTTTAACCCTTCACTGCACGACGTGCCACATCTGGCACATACCTAAAAATACTATAATTCTTATTATATGCCATGAATTTGACCAATATGATCTCTATCCCTGATCAAGAACAGTCCAAACAATGGAATAACACTTTTTTAGTCCATGTCAGATGGCTGCACTTGACAAAAAACTAGAATTTTTTCTTCGGAAACAAACAAAAAAAATTCGATCAAGCTATTAAGGTAAAATTTACTTTCATTATTTTTACTGAATACTTAAGATTATTAATATAAAAACTGTTGCAGAGTGTTAAGCAGATAAAATTAATTAATTTAAGCTCATTTAGTTGTAAAAAATAGCAATACGGTATTTAAAAACCCTAATTGTGTACATAGGGTACACGCAGTGGTGAGATTCAGCCGGTTCGCACCGGTTCGGTAGAACCGGTTGTTAATTTGTGTTGAGTTCGGCGAACCGGTTGTTAAAAGGATACTTCAAATGCCAAAATCGCAATTACATTAATTTGCTTTCTTTAAATGGTTATCTCCACAACATTATTTTCTAGGCATAACTCTGTGATAAGTCCTGATTAATTTCATTTAATAAAATAACATTTCATTTGGAAGAATAACACATTTTTTCTTCATCAATCCTGTAAGAGAAAATTCAATTAAAAAAAACAACACGTTGACTGCCACGCAGGCATGAGATTTCCGCCTTTTTGCACACCAGTATATTCTTAGAGAAAATGTTGTTCTCTTAAATTGCAAAAATGTTCCGATTAAATGAAATATCATTTTCTCTAACAAAATACTGGCGTGCAAAAACGCGGAAATCTCATCCCTGCTGCGACGCTACGAGTATACTCGTAGCTTTAATATTCGTGGCTTTAATTTATTACTTTCTCACCGTTATTTAAAAAAAAAAAATTGCCTTATTTATTGGCAGAAATTTCGCTGTATTAGTGAAGCGAAATTTACCTTTCAGAATCTGTGGTGGCAAACGACTTTCAAGAAGAAAATTGAAAATTCTTACTTTTTGCGGCAGTAACGTGTTAAAAACTTTTGAAGAATTTTGCTAACTAAATTGACAGCCTTAGGCTAAACCTAGTTATACGGCAAGGTCATTAAAAATTACACTAACTACTTATCTATACTAATAAAAGAAAGTTTTGCTCTGTGTCTCTATCTGTGTGTGTGCGATGGCTAGCAAAATCTACGGCACGTACCAGACTGAACATTTTGTGAGGCTTGCTCAAAATATCTCCTGATGCACCTGAGACACAGAATTTTAAAATTCTAATAATTTGTTGTGTTATTAATTAAAAGTCGCAACTCACTCTCATTAAAAACTCAACTCTGTCCTTGCGAGAAAGAAAAAACTCTGGCGCCTTATTTACTCATCGAATGAAAATGAAGAACGAAAAGAAGAAATTTCGGTGGGATTTTGTCATTATTTATTAACTTACATTGGCCAAACTGCTTAGTAAAGTTAAAAAGGAAAAACATATTCTGAAAGATCTACGTCTCAAATGCCGCAATCAATTAAAAAAATATCGCAGTTAACCGCTTGAAAAACAATTTTCAAAAGGGATCGTTTTTCCGAAAACCTTTTTCTCGCTTATTGGAACGCCCCTCCAGGGCGCAATTTTGGAGGTACCGACAAACCAAAAAATTAATTTTTGAACTGAAACCCTCTTCTAATCGATGGTGCAATTGTTTTAAAACAAATATGAATTTTAATCCTTTCAAATACACCGGTAAACGCCGGTCACTTCGCGCCTCACGGAGACAGTATTTTTTCTGCGCTAAAAATAACTAAACTCCGTATTTTAATACAATCGTTTTAGAGTATCTCAATAGACCAGATTTACATCACTTACAAAAATTTTGAAACGTTCGAACGGGTAGAAATATTTCTTACAAAATAAAATGTGTGAAAATTTCGACGAAATCAGTAAAAATTTGAGTGTTTCGTAGAGGTTTCGCTCCTTCAGGACAAAATTTTAGAGGTTACTGACAACCAATAATATGTTCGCAAATCTGAAACCACCTTCTTATCGATGGGACAAACGGTATTAAAAAATAGAAACTTAAACCCCTGCAAATACACTGGCAAATTCAGGTCATTTCGCGCCTCATGGAGACGATATTTTTATACGCTAAAAGTAATTAAACGACCGCATTTGAACAAAATCTTTTAAGAGTATCTCAAATTGAGATGGTATTGAGATTCTCAATACATCAGATTTACATCTACAAAAATTTTGAAACATTCGGACGGGTAGAAATATTTTTTACAAAAAAAAAAAAAGAAAAAAGAGTGAAATTTTGACGAAATCTGTGAAAACAAGAGTGTTTCTTCGCGGTTTCGCTCGCTTTCGGTGCACATAGACTCCACAAATCAAATTGCGCAGAATGTAAAGTATCAAATAGCATATATTTTCAATTCAATAGTTTTCATTTAAAAATATAAATTCAGATAAAATAGATTTAGGTATAAAATCATACAAATTGCAAGTTAATTTAAGGGTCATTCATCACGGGCCCGGGCACTGCTATTATTCGAATAAACGGTACTTTGCTTTGGCACGAAATGTTCCCTGTTATCGCTGATCTATAGGTAATACTTAAATACTTAAATCGTCAGATTTAGATATATACTTCCCAACTGCACATTTTTTTTATATTGTTCTTCATATCTTAGAAGTTATTTAAATGAAAGTAGTTATTTTCGTAAATGTAAGAAATACAAAATTTTGATAAGTTCCTCGAGTCCTATAATTTATATTTAGAAAAATATTTTTCCAGCGCTAATAAATGAAAAGACATTGTATGATCTAAACTTGCCGAATCATGATACTTTGTATTTTACGAATTTCCGGCGTTGTCTGGCCTGTTTTTTGTACTAAGAAATGCTAAAAATTTCTAAATGTCATAGCTAGAGTTGCAAAGCGTGGAAAAAACCTGGTTTATTCCCGGGAATAAAACGGGTTTTTTGTGAAGGAAATTTTTAAAATTTTCGGGAGTTTTCAGAAAGTTTTAAGCATGAAAATTCTGTTATTTATTATTTTCAATTATTTTTAATGATTTCAATTTTTGTCAATGTAAACAAAACTAATAACATGAAATATAAAAAAAATAGCACGGTTTACATGAAAACTAACGAAATACAAGCTTAAGCTGCAGAAATATTAAGTAAGAGAAATTTAAAAATTTGGTATTTTAATCGTCGATAAGTAAAAAGTGAAAGAGGCGGATGAGAGATTCGTCTTCCTTCCCTGGCATGAATATAAACTTCACCTCTGTTCTTCGAATCAACGAATGTAAACAAAAAAGAAAATGAAAGAAATTAAAAGAAATCAATGTAAAAATACAAAGGAACTCGTTAGAAAATTAATATAAAGTATGGCTGAAAACGAGATGTGCGAGCCAACAGAACTGATTTTTTTTTTTTTTTTTTTTTTTTTTTAAGAAACATTCATATCCTCACCTATTTACAGCCGCCATTGTTATAAAGTTAATTAATTATAAAGACTTAGACTATAAAAGCATACGTTTTGTGAATTCATTAAGTAAAATCTATCTTTTTGGAACATTCTTCACTGAAATTTCTTTAAAATAAAAATTTCAAACTGAAAAATAACTGGTTTTGTTTATCTTCAAAATTTCCAATATTCCCCAAAATTCCGGGTTTATTCCCCAAAATTCCCGGGTTTATTCCCGTCCCTCAAAAACTGCGAGTTTTTTGCAACTCTAGTCATAGCTCGAGAAGTTTCGTTCGTGCAAAAATTTGTCTCACTTGCTATAGCATGGATAACATTTTTCTAAATATGTTATATACAACTTTGGGTCATGAACATGGGTTAATTCTTAAACATACATATCTGCTATTTTTATATTATATTATTTTCAGGGCTTAATTTGCGCCGGAGCCCACCGGATTTTAGCTCCGACATTTCTCTGTTTTTAGTAAATATTTAAATATTGATCGGAATTCACAGTAGCTCATAAATACAGGGCTCCGGAGCCCAGTGCAACAGCGTTTCCGAAAAACCAAAGCCTAAATTCCCATTTCCTTTCCTTCCCATCTCCAAGCTTTTGTATTCTTTTTTATCAAAACTCTTATATGTTACGTAAGTAAAGGTTTGAATTCAATTTTTATAGCAATATTTGGGCTTGGGCTGGCTAAAGCTCAATCTGAATTACATTCAAAATTTTATTTATTCATGCGTAGGGGAAAAAATCCTCCTTAAAAGTTACGTATTCTATTTTATTTCAAATCATTTTAATGCTATTTTGGTCAGAATAAAGGAAAACAGGAATAGTATTTTTCTATTCTATTTGCAAATTTATGTCTGGTATTGATGGCGGTGACGTGTTGATACGGCGCCAATCAAAGACTAAACAATGAATTTACTTACAGTTCAATTTTCTTTTGTGACATTACTATCATTTTTAATTGGCTGGTTTATTTTATTTTTTGATTTAGATATCGAACCTTAAAAAATATTATCTGTTTTTAGTCATTAGGCATCAGCTTGAGGTTTTGTTTGTTTGAGGTTTTTAGTCTTAGTATAAAAATCCTGTTAGTGATTTCTCTGTTCATTTTGTAACATGAACGAACTCCATTCTAAGTCTCTGCTCTGCAGATTTACGAAGTTTACTTTCATTTGTAAGTAGATATAATTGCCATGTATCGTTATTCTGATAGAAAGCAATTGAGCAGTGTTACCTCTTTTTATATAAAAGCATCGAATCTTTCCGATAACGGATAACGGTGTCAAAATTTTCATTTAATCTGATTCCCAGGAACTAACCACGAAAGTTTATTATGCGGAAGGAATCGATTATAATTCAGGGTAAGCATATTCTAAAGGAAATTGAAAAATACTGTTCCATTCTTCAGCATATAAATATTAATTTCTGTAAATTTCATTCATTTATTTATAAAAATGCCCAGCTGCGAACTATTCCTTTTTTGTGTTAACAGTATTTTTAAATCATAATCCTTATCATATTTAATCGCAGAATTATTCACTTAATTAACTTTAAAATTAGAAAAAGATTTCTATTCGGAAGGAATGATAATTAAAAACAGAAATAGTTGACAACTAAGTATATGCAGATAGATATATTTAAAATTTTTATTTTTCTAAAGAAAAAAAATGCTTTAAATTTTGCAAATAATGTATGAAATATAAATATGCAGGTTGGAGTGACGAGGTGGGGGGGGGGACGCTACGGTTGTTAGCATTGCAGAATATTAGGGCTCCGGTACTTTTTTTGTTAGAAATTAGGGCCTGATCGTTTTGATGTATTTTCTGATAGAAATTATGATCAGGCTTTATGATAGCCGAATATTTATTAACGTCCTTTTATAGAGTAACATGTTTTAGGATTTTTATCACTGTACCAAAGGATTAAAGTTTTTTTTTTTTAACAATGTTCTTATAATATTGCAAAGTGTTTCATAATCTATGTGTGATGCTCCATTTTTCTTTCATTTTTGTACATCAAAAATCACCGGCAGCGAACCGGTTGTTAAATTATTTGAATCCCACCACTGGGTACACGCCATAAAATATCAAATTTTAGCTGAAAATTTGAAATTTAATTTTTTTTACTATTTTTTCCATTATTAGATTGATATATAGATTTCAAATATTTTTTTCAAAAAAAAAAAAAAAAAAAAAAAAAAACCAGAAAAAATTGTGCAGTGAAGTGTTAAACTAAAAACAAATTTATTTAGAAAACAATAATTTTGTTTAGTTCTATAAGCTAAGCATGCTTTAGTGAGCACAGCATTGATTTTGCGTGAATAAGAGAAAAATAAGTACTGTCAAAAAATATACCAATGTGTTAGAGAGAGATGAGTTAGTTATAAACTTCATGGCTCATCAAATACACTGGTGTCCAAAATTAAGGATCAATCACAAAATGCTAATTTTCAAGTGCGCGAATACTCAAAAGGAAATAATATAATTCGAATAATTACTATCTCTACAGCACAGCTAGTCCATATAACATCTCATTCATGTCACACATGGTCACAAGTGTTACAGTCACTTCGATGAAGCAAAAAAAAAAAAAAAAAAAAAAAAAGGAAAAGGAAATTCCATACGTCTCATTATGAGTCTCAAATGATCACTATATGTGACTCCACTGAGACGTCACTGTGACTGCTGCTTTGTGATGAGTCACCATGTGACGTTACAATGTCGTTACATTGTCACTCTCATGTGAGTGTCATCTGCAGACTCGATTTCAAAGTCATCGTGAACGCTGCATTGTGATAAATTACCAAATAATGTCACATTAAAGTCACATGATGACTTTCAGGTGACAGAGAGACTACTGTGAAGTCACCATTGTGTTCTTTTGTGAAAAGTTACCATGTGACTATAATGTGATATTATTTGGTGACTTATCATAATGCAACGATCATGCTGACTTTGAAATTGAGTCTAAAAATGACAATCACATGAGAGTCACAATGTAACTACAGTGTAAATTCACCTGGTAACTCGTCACAAAGCAGCAGTGACATTACGTCTCTGTGCAGTTACATATAGGGATCACGTGAGACTCATAATGAGACGTGTGAAATTTCCTATTTTTTGTTTCACCGTAGTGACCGAGACTCTTGTGACCATGTGTGGCATGAATAAGATGCTATACTAGCTGTGCTGTAGACTAGCTGTGCTGTAGGGATAGTAATTATTTGAATTATATTATTTCCTTTTGAGTATTCGCTTACTTCAGAATTAGCATTTTGTGACTGGTCCTTAATTTTGGACACCAGTGTAGTTGATGGTATGGTTGATATTGGTGCATGAAAGACGTATGTGGACAAAACCTCCTCGTATAGGATAAACTTTGACATATTAGAACAAAAGTAACATTTTCTGAAGATGTGAAATTTAGTTTTTTATTTTAACTTATCTTGAAAGTGTGCAAAATATGAAAGCTACAGACCTTGTTTGATGGGTATCAGGTGAATTCACAGCACGCAACTTCGTCACCAGTACTCGCACTATGTTTACCAAGAAAACGAAATTCAGCTGTAAAAAGAAACGCATAATTTAATACACTCTTTTTCTTTATAAAATTCAAATGAACATAAAAATAGTGATTCAGTTTACTAGAATAATATTAATAAAAATATCATAATAAGAAAATGACGAAACAAAGCATTGTAATGCTTTGCTAATAACACTAGTTATTTTACGTAATGTTACAAATGTGAAGCAATTTCTATATGTATTGAAAACTGACATTTGCAAGTCACTTAGAACAGTCAATGGATATGAAGTCATAGTGACGTCACAATGTCGCAATTAAAAATTGATCAAAATGACTTTTCTAGTAAATAACATAATAATTCTCACAGATCGCAATTTTTTTACTCTTACGTAAAAGCATTGTGATAGGCTTACGCGCTGACACAAAAATTGAAGGTGTTTTAGGCAAATTTTTTTTTCAGCATTTGTACGTTGAATTGGATTACCAGTATTTTTTTTTAAATTTTCTTCACCCTTTTTTACGCTATTAAATAAGGCGAAGAATATTTTTGGAAAATACTGGTATTAAAAACCAAAGTACCTTACAAATGTTTGAAAAAATTCGCCAACGACGGCCGCCATCTTTGTGTCAGCCCGTAAGCCTAGTATTTAAGGGGCTGCGTGTGAGCTTTTCTTCATGAGACTTTATCCGATGACGTCACATTGAAGTAATACACTGGGGGCACTTTAAAGTTGAGAAAATGTTAAAACATAGATTAAATAATACTGCAACAAATTTATTTTTTCATGTCATTTGTTGTTGAAAACATAGTGAGACCTCGCAGTGAATTGGGTTGGACGGATTTTTCATGTCATATGACGACCAGTAACAGGGATGAGAGTTGTGTTCAGGACTGTCACGGTACCAACATTTTAAAACCATTTTTTTTCGAATAATCTTCACCTTATTTAAGCGCGAAATTTCTGCCATTAAATAATACTAAAATTGCTACTCCGAGATATGGGTAATAAAATGTACGAATCATGTACACTATATAGCCATTAATGACCGGCAACTTTCAATTTTAGACATTTTGTCGAATATTTAGAAATATACTTGGCACATTTTTCTGGAATTTCTGGATTAAAAAGAACAGGTATGACCTCATATTTAGCAATGTCGATTTGATAAGGGGGACAATTAGAGGGACAACAAACAATCAAAGAAAAAAATAATACTTGGGATCACCCTGTAAAATAAAATGCACGAAATGATCTATCGCTACAGAATATAAATAAACGGACATTGTGCAATATGTGTATTCATTTGTGTAAGAATAGCACGTATAGTAATAGAGATATAGCGATTTTTTTTTTAAATAAAAAAAAAATCTTGCAAGTTTTTTGCTTATAACATGCAGGGTTTTCAAACAAATTTAGCGCCAATTTCAGGAAAATTGACAAAATGTAGCAGATACAATATAGTGCAACTGGAATATAAATATAATAAATATTTTAGGAAATATGAGCAGTTGTATGAAATAATTTTTATTTGCGCATGCGCGAACGATAACAAGCATCTTTTTACATAATTTAACAGTCAACTCTATGGAGCAACTTATTAAAAAAAAATCCAGTCAAATATCGTAAAAATTCAGAAAGATGTCGGCGTTAAATTGAGCTAATTTTTAGTTGCTCGCTAAAAGTAGCTGAATGATAAGAGATTGTCTACAAGTTGTCAATTTTAATTTTAATTTTTTATTGATACTTTAGTTCTTCTTGAATTACCAGAAGAACAAGCCTATACCATGATAAAAAGAGTATCAAAATCAAAGCATTTTTTTCAAATCTACTCGTTGATAGTTACTAAATACTAACTTTTTTTTGAAAGTCAGTTAATAAAAAATGACAATTTGTGGAAAATCCCTTATCATTCAGCTGCTTTTAGAGAACAACTAAAAATTTGCTCACTCTAACGCCGATATCTTTCTGAATTTTTACGATATTTGACTGGAATTTTTTTAGTAAGCTGCTCCATAGAGTTGACTATTAAATTATGTAAAATAATCCTTGTTATCGTTCGCGCATGCGCAGATAAAAATTATTTCATACAACTGCTCATATTTCCTAAAATATTTAATATATTTATATTCCAATTGCACTATATTATTTCTACAATATTTTGTCAATTTTTCTGAAATTAGCGTTAAATTTGGTCGAAAACCCTGCATGTTATAAGCAAAAAACATGCAAGAATTTTTTAATTTTTTTAAAATAAATCGCTATATCTCTATTAATATACGTGCTATTCTTACACAAAAGAATACACATATTGCACAATGTCTGTTTATTTATATTCGGTAGCAATAGATCATTTCGTGCATTTTATTTTACAGGGTGATCCCAAGTATTATTTTTTTTCTTTGATTGTTTGTTGGCCCCCTAATTGCCCCCCTTATCAAACCGACATTGCTAAATATGAGGTCATACCTATTCTTTTTAATCCTGAAATTTCAGAAGAATCTGTCAAGTATATTTCTAAATATTTGACAAAATGTCTAAAATTGAAAGGTGCCGGTCATTAATGGTCATATAGTGTATTTTTGACATGCGCCCTTCCACTACAAATGCAAAACTATAGTCTATTCAAAGAGAGAGAGAAATTAAATAAAACCACGAAATTATTGGCAGCTTTTATAACGTATCTACTACAATTAACGCCAGTCAAGCGTTATCGTTGCAAAAGTGAGGATCATTGCTGTGCTATAAAAGAAAACATAGTTTGTCTTTTTTTCTTTTAATTAGCACTTATTCATATTGCTTACCAGAGATAAATGAAACAAGGAAAAACTTTAAATGATTCCAATGAAGGAGAAGCAAGAAAGAAAAAATCATGCGTCAAGCATAGATTATGAAACACTTTCCAACACATTCAGGGTGATGTAAAAAAAATTGCACAGTTATAAAATTTAAAATATTACCCTAATTCAACCATATAGAAACGCATAACGTGTTTCAACACCCAATTTCAGTTGTTCCATCTACAATCGGAAAATTATCTGAATTTTTTTCAGCAGCCCTCTATAGGATATATAGATTTGTATCTACTAACTGCATGCATACCAAAATTTAGTTCTCTTAAGAAATACATATACTTCAGTTGAAAATTCCCCTTCAGCAATTTCCTCTAATAAGGAGAATGATACGTGAATACTTTTGTGCAGCGATGTATATGAGGTATAGAATTTATATATAGTGAGTAACATGCAAAAAATTAATTGAATTTAAAAGCGCATACCGAATTTTAAACTGTACACTCCAGCAATTATTACTCAAAGACAGTATTGTAACGGATTTATTTTAGAATTGTAACGGATTTCCTTTGTGTGTCCCTGTAAATGAATAAAAAATGCTATGAATGCCCTGTTCTAACATGATCGTAGTGAAATTCAATGATTTATACCAGTTTCAATACATTTGAAATAGCGTAATGTCATTAAAATACTCTGCAAACGATTTTTCCCCAGATTTTTCCCCAGAAACGATTTTCAACTTTGTTGGAAAGTGTTAAAAAGATCAAATTTTACCAAAGTCGAGAAGAAAATGATTTTATATTCTTATAAAATGGTATCACAAATGAACACTAAACTGCTATAACGGATGTTGGTGATGCTTTCACAAAAAAATGTCAAAAACTCGAAATAACTATTTAATTTGTGTAATTAATGTATCAATTAATTGTAATTATTAGTTTTATTAGTTACATTTTAAACAATACATATTTGGCATCAACATTTTCTTTTTGGGGGATGGGGGAGGGAGTTGGATGAGTTCAACGCATAATTATTTATGTTTTATAAAATAGCCAAAGAAGAAAAAAAACACCGCCCCCCTCCCCCGCAAAATTGAAAATCCAAGGCATAAATTGGCAACCGTTATTTTTATTTAAATTCTCTCAATTTTGAACGAACTATAAATTTATTTTGGTTTACTTCTTTTCTGAAATTTTTAAATGGGGCCACAGGGGGCTGTTATGGCTATAACAGTTAGACATATGTGTATCATGCTGATTTGTCTCTATAGCTGCCACTTCTATATTAAGATAATATTGTAGCATGTTTCCAAACATGTGATTAACTCATACAACCAAAATTGACTCCGGACATCCAAAGTGCTCCTATAAATCCTGTTGTAGTCGTATTCTATAAGAACTATCGACTAGGGTTCCAGAAGATACAGGGCATGAATTATCCAATTACATTCTTCTTAGAAAAACCTGTGGATTCTCTTATAGGAAGCACATGCGTATTACATTTTTTCCCTTAATTTATTCCGCCTTCTTTCAACCTATAATTCTCGAAGAAATATCGTACAGAATCATCCGCAGAACGTCTATAGGTGTAACATTTTGACAACCAGATATTATCCTGTGACTGTGTGCAGGAAAATTTCAACCATCCAAAGGATATGTGTTATCCTAAATATGATATCTACTGTATGTTTCGAGGATGTTTGTGTGGATATGGCGCCTTTTATTGTATGCTACCAGTTGAGATGCACCCCTGTTTACTGAAAGGCTTACAGGCCTACTACAAGGAACTAAAGGAAAAATAAAAGGGAGATAACTAACCAGCATTGATATGCATACAGGTCCAGAGATGATCCAAGAATAATTGCTTTCTTCAATCCAACAACTAAAATTAACACAGAATAATTAAAAAAATATATATATGTGAAAAGATTCATCGAATAAATATTATACAGTGTTTGTCGTCAACATTAAAATAATAATGGTATTACTTACTATTGTGTATCTTCAGAAAAACTGTTCCTTACACTGGCATAAGCCATTATGATAACCAAAGGAGTACCTAGAATATGATATTATCGTTAGATTAACGAAAATAAAATAGTTTTGAGCAGAGTTCATTAGAAAGTTTATTTATTAAGTAATTAAATGGGAATTTTATATTTCAAAGGATTTATTTAATTTATTTAAATGAAAATTCCTGTTTTATTATTCCAAAAGACAGAGTCACATTTTTAAAACAAATTTTAGCGTTGCTGATTATGGTATGTATGATAGAGTAGGCGATAGCACAACTGCTGGTAAGCTTTCGCATCTGCCACGGCGTGTCGCGATAGTAGCATTGTACAGAATTCTACAAAGAAAAATTTATGGTTTGCCGGTTACGTGTGATGCTAGCAGAATCTCGGGAACATTCGTAATCGAGATACCATTTATTTCACTTTTCAGTGAACTATGTGATGTTCCTATGGCAAAAATTCCCTTTCGCTGATGAGCTAGAAAATTTCGTTATTTGTTCCATCTAATCTGTCATATATACCAAAATCATCCATGCTAAAGTTGGTTAATAGTGTGAGGCCGTCTTCTGTACCATTTTTTTTTAGCGTGGCATACACCAGTAAATACGGCAATTAGGTTTAATATTTCGTTGAGAAATTGAGGTTTAACGCTGGAAGATAAATATTAGTTCTCGATGTATTATAAAGATTTCAAATTTTTGACATAAAAATAATTACCCCAACCAATCAAATAGAACCATTTCAAAAGTTTATCTTCTGCTACAAATGCAACCACCAGCAAAGTATGCAGGTAAAGTCCTTCGCAGAACATCCAGAAGTAGTTAGATACAAGGAAATAGTGCACCAGGACATGTAGCACCTGGCATGGGAGCTAGAAAAACAAATAAACAAATGAGAATATAAAATGGGTATTTTTCTTTATTAAAAAATATAATAATAAAAACATTGTACGCGCAAGATTTTTCTCGGGTTATAAATATGTAAAAGACATTCAATATATATTTACATTGAACATGAGGAATTTGCGGATCCCTTAGGGTCTGCGAACGAAAGCTTAAAAACCGCTGGTTTAGAATATTGTTTCAGATGAAAAACTATATATTTGAATATGAATGAATCTTTACATGCTTATTTTTAGAATAAGATAAAATTGATATTAAAGGTATGATTGTAGAATATTTTTTCATAATTGTATAAGGGTGTGTGTGTGTGTGGGGGGGGGGGGGCTGGAGATCACGTTGAGCAGACGGAAAATGACAATAATTTAAAAAGTACGGAACACGTAAAGTACGTAGGGGAGACCGGGGTCAGTTGGCTACAGGGGTAAGTAGGCGCAGTCCTCATAAATCGCCTGTTTGTGGATAGATTGCGCAACCAGTCACAGAGTACTTTTTTTCTTACTTTTTGCAATCCTCATTGTAGTTCTGCAGCGTTACCTACGTTCAGTGGACATTTATTACGACTTTTCTGTTTTTTGTACACATAAGTAATTTTTCGTTGCTTCATTCTTTTTATAATTTCTAATACTTTTCTTTATAATTGCGATTTAACTTGTGCAGTTTTTCTTAGTGTATGATTAACTGTACCTACCCCATTTGTGATTTACTTGGATTATTTATGTTTAGAAGGTTACGTGTCCCTTTTGTGAAGAAATTTATTATGTGGCTAGTAGGCTCATTGAACACGGGGCAAGTTGGCTCGGTGTCTGGTGTGTGCTGGTAGCTTCAAAAACAGCGAACACCGAAAAAAGTGGTTACAGTGCAAGATTTTGGGCACACGAGGCTTGCCCAAACGGAGACAGTCGAATTTTTATTTGTAACAACTGTAACTCTGATGATGATATCGAGTAGGATAGAAATTACTCAATGTTAATGTTTTATTCATTATTTTTACGTCTGTATAATTTAGAATTTACATTGTACAGCGATAACGCCTTTGTTTAAACTTACTTGTAATAATGAAATTGATTTCTCTTAACTGCGTGTCTTATTTGAGTTTTATTTAAATTTTTATGAAGCGTGTGCAACTTACCCCATACGTAAAGGCAACTGGCCCCGTGACGGGGTAGGTTGGCGCATAATTATCCTTTTACTTTAGGCTTCCGCTAAACATAAACTACAAAAGCTACAAATTCAAAACTCCGCGGTATTTATGACTAAATACCTGTTATTTAAAAGTGCAGTTAAAGTTTGCTAAACAAATTTAAACGAAAAATTAATAAAAATTAATAACTAAAAACTGCGCCTACTAGCCCCTTTCTCCCCTACTTTTCGCGCAAGATTTTAAAATTCTACTATCGATACATATTTAATATTTCATTTATTTTCACTTATAGTACTACATTTTACAATGAACATAAATTTTAATGTATATTCAAATTCATTAGCAGAATTAATGGCTTTTATAATCACATTCACAAAATTTACCAAAAAGTTCAGATTTAATTTTTCAATACAAAATTTTCTATGGCGATAATCAGGGTAACTTCAGGTTCAGCAGAAAAGTGTACATGAAAATTAGTAATATGCAAAATTTCAAGGCTCTATGACAATTAGTTTTTAAACGTGAGTGCACGCGCAATGCCAAAAATACAGTTTTGAGAAAAATGGCTTCAAAGTTAACTTTATACAATAACAGCTATAAAGTTAGGTTAAATATTTTTAGCGATAACTTCTATTCTAATTGGAAGTTATGTAAAATTCTTTTTTGAGTAGATTTGAAATATTTTAAGGTATCCATGCTAAAATTTTTGAAAAATAGATTTTTTTTTAAAACTCCAACGTGATCTCTTAAATTGTAAATCCTGTTTTTTTCTTTCGGCTTCGTGTCGAATAGATTTTTGTCGGGTTCTTGCCAGTGTAGTATATATTTATTAATCATGATATTAAATTCATTTAAGGATTAAAAGAGAATGCCATGAAATCAGGGTTGCTAGTCTGGTCCCCCTTTTTAATCAGAAATTCTTAATTTATACCAAAAATTCACAATAGTAAATTTTGCTTTATTTAATGACATATATTTCAGGATTTTATAAAATAAAAAAAATTCTGTCGGAATTTGAATTTCCGATATAAAACTTGAAACTTCTGAATAACAAATGAGGCCAAATACGCAAATCTGATTTAAGCTACATGAAAATATTCCGCACTAATCAAACCACTAATTTTTTGCCGTGTAGTATATACAGGGTATTGCCGAATTCGACCGTCAAATTCAGAGGGATGATAGTAGGCATGAAAAATTACCATGGAACACTGGGTTGCAAACTACGTATTTAACCCCTTGAGGGGCAAATAAAAATGTCTCTAAATATTGAATTCTCACCGGAATAATCGAAAAATTTTATTTTTAAACAAGGTTGGTTGGTTGGTTGTATTTATGACGGCCAATTATCTGCACGAGGGATATAGTCCCAGGGGGGAGTGCCCTTCGTGGGGTCTTTCTAAGGGAACCTAACCCGTATTAACGCTTGGAAATCCAAGGTTCGAAGAAAACCACGAAAACTCCGAACGATTAGGCCGACGGGCGCGATTGGGATCGAACCCAGCACCTCCCGTCTACCAGCTTCGAGAGCAGAACCTCTCAGCCACTGGTGGGGCTCTTTTAAACAAGGAAAAGCAATTTTTCAACGATTTTCCTCCAAAGCTAAAAATATAAAATTTAGTTAAAAATTTCTGGTGAGAATCTTGTTTAAATTAGATGGGATATATTTTATCCCACCGGCCCTCAAAGGGTTAATCAAAATTACAGGGTGTTCTACCCTAACTCAGTTCGGGTTGACGGCGGTAAGAACTTCCAGAAAATTGAAGTACATTATAATTAAACTTTTAATAGACATTCTTACCTTTGTTGTAAATGTGATAATATAGAAATAAGTGGTAGAAGTTTCCATTATACCCGCCAGCAGTATGCGTTTGATGCTCTATATTTTGGACTGCGATTACCAGTTCATACGGTATCATCGATTGCTTGAGCACCTGTTTTTCAGAACTTTACGTGATGTTATCACATTTCACTCAAAACAAGGTACATATCATAGCATTTTCATCGCAATGTTTTCATTTTTCTCGAAATTATTTCCGTCAATCCAAGTTCACTTAAGCTGAAACACCCTGTATTTGTGACTCAATAAGTGGTTTGCGACACTATGTTCTATGGCCATTTTTTAGTCTCTTGATGCCTATTATCATCCCTCTGAATTTGTCGGTCGAATTCGACAACATCCTGTATGTTAATCCTGATATTAAATTAATTTAAAATGGTTAAAACAGAACGGAATAGATTCAAGTTATTAGTTTAACGTCCTATTTGCATTAAGAATTACCGAATTCGTGCCAGAAATTCCCAGTAGGAATTTTTGCTTTATTTAATGACATATATTTCGTGAAGTGAATACATAAAGTAAAAATTCTCCTTCCCGGTTTGAGTTCGGAACTTTCAATATGAACTTGGCATTTCTAAATGAAAAATGAGGCCAAACTGGTAACCTTGCATGAATCATCTATGTTAACATAGTATCAACGGGAAACAAAAAATCTCGTTTTTAATAATAATAAAAAAAATCTCTCACTTGGGGCGTAATTTCTATCTTACAGAAATTGTATATCATGTTATCCATATAGTATTTTTTAGTTTATACGATATTTTATGTCGAATCTGAATACTGCAAGATTATTTACTGATGCATAAATTTAAAAAAACCTATCTGGAGAATCTATTTACAAAAGAGGGACGAGCTTCTACTGTTTTCAAACCAGGATTTCAGAAAACAAAATGCCGTTGGTAATGTGTTAAGTGTACGAGTTTTTTCTCTATGGTCATGGACACATCTGCCCTGACCAGTAAATTGAATTATCACACTCGAAAGATGATAAACAAGGTAAGTGAGATTTTCCCTTACTAATACATTAAAAGATGCTTTACTGATTTTTCATTTAACTAAATAAACATTAAACAATTAATTATAGACAAAGTTTAAAAAAATGTCGTTTCGAAGTTGGGTTTGCATCATAGGATTTGGTAAATTATCGGATTTTAAGCATAAAGTAGTTAAAAAAAAAGTTGACATACTTTTACACTCGTTTATTTAACTTGGTTCTTGTATATGCAAACATCGAATGTTGTAATCAACTTTTCCCCCACTTCCTGATATGCTAGAATTTTAGAAATTATGTACACAAGTTGCGTTTCTGATGACAATATATAAATTTAATATTTCTAGAACTTAATTATAAATTGATAAATTAATTTTAAGGCTTTTTTGTTAGCCGGGCGCAAGTGATAAATCACCAAATATTCTGCATGATTACTTCTGTATATGAGGTATTAGGACAATGGGGTTAATGATGCGCTGAATCACTTTCGCTAAAACTCGTCAATAGGCTGTGAAACAGCAACAATGAAATAATTTAAACACTAAAAAGTAGAAAACAAAAAAAAAAGAGTAATACATACATTTTTATTAAATTAAATGCGCTTTTATTTTGTTTGATCACAAAACACCAGAAACAGACCTTTTGATGCAAACCGGACTCTGATACAACATTTTGTCGATTCTGTTATGAATTTGTGAAATGCTAACGCGTTTATAGGATGCCCTGTATATAGCAAAAGTTGCAAAATGAATGTAATTTTCAGTATGAATATACTTTTCAGTATGAACATAGACTTCTACTCACTTCATTAGCTAGTAGTACGGCCGGTTTCTGTACTACTTCTGTGTACCAGATTATCCACATGATGTTGTTGATGATGAAAGAGACGAAAAGCTGCTTATGGATAGTGATGCGCGTGCACTGTACAGTTCTGAAAGTGAAGAAAATGCAATGCAATTTTTGCTGTGCACCTAATGTGTGACAATACTCTGTTTTATAAATGTGAATAATATAAGGTTAATAAATATTGTATAATATAAAAATTCTTATAGAAGTTCTAAAATAGAAGAAAGCAATTTTTGAAAGAGAATATAATTTTTGCAATGCACTTAATGTGTGACAATATTCTGTTTTACAACTGTGAGCAATATAAGGTTAATAAATATTGTATATTATAAAAATTCTTATAGAAGTTCTGAGAGAGAAGAAAATGAAGCGCTATTTTTCCAGCGCACTTAATTTGAGACAATATTCTGTTTTAAAACTGTGAACAATATAAGGTTAATGAACAATATATAACATAAACAATATTATAGAGGTTCTGAAAGAAATGAAATGTAATTTTTAAGTGCACTTAATGTGTGAGAATATTATTTTACAACTGAGAATAATATAAGATTGACAAATATTGTCTAATAAATATAAAAATTCTTATAGTAGTTCTGAAAGAGAAGAAAAAAATGCAATTTTTGCATTGCACTTAATGTGTGACAATATTCTATTTTACAACTGTGAACAATATAAGGTTAATAAATATTGTATAATATAAAAATTATTATGGAAGTTATGAAAGAGAAGAAAAAGAAATGCAATTTTTGCAGTCACTTAATGTGTGACGATATTCTGTTTTACATCTGTGAATACTATAACATTATTAAACATTGCATAATATAAAAATTCTTATAGAAGTTCGGAAAGAGAAGAAAATGAAATGCATTTTTTTCAGTGCACTTAATGTGTGACAATATTCTGTTGTACAACTGTGAACAATAAATATTGTAATTATTGTAATATTGTATAACATAAGAGAAGAAAAAGAAATGTAATTTTTGCAGTGCACTTAATATGTGACAATATTCTGTTTTACAGCTGTGAATAATATAAAGTTAATTGTATAATATAAAAATTCTTATAGAAGTTTTGAAAGTGCAGAAAATGAAATGCAATTTTTGCAGTGCACCTAATGTGTGACAATATTCTGTTTACTAACGTGAATAAAATAGTATTTATAAATATTGTATAATATCTAATTTCTTATAGAAGTTATCAGGTTTTCCCTAGCAACTGATAATAACAAATCATTGGCATGGAGATTGCGTGAGATGTGAATGTATTGCAGAAAATGTGTTGGTGAAAAAAATTCTAAAAGAATAAGATAAAATTACAATACGACTCTTTAATAACTGGAATGACTCATTATTCTCGTGACATCCAGTACGTAGGCTGCGTACGTCCTTTCATTATAATAATCAACGACCATGACGTACGTCGTTCACTACATAATAATGGTTGCGTATTTGAACCGGATTGGTCTGTGATTTGCTGTGATTGTGCTATTACTGAGAAGGTCCCTTTGTACAACTACCCAGTTTTATATACAGATGGTTCTAAGATGCCTACGGGCCTTGGAGCGGCTTTTGTGGTATTTTTGAAAGAAGATATTATCTTTGAGAAGAGAATTAGACTTAAATTATTTAATACGGTATACCAGGCTGAACTTACCGCCTTAGATTCCGCAATTGAGTGGTGTAGAGACTCCTCATACAGTGTATTCCACATTTATACAGACAGCTTGTCCTCAGTTCAAGCGCTTCAAAATTTTTTCCCAAAGGACGAAATTCTTTTTAATATTTATACGAATTTACGACTATTGCATAATAAAACTATTAATATAGGCTGGATTAAATCCCACGTTGGTTTCGTCGGAAATGAGCGCGCAAACTACCTTGCCAAATGAGTCACTGAGACTGGTACATTTGATGCTGAAATAAACATTCCTATCCCTGTTTCGTTTGTGAAGCAGTTCTACAAAAGCAATATTATTAAAATTTGGCAGAACGAATGGTCTTATAGTGATAAGGGAAGAGACACGCATAATATTATTAAAACAGTGGATACCTCATTTTTGTGTTTCTCGCAAGTCCATGCCTATTTTATATCTGCACATGGGGCATTTCCTAGTTATCTTTATAAAAGGGGAAAACGCCAGAGTGATAAATGCCTATGTGGAAACATCGGTGATGTCAAACATTATCTGTTTGGTAAATGTCCATTGATGCCTACTTCATTTAACTTTATCCGTAATCGGACACTTAGCTGGAACATGCGTAAGGCTGGATAAAATAAGGCTGTTCTCGAAATCAAATTATCACAGACTCAGACTTATTTACAACGAACTAAATAAACATTTTTCGTTTATAAAATAGAAATTTTGATTTTTAATCTTTGTTTTATTTTAACCACTTTTCAAGCACCAGGGTGCTCTTTGTGAGTTTTACTTTTATTTTTTGTCATTGTATTTCTTGGGCTAATCCCTAGCTGTGGTCGCAGAGGGTACTTTTCTGTCAGGGGTTCATGCCTATGCCATTTTTGGTTGGCTCTCTGGCAGAGTGATCCTGATCCTGTGATATGCAACTGACATAACAGGGCACTGGTCGAAGGTGAGTTTTATACAAGGAGATTAGTTAAACCTCCTTGGTTTTATGACACATATATTTTATATCGCATAGCACCTGTTATATTGCCCTTCACCGGCGAAATTAAGCCTGGAGGTCTAGGGGTTTTAAGAAGGATTTAAATGCTGCGTTTCCTAATAGAATAGACACAGATTTAGAATTTAAAGATAATTTATTTTCTTTTATGAACATTGCTATACTCGCCGTTGAAAATTATCCTGTCCACCACACATATGTACTTTAGCATTCAGTCAGACCTTGGTAAGGAAGACTTATGAAAAAGAGCTCTTTTCGGGTATTAGATAAATGTTTTTCCTATAATTTATTTTCCGTCTAAATAAAATTATCTATTTATCATATAAAAAAATGCATTTGAGATGAAACGAGGATTCGGGAATTACTTTGACTTACTGATACTTCATTATGTGCCATTAATTTTGATTTTCCAAATTGTACATCGGAAAAGGAAATGAAAGTTTGTAGAATTTTAAGGTTTTTCTTTTGATAGTCATATATGAGGCATTCTCACATAATTTTTGACTTTTAAGTTGCTGAATAATAATTTTTATTTTAGTACATATTCTTGTGTTTTTTTTCTTATACTGGAAAACATCCCATTGCATGACTGTATAACAATATTAAGGGGTCTCAAGACTCTTAAAGCTTTAAAATTTTCGAAATTTTAATTTTTTTAGATGTTAAACTCCTATCTTTTCTGAACATTTTGATGTAATTGTTTCCTTGAAATTACTATTAGAACTGAAGTTATGGCTTTTACATTTATACACGTTCAATAGCTGAAGCGTCGTTTCGGAAACTTTGAAGCCGTTTTTCTCCAAATGACGTTTTTGGGCATAACGCGCACGATATCTCAAAAACTTATGAATATTTTTTCATGAAATTTTCAAAACATATGTTTCATGTTAGTCTGTATAAACGGAACCTAAAATTTCTTTTTTATTGTTCAAAACAATATTTTTTTAGGTGATTATACTGTTGAAATTTTCTTAATTTTGCATTAGCTAAATACAACTTTGTATTAAAAATATAAAAAAGCTTTAAATACAAATTTATTTAGGTTCAGGGAATTTATTACAATCTGAAGTATAAGTAGGCACCAAAATTTTCATTCTGGTTGCAATACTTATTTTGTAATCGTGCGCGTAAGGTGTTATGCCGATTTTTTGCTCGTCAAATGCCTAATAGTTTGGAGACCCCTGTAAATGCTAATTCTGCATCTTATAATTTTTAAATACATGAAATGAAAAAACACACTTATATATTTTATTCCAATTAAAATTGTGTCTTAAAATCAGATACATTTTAAGATATTAAATGTTGAAAATGGTCTTTGTTTTTCATTTATTCCAATTTTAAGAGTCCTGAGACCCCTTAACAAGATAAATAACTTTTGGACGATGTTAGGAGTCCAAATATACCACGAAATTCCTATATCGTCCCGAGTCCCTGATGCTGATTTTTAAGTTTGGAGCTGTCTGTATAAAATTGTTTCAATAAAAGAAATTCGATGTAACTTTTTTCCGAAACTGGGACTATTGTTTTATATAAATGTGTAGCAAAAAGTTAACCTGCACACATTTTTACGGTTGTAATTATTTTTCTAACTCTGTCCCTGGATTTTAGATTCCTTACCGCCCCTCTTGCTAAAATTATACAGAAAATCACTTCAGATGCAGCCACATATTTTTTTAAAAAAATTTTCTCATGCTAGAGAAAGAATGGCTAAAATTCTTTGATAGGAAATTTACTACAGAATTTAAATCAGCATTTAAATATCAGTTTCAAGCATTGTGGATTTATTGGTAGTCTTACCGTCCCCAAAGTTTATTCCTGCACTTTTCGAGGTAAATTAAAAATTTTTTGTAATTTAATCCAATGTAAGTAATTATTTCTAAAAATCAATGAACATTGTGGCTATCACTTAGTCTTAACATGATTTGCCTAAAAATAGGTGGTAATTTTCTTTACCGTCCTTTATTTCCTTACCGTGCCCTTTTTTTCCTTTGCCGTCCCTTCCTTAACATTCCTTTAAGACAATGATGTACCAAGATTTTGTACTAAAAATACTACATTGTTATTATTTCTTATTTGAATGTTCTGTGGGTACTATGCAAATTCATTATAGGTAAAAATTTAGAAGAAAATAAAAAGTCAGAAAGGTAAAACGGAACGGAAATTTAAACTCGCAAGTTTAACTTAAGGCTGTTCTTAACCGCTCCGCTGAACAAGTGCAAAACATTCTGACACATTTACAAATTCATTTTTTAACGCAAAGATATAAATTTGCAAAGCCTGGCCATGGAAGCGATTTGGAATCGAACTGTTTTTTCCATTTTTTGATCAATCAATTACCCATTGAGTTATAAGCGATATCGATCATGTGACAAACCCGTTTTTCGCCCGCTCTTGAGGGATTTTTCTACTTTCGCGCGGAAATTCGGTTCAAAAGGTCGACTTTGACGTTATTTTCTGAAAGATCTATTGCGTTTGCAAAAAAAATGGAAAAAAGAGCTCGATGACATAGTTTCTGAACAACAACACCTGATAGTTTCATGTATTTCCGAACAAAAATAAATTAAAACTTATGTCAGAAAGTTATCCTTTTGGATTTGAGAACAGCCTCAAACCTCAGTTAAATAAAAAAATCGTCGCTGCTGACCATTTTTTCCTTTATTTTGAATCATTAAGGCATTCGTCTATAAGTTTAAAACGTTATTTTAGCAATTTTAATGTCACCAGATTTTTATTCCTGAGAGTTAAAATTTTGTGGGAATGCCTCATATATTATTATTTACGTTGTCAACGTCCCTTTTTCTCAACTAATATGTGGCGTACAATAATGAATAAAATATCATTGGATAGATTTTTTGTCCACAACTACATCGCATACTGAATTTAACTAACGCATAGTTTACAACGATGAACGACGTATCATTGTACATGATATTTTGCCCATATCTGACGTGGCATACTGAATTTTTGTTATACTTTTGGGTTAAGTATAATCATACGTATATTTCTGATGTCAATATCCGTTTTTCTATATACACACACAGTGCACATCAACGAACGTGATAAATATCATCATTTAAATCAATTATCATCATTAAATACGCTCATTTTTGCTATCATATCATTGGTCAGAGCTCGAAAAATTGTCTCTCGCACAGGAAGCCTTCATCTCTGAACTTTGAGTCATTTCACCATCATATTTTATTCTGAGGACGACTGCAGAAGCAGCTCGAAACATAGATTTTATGTTTTTATTTTTAATTGTACAAGTTCATATCAAAGTTCTTGTTTTTATGTACCAATGAGTAAGGTTGTATGTTTTTAGCGAATACGTTCTTATTCATTATATTTTATGGTGCAATTGTCCAGTATGTGTTAATGAATGTGGCATTATACGAAGTTTTTTGAGCAGGCTTTTGACATAATATACACTCATATTTCGTTAAAACAAGCTGTTTGCCTAAAAAAAATTGCGGTTAATTATAAATTTAAGAAAAACGTGTAAGAAAATAAACTTACAGATTGCAGTGCGAAAGCGATTTACGGGCTTATTGGTCTCTTACTTATATAACTAAATTCAAGCAAGATAAATTCAGAAAAATTGTTCGGAAGCCAGGAGAAGAATTTGAAAACTTTCATGAGGGGAGAGGGGGGGGGGGTAAGATTTTCTTTTAGTTTTGTTGTGCTCAGCTGAGAAGCAACTAGTACAACAGAGCCTAAACACTGTATTAAAACTAGCGTGGTGAAGGAATTTTCACTTTTTTATAAATATAAGTGTAAAACATACATATAATTTCTTAAAAGGTGTTAAAAATATATAAAGATATTAGTTAATATAACCCTAAGATCTTTCAAATGCACACGTGTTCATTTTCAAAGGGAAAAGATGACCGACTGGAAATAGAAAACATACGTAAAACCAAAACAAAATACTACGAATGCGCAAGCGACGTTCAGTCCACTGCTTTAAAGAGGGGTGAAAAGATCATGTCATATTTTCCGGAGTTCTTGAATTACCCAGAATATTAAACCGAATCGGTTGAATACGGTAGTTACAAACAGTATCACTCCTAAGTAAAATCTCAATGGATTCATGGATTATTGAAGAGTAATGGTTAGATGTTGAAAAGATTATTTTAGCTTTTTCGAAGTTCATCTTAATATTTTCTTTTTGGTGCAGCCTGGATGAAGCTGTAATTGATTTGTTAAACTTGATATCAGATAAGTGTTCTTTTAGCCTTTCTTTAAATTTTCGAGATGTCATACCAATATAGAATAAACTTTTTTGATGTTTTGTGCTGAATGGGATTATGTAAACTCCTCCCTTTTCATAATCTGGAATTGGATCAATTTTACTGTCAATCAATTTACTGCTAGTACAACTACTACTTGAAAACTAGCGCAGTTTTATTTTCTCATGTATTTTTAAAATTAACCAAAGTACTCATCGATTATAAATGTGTGTGATGCCTGGAGAATATTCCTTTGGCGCCATTGACACGTGATGCGTGAGCGCGCGCAGAGAGAGAGGGGGAGAGACTGATTATCCAGTGTGTGGAAGGTAGAGTGTAGTGTAAGCCGGCATGTGAGGGTGCGCGGCTATTTGTTATGAGAATTCGAAAGATTGTAATAAAAACGGAAGTATTGTAATTTGAGTTGGTGAAGTAATTTAGAAATATGTTGAAGTGTAGCTTGTGGAGTGAAATATAAAAGTGTCGTGCATCTTTTGAAACCATTCATTCATTGTAAATAATTGTATCATCATTTGTGTCGTCTTGTAATGTCTTCATGTTACTTGTAAATAAACTTAATAATCTGTTTTTAAAGAAGAAGTGCTATCTTTACGAGGAATACACACATTGAGAAGGTCAGCGGAGCTTGGCGGCGGTATTACAATGTGTCTCACTTTGAGAATGTCACTTTTCAAATATTACTGATATTTATTAATTTTTGGTTTAAAGCGTTTATTTAATGCGAATGATTCTACATTAATCAATTCTTTGTGCAATTTTGAAAAAAAAAAAATCTGAATCTGAGCTGTGATACATTCTGAAATATCAAATTCCTTGACGGGGACAACTCCCAACCATAGCCTCCTCCCCCAAATGGCGTCTTTCTTTGGAATAACGCGAGACTTTTCTTTGGAATAAATTCATCCCGTATTATGAGGTTAAAGCAAAAAATATGATACTTTCAGGGGCTACATCGCTCACGCAAAAACACCCGCTCCTCTAATGTTGATTCTATGGGAGAGTTCTTTTAAAATATCTCGTTTGCATTTCAATATATTTAAATGATTTTTTTGTGCATTAGATAGCGGAAGTCCATTTTTTATTTTTTTGGATTTTGTTTCTTAGTTTTAGTTCCATAGATATTTTTATTGTGATACTTTCACTTTGGAAACCGGTTTCGAAAGTGAAAGTATCATCATAAGAAAAAAAAAAACCTGCACACGAAATCGAAAAAGTGAAAAACTGCGTTTGTAAAGATCGGTGTCAGCTATCCAATGCGAAAAACATTTAAAAATATTGAAGTGCAAACGAGATATTTTAAAAGATCTCTCACCCACAATTAACATTAGCGAGTGAGTGTTTTCGCGTGAACGATGCAGTCTCTTAACTTCAAACATTGTAATTACTTTTGTTTGTCTTGTAACGTATTAGTTCTCCACTATTCCACCCACACAACCAAGTAGTAGAGTGTTTCTCAATTATTTGTAAGTGGTTAGTGGGGCGCACTAATGTCTCTGCAATGTCAAAATCCAGAGTTTTATTACAGTTTATAGTTTTATAACGTCACCTCAAGGGTTGTGAAGTAGAATTGATGCACATTCGATATAATACCTGTTATAAATTAAAGAGGCTTTTGGTCGGCGATATTTCTTTGAAAGGGAGGCAGAATAAGGTTTTCTTTTTAACGTACCACTATTCAATTAATTAAGGCTGTTCTCAAATCCAAAAGGGCAACTTTAAGAGATAAGTTTTAATTTATTTTTGTTCGGAAATGCATGAAACTAGAAGGTGTTGTTGTTCAGAAACTATGTCATCGAGCTGTTTTTTATTTCCGCATTTTTGCAAACGCAATAGATCTTTCAGAAAATAGTGTCAAAGTGGGCGTTTTGAACCGAATTACCGCGTGAAAGTAGAATAACCTCTCAAGAAAGGGCAAAAACGTGTTTGTCACGTGACCCAAATCACTTATAACTCAATAGGTTAATTAATTGATCAAATAATGGAAAACACAGTTCGATTCCAAATCGCTTCCATGGTCAGGCATTCCAATTTTATATCTTCTGTTAAAATATGAATTTGTAAATGTGTCAAAACGTTTTGCGCTTGTTGAGCAGAGCAGTTGAGAACATCCTTAATTAAGAAGGCGTCGAATGCCATAATTTATAGAAGGAAATGCACGACTTAGATTTCATATATTAACAACCAACATACGATATCAAAATTTAAAACATTAACCCTTTATCTACTGACGGTACTTATAAGTACCATTAAAATAACTTGTTATAAAATTTATTTAATACATCGAAATGTTGTACTGAAGTTTAGAATGAATTATAGATACATTACTTTATCTTGTTCCAAAAGCATTATTGGTTTCACAAAACAAAAATATTTTTAAAAGGATGATTTCTTTTGCCATTGCATCTTTTCAGCTTTCTTGCCTTTGAGGTGAGGATTTTTCAATTGCGAAACATTTATATATTTTTATTCTAAGAGCATTATATTTGTACATTTCCTAATTCTACAAAATACTAGGTAAAATATTAAAAATAAAAGATTTAAGTGGGGTTATAAATATTGCACAAAATCCCTATAAATTCAAATTTAATCAAGCCTTCTAAATCGATCAGTCCTTCAAAAATCCTTCTAAAATTTATTAAATGATTATGTAAATGTTCTAACGGAGTTTAAACAATTCACGAAAAATGATTTAGAAGATAAAATTTTCATGAATTCATAATTCAGTAAACAAAGGGTTAAAGAAATGCATTACAGAATGAAGATTCTACTCACCTGAAATAAAAGAAAATTGCTAGCGAGGTGACGAGAGCGATGACAGATGTTGAATAGCCAGCTATATAAATGTTTACAATGCGTTGACGAAACTGAAAAAGATAAAGAGAGTAGTATGAAAAGAATGAATGTAATAAATATTAAAACTGTAACAAAAAACAGTTGCTTACGTAGTTCTATGCTAACTGTTTTCAGTTATACCGTAAAAATATGTCGAAATTCCTTCTGTATATTGTTTATACAATAGACTCCCTCAAATCCGCGACTCTAAAATCGATAAACACCTAAAATACACACACGTAGATGTAAACATAAACAATGAAACGTACTTTCGTGGGAAAAAAAATAGTAAACACCCCCTGCTGATTCTGCAACAAATTACCGTAGAAGAAATTTACAGACTCCAAACCATTGGAAAAAACAACAACAAAAAAAAGCAATTTAACAAATTACAACGACCATTTGGAAAATAATTTTTTCACAGACTAAAATTTAAGACATAAAAATCGCACGGAGTTGATCCTACATTACGTAGGCCATGAATTAAACATTAATAGTGTTATTACACGTAAAAATTGCAAGCGACAAAAATCGCCTGCGACTCGTCAGATTTCCTGAAACTTACGTATTATCCACCTGAAACTTACGTATTATTCAAGCATTTCATTGGCTGTTCGGAAAAAGGCTTTTCCATCGACCCATTTTAAATGAAATTTCATTCTTAAACTTCTAAACATCCCACAATATTACTTTTTACACCGTCGTATAGAGAAAAAAATGTACTTTTAAATGAAATTTGTTTGAAAGCTCTATCTCAATTTGTTTCCGAGTTATTAATTTTTTTTTTGTAGTTTTTATTACTTTTTTGTCATAGTGGCAACAGAAGTATCCATCTTTGTTGAAAGTAAAGGAAAATACAAATTACTGTACAGACCAATCAGAAAACGAATAAAATCGGATTCAACCAATAAAACTGTTCAGATATGCTTTTGATTTTCTACCCTGACGAGGACAATAACCATTTTTCCAAATGGTTAAAAAGTTTACTTTTAAATGATGTATATAAAATTTGCTTAGAGGGTCATCTACATATCAAAACGAACCCAAACTTTGTTTTTTTTCTATAGCAATACCCAAGTTTGACGCCATAAATAAATTCTACACCTTTCAATTAGCCTAAATCCTAATTTTCATGAAATTCGTACCATTGGTTTCCGAGAAATTAATTATTTGAAAATGAGCATATTTTAGGGTATTTTAGTTATTGTATCCAAATTGAAGTTTGGTAATCGATTGATTAAACGATAGAGAATGTATCTTCTATTGATGCATTAGTTCTTGCCAATATGACCATTTCACTAGCTTAATATGTTTCGACTACTGACAACCCAAACATTTTAATAAAATGAGTAAAACATATTTTTCCAAATTATGCTTTTCTGCACATCATAGACGGCCTCTTAAACCATCATTCTGACGTTTTTTTTAATGATAATTCGAAAACTACTTGAAAGCAAAATATGAAATTGAGAATTTGGATAAAGTAGGAGATGCTAAATATAAAACTATCAAAAAAATTGTAGGTTGCAATTTATATTTTTTTCGAATATTAATTTCATAATCCATAATTCATATTATAAAATTTTTAAAATTACAAATTCAATGTATTTACGTTTGAGTTTTTCAGTATTATAACCAGACACAAACTTATTACATTAGGATTATAATTTCAGGAGATATTAATAAAAATATGAAAGTGTAATTTAACATTAGACGCTCTAAATTTTAAATGTTTATAATTCAAAGACTTATTCAAATGACTAGAAATTTCGTTTCTAGGCATAGTTTGAGCCAAAGATTTAAAATATAATGGGAAAATTGGGTGTTGTCTTTGAAAAAAAAAAAAAAAGGTCTGATTTTGATTTGTTGATAGCCCCTAAGCAAATTTTACACACATCATTTAAAAGTAGACTTTATTTACATTCGATTGGTACCAGTAACTTTCTTCTATTATAATTAGTTGCAGAGTTAGTAGGGGGTGTTTACTTTTTTTTTTTGCACGACTGTACAATTAAGATGTTGGGAAAAAATGCATGTTTTTAAATTTATTTTTACATCATTGCATTTGCATTTAATATGTAATTATCGTTAAATGGCTGAACTCATGCTTTCTGATGAAGGAAGAATAAATTTATTTTCGAAAAAAAAATCTAATTAGCGCCGATATCACTGGAGATCGCGACTTTTTTACCAAATAAGTTATTAATTAATCAGCTTTTTTTGATTAGTGAAAGTGGCTAAACATGAAATAGAAATTCGTTATTTTACGATTTTGATGTAAATCATTAGTGTACCTTTCCGGTTCGAGTTTTATTCAATAATTCCAGAAAAAATTATCTTTTCATAAATTATACATAATTAGTTATGACTTGACTTTATATATTTACTTGACTTTTATTTTTTAATTTTTTTAATATTATATTATTTTTCTTAATATTTTACTTAATTATTTTAATATGTTACTTAAATTGTAAGCATTCATTATAATTTCGAGTGCATTGCTAACTGTTGAAAAAAATGTAAACAAAACAGTGATTAGAAATTAGGAATATACTAAAATTTGCACAATCTCTTGTTCCACGCTGTGCTGATTTAAGGGAGTCTATGGTATAATGCAAGAAAACTCGTGTTATTGATGCGCAATACACAACCTTTTCCTTACTATTGTTTACTATTGTTATCTGCCAAACCAATATTTGGCAGATAAATAGGTACTTACTTCTTTATTATCCCGTAGACCACTATCCATAAAAGAAAAAAAAAAAACTACTGCCAAATGATTGCCCTATAAACAAATGGAGGAATTTTGCTGCTGGGATCTCAAAAAAACTATCGCCAAATTATAGCCCTATAAGGAAATGGAAGAATAATGCTATCGGAATCTCAAAACATAAATAAAATAAAATAAAATAAAATGAAATAAAAATATATCTGAAAAGCCTTACTTACTAAAGTGTCAACTATCAGTAACTTTAAACTATAAAAATCACAATATATTAATGAAAAATAGAAAACAATTCTTGGATATTTATTTATTTACATTCATTTTCTTAACTATTCTTTTCGGCTGATGGATAAATATTTGTAGCGCCATTTGAAACTGATCTCTGCACTGCAACATTTTTTCAATGCTTTTATTCTTTTAATATCATGGCGTCGCTGTTAAATGACGTAACCGTATTTTAATTGAAGAAATAGCTAATAAATCAGTAAAACACCATTGAAATTAACAGAACAATGTCCAGTTAAAAATCAGTTACTGATATAGAAACATGTGGAATACAACTGACGTCAAGTATATGTAACGCCGCGATCATGCATTTTTGGCTTTAAATCGTAGAGTTTGTCGACAGTTTTTCTTAATAGAAAGTAGGATAATGGGGAAGTACCGACAAATAAATCGAACAGCATATGCACAATAAAACTTGAGAAAAAATATTTGAGAGGCATCCATAAAAAATAATAAAACTAATTGGTAGATTCAAAAAAAAAAAAAAAAAAAAAAAAAATCAAACAAAGAAACAAACAAATTAATAATTAAATAATAAAAATAATTGATAGATAAAAAAAATGGATACTTAAATAATAAAAACTGTTTAAAAACTAAAAAATTAAGCGAGTCCCTCGCCCCCGAACGCCCTCTCAGTGTGGGTAGAATTTAATAATTTACATTTTATTGAAGTCGATTAATCAAAAATATTAATTCTTAAAGTTATGTTAACCCCTCACTGCACCACGTGCCATATCTGGCACATACCTGAAAACATTATAATTTTAATATGTGCCATGAATTTGGCTAATATGATCGCTGTAACTGATCGCGAACAATCCAAAGAATGGAATAACACTTATTTCGTCCATGTCAGATGGCTGCATTATACAAAAAATCAGAATTTGTTCTTCGGAAACAAAAAACAAAAAAAAAAAAATTGAAAGTTGAAACAAAAAAAAATTTGATATTTAAAGGTTCCTTCTAAATACAATAACTTCCACATACTTCCTAGAAAAGTAATATACATTATTCCGTGAATTTTAACTTCTTATTTTGTTAACAATGACCGCAGATTTCGACTTAAATTGGGAAAAGAGAAATCTTTTCACTACGAAATATCACGACAGATGGCAGCATTAAAATGATTTAAGAGGAACAAAAGATGTTAAAGGCAAATTTCCTTCGGTTGATATTTTTTTCGATATTTTTTTATTTGTTATCTTTAACGTATAAAATAAATGCAGAATCAGTTACATTAATTTTAAATTAAAATATCAATTGGGTCTAAAAAGTCAAATTACACACATCATTATGAAATTTTCAATCAATTGAAATATAATCACATCAAAATAAATAATTTCTTTTAACAGCATTTCTAAAATCAGTGATATTTCATGTGAACCAAAGTTGAAATGTACATCAAAATAATATGACTGTTTATATATGCATCGATAATTTAATAAAATTATATATGTACATGCAAGAATATGCGTGCATATTTAAACAACCCGTATTCAGTATAAGAACAAAAATATCGAAATCTCTTTTAAGAGTTTTAATATTCATAGTTTCTTGTATGTTCTTGAATTATAAGTAATCTTTAGTTAGATTTTGATATTTATTTTTTGTAACAGGATTAGAGAGTAGCATGTATCTCATGTATGTAGTCACATGTATCTCCACTTCAGGAGTGATTATTAAGAAGGAAAAATATTTTTGATGGCAAAATTGATAAAAGATGGCACCACTAAAGCAGTTCGTAGCACAAAACTGTGAATGTAAAATGTGGGAAGAATAGTTTTTTGGCCCTCAATGTGATTATTTTTTTGTTGTTGTTATATAATGAATGTTTTGATTGTTTTAGCAAATTTCTGATGCATGTTTACTGCTTGCTGATTGATTTTTTGTTTGAAGCTTATTTTAATTTACATAGGTTTATTTTGGAAATTTTAAGGCATTTTAAATATGTCAATTTGATTTTTTTTTGGATAGGGTGGGTTTTGCTTGTAACATCATCGCAGCTTTTATAAATGTTTGCTTTTATATTCATATCAGGGGATTAACTGGAGTCCCCGAGTTACAGAAAATACTGACCGATGTACTAAGCATAAGCGAAAACCATTTTTAAATGAAAATTCCGTACTTTTACGTTAGCCGCGTGGAAATCTCACCAATAGCATTTCCTTTATCACCACCAGTAGAAATTTATTTTACTTCAAATTACTACTTCATTTAATATCATATTACTATTTCAAATAATGCATTCGCAAAAGAAAAAAAAAATCCCTACAAAACAGGAATTTTGCTTTTTCATAATTTAGTGTCGCCCCCGATGGAAAAAATTATATATATATAAATATAGAGTGTACAAAACATATTTCAGTTTTAAGAATTGAAACACACGCTTTTATTTTATATAAAATGATGTCATTTGCATCCGCTGAAGAATTCCACATTTACGTTCCAATCTTAAACAACATCTACAGTAAGGTACACATATGACGCCACTATCGATGAATAATACACAAATCCAGCAAAAAGCGATGTCGTCTTTCAAGAAACTCGATAAAAAAAATCGACTATCTAATGATTCATATGCCATCATTTGTTTTTTGAACATTAATATACATACTTAAAATTAAATATAGTTTATAATAGCTCCATGTTTTATCAGAAATCATTCATTTGTATTTTTCCAAAGTAGCACGTATTTCCATTACATTTTTTCCCCAGTTGTTATGGTAAAATGGCAACAATAAGATATAACTACTATTTTCCGACTATTTTTCATTTATTTTCTACAGAAATTGAGTACTTCAGTTGCCAACATTAAACAAAGGGCTCTAAAACTACAAAAAAGAAAAAAATAATATCTTAAAAATAAATTGAAATGCAGTTTTCAAACAAATTGCATTTAAAAGTACCCTTCCCTCCCTATACGACGGTATAAAAATTAAAAATGTGCGATGCTTAGAAGTAAAAAAAAATTGCAGTAGAGATTAACCGTATTTAACTGCACAATGATACATATGCTTTGTTTTACGGCTGGCTTATATAACGTAACGTTATTTTTTAGAGACGACATTTCAATTGCTGGCCGAAGGAAATAGCATATCGGGGCAAAAATCTTTTTCGATGTGGAATTTCAATTGTTTAAAAAATATACTGAGAAAACTTAACTTTTTTCACACATAATATTCTTAAAAGTATTTTATAAAATTGAAACCTCGAACAAAAGTGATAGCTTAGGAAAGACAGGATATTTCATTTTGAAAGTGCAAAAAATTTAAAGTATTTCTGATATGTCTTGTTTCTTTGACTAAAATGCACAGCTTCGCGAATAAAAACTGTTTTGGATTGCAGCAAATATGGAAATAATAAATGTATTGCAGTTATAAGGAATGCATATCGAGATAATTTCATTACATTACCGTTTGAAAATGCCGATCTTTTCTACATCATAAACAATAAAAATGTAAAAAAGACTTTAAAAAATCTTGACATGCAATCGAATAACATAATCCAACATAAATGCTATTCGCGCTTAACATGTCACACTGTCCTGTTTTTTGCCATAATCAGGTTGATTTTAATATAAATTAGCTGTGTAGCAACTCGTTGTGTTGCATATTGTACACAGAAACTATTGTGTTTCTAACTAATTAATTAATAAATAATTGTAATACTTAACAAAATAATGAAATGACACTGATCTAACGAACATAATTCAATTTATTACAGCACATTACCAAACGATGGTGTTGGTGTTGTTTTATGACGGCCGATTATCTGCACAAGGGATATAGGCACGAGGGTGGATGCCCTCCGTCGGGGTCTTTCTAAGGGAACCTAACCCGTATTTACGCAGGGAAATCCCAGGTTCGAAGAAAACCACGGAAAACTCCGAACGATTAGGCCGACCAGCGGGATTGGTTTCGAACCCAGCCCCTCCCGTCTACCAGCTTCGAGAGTAGAACCTCTCGGCCACGGATGGGGCCCATTACCAACCGAACACCAACATACACAAACACAAGATTACATAACAGATGAATAATTTGCCTACAAGAGTGCCTTTTTTAAAAGTAATTTGTGATACTGCCATCTAGTGATTCAATATCAAACTAAAGATACCACAAACATTATTGGATCCATGATTAGTTTAATGTTTGCTATGCAATCGTTTCTCAGTCTATTCTGGCCAAACAGATAGACAAAAGTTGTTTTAAATGTTATTTTTGACTATACGTCGCACGGTGGGGCGAAATCTAAAAAAAGAGCTTAAAAATTAATTACTTTTCAACGGAGAGAGCTGGTGATTTCAAATTTGGATCATAAATGCATCTAATCAAACAGGTAAACGGTGTGACACCGCGTTTCGACATGCAAAGACAGGGAGGCAATCAGTAAATATTTCGAGGCAGTACAATAGCTTTTTGTTGAAAGGAATTCAGGGAGAGGATAACAAAGTTCTTTCACCTTGAGAAATGTCCAAGTGTGTGTAAAAGTGTAAATTTCTATATGTTGGAGAAATTGCGGGGCTTGGGTGAAAACAAGAGTGATATCATGACTGACCAATAGAAGAAAAGTTCTTCAGGTCCCTGGTTGGGGACAAGAGAAATAAAAAAAAGGGGGCCAGTGAGTTTCATATATACGAGGTTAAAAATATGCAACAATTTAGTCTTTAAAGTATCTTTTAAAGCTGAAACATCGAATGAAATCTCACTGCAAGAAGAAAGTAAAATATTTAACATCGAAAGTAATAAAAACGTAAAAGAGTTCTGACATGTTTAGATTCTTTGATTTATATTTGTAGACTCGTGAAGAACAATTGTTTTGATAGCAGGAACGAGTGTTTGAATATAAAATTTGTTCAGCGTGTTACAAATGTGAAGGTAATTTCGTTTCGTTATCTGTTTTAAAACATGGAAGTTTTTTACATCATAAACCATGAGGAAAGTAGAAGGGCTGTCAATAGGAATAATAACTGGTTTAATAAGAAGAAAGTAAAGTATTTTTAACTTCGAAAGTACTAAAAATTAAAAAGAGTTCTGGCATGTTTAGTTTCTTTGATTTAGATTTGTAGACTCGTGAAGAACAATTGTTCTGAATGCAGGAACGAATGTGTGAATAAAAAATGTGTTCAGCATGTAACAAATGTGAAAGTAATTTTATCTAATTTTCTGTTTTAAAATGCGGAAGATTTTTTTTTACATCGTAAGCAACGAGGAAAGTAGAAGGGCTCTCAATAGGAATAATAACAGGTTTAATAAAAAGAAAGTAAAATATTTAACTTCGAAAGTACTAGAAATTTAAAAGAGTTCTGACATGTTTTGTGTCTTTGATTTAGATTTGTAGACTCGTGAAGAACAATTGTTTTGAAAGCAGGAACGAGTGTTTGAATAGAAAATATGCTCAGCTTGTAACAAATATGAAGGTAATTTTATCTCATTATCTATTTTAAAATGCAGAGGCTTTTACATCGTAAACAACAAGGAAAGTTGAAGGGTTGTCAATAGGAATAATAACTGGTTTAATAAGAAGACAGCAAAATATTTAACTTCGGAAGTACTAGAAACTTAAAAGAGTTCTGACATGTTTAGTTTTTTAGATTTAGATTTGTAGACTCGTGAAGAACAATTGTTTTGAAATCAGGAATGAATTTATGAATCGAAAATGTGTTCAGCGTGTAACAAATGTGAAGGTAATTTCATTTCATTATCTGTTTTAAAATACGAAAGTTTTTAAACAACGAGGAAAGTAGAAGGGCTGTCAATAGGAATAATAACTGGTTTAATAAAAAGAAAGTAAAATATTTAACTTCGAAATTAATAGAAATTTAAAAGAGTTTTGACAAGTTTAGTTTCTTTGATTTAGATTTGTAGACTCGTGAAGAACAATTGTTTTGAAAGTAAGAACGAGTGTTTGAATAGAAAATATGTTCAGCGTGTAACAAATCTGAAGGTAATTTCATTTCGTTATCTGTTTTAAAATACGGAAGTTTTTTGCATCAGAAACAACGAGGAAAGTAGAAGGGCTGTCAATAGGAATAATAACTGGTTTAATAAGAAGAAAGTAAAGTATTTAACTTCGAAAGTACAAAAAATTGAAAAGAGTTCTGACATGTTTAGTTTCTTTGATTTATATTTGTAGACTCATGAAGAACAATTGTTTTGAAAGCAGGAACGAATGTGTGAATAGAAAAAGTGTTCAGCGTCTAACAAATGTGAAGGTCATTTCATTTCATTATCTGTTTTAAAATACGAAAGTTTTTAAACAACGAGTAAATTAGAAAAGCTGTCAATAGGAATAATAACTGGTTTAATAAAAAGAAAGTAAAATATTTAACTTCGAAAGTACTAGAAATTTAAAAGAGTTTTGACATGTTTAATTTCTTTGATTTAGATTTGTAGACTCGTGAAGAACAATTGTTTAGAAAGTAGGAACGAGTGTTTGAATAGAAAATGTATTCAACGTGTAAAAATGTGAATGTAATTTCATTTCGTTATCTGTTTTAAAACGGAGAAGTTTTTTTTTTTTACGTAAACAATGAGGAACGTAGAAGTACTATCAATACGAAATGGTTTAATAACATAAGTTAAAGACAAAAAAATAGTCAATGCAATAAAATGTTACTTAGGATTAAAAACAATTTTTAAACAATTATTAAAAAACCAAGCTATTTATGCGGCAAAGTGGTTAAGATAAATAAGTGCATTTTAACTTTGAATCTATTTTATATTGAGTACGGCGCTCCGGAAAAATTATAACATAAAACTTATTTTTATATTTAAAGATGAACACACACACACACAAGCACATACACATACATATATATTCATGTTTAAGTGTACTACAGATGGCAGCACCGGATCTTCTCCAAAAGCAATACTGTTTTTTTTTTTTTTATATACCTGCTTATACTCTACATTATTACTCCTCGGTCCTACTCACATTTAATCAAAATTTTTTTTATCAACATGTGCAATCATTTCTTATACTTTTATTTGCTTTATCATTTAAACACAGGTTGGATCTGCAATTGGAAGCATTCTTTCCTTTTTTAAATCCATTTCAATCCATATTTTTTTAAAACTTAAATCATTTCTGGGTTTATTGTATGCCGAAGCCCTTTTTTGCATTCTTTATCTTGTTATGACTAATGCAAAGATGAAACCGTACATGTTATTTGTGGTAATCAAGGTAATTAGAGTCTGGTGATTCTGCCTTGTTTCCAAAAATATTTCCACTTTTTCACTGTTTATTGTATTTTCAATTCCTTGTTGCTCTTGTTATAAGTATCTGTTTAAAAAGAAATTTTTAATGGTTCGTATATCATTTTTAATTTGAATAAATTCCTTTTATTATTTATACATTCACATTAATTGTTGATTATTTGTATTGGCTTATAAAGGTTATATATATATATGATAAATTTGAAATCACAAAATATATACCGATTAATGCCCAAATATATATTAAAATTTTTTTTTAAATCTTTAAATTTAAAAACAAGAACTTCCCTTTTTATAACCATATAAATTTGACATTTGTTTTGTTGTGTGTTTAGTTTATGGTATATATTTCATTGTCTGGAGTCATTCATTCGTCTTGACCGGCTACGATTGGTTGGTTGGTTGTTTTTCTTTGACGGCCAATTATCAACGCATGGAATATAGGCCCTGGGGTGAGTGCCCTTCGTGGGGGTCTTTCTAAGGGAACCTAACCTGTATTTACGCACGGAAATCCATGGTTCTTAGAAAACCACGAAAACTCCGAACGATTAGGCCGACGGGCGCGATTGGGTTCGAACCCAGCACCTCCCGTCTACCAGCTTCGAGAGCATAACCACTCGGTCACTGGTGGGGCTGACTGGCTACGAAGTTTATGATTATGGTTTTTAACTCGATTAAAATCGAACATGGTACATGTTTTGTTTTTATGTATTATGTAACACCTTTCTTGAGTAGTAGAAAGTTTTTATGACTTTACATCCAAATATATAGTTTTTCATCCGAAAAACTATTCCGAAAACATCCGAATTCTTGACTTTTTTGAACAATTTGTCAACCCGATTTTGACCCGCAAGAGTCAAACAAACAACTCGAACCCGAAATAATTAAAGGCAATCCAAGTTTAATCCAAGCCGCAACGAAAAATGTTAGTTTAACCCGACCTGAGCGTGAAGTTTGGCTAAATTCGGGTTACCTGACCCGATGCAGGACTCTAATTCTGATTGGACTTTACCCACGAATGGCAAGAGCCACGCCTATGCGGGTAGATACCCTCTGAGCTGTTTATTGGACGAAGGGGAAGCAGTATTAAAATCTTCTTCACGCCTATTGGTGTTTTTCTTCTGTTTGCCCGCGGCTGATGTCACATGGGTAAAATCGAGGCTAACGAAAAAGAATGGCTACCGCGGTGCTTTACGCGTACCTTTTTTTACAGACCACTGGAGTAGAGGTCTGCACGGGCCCGAAGCCCGTACCCGAGGCCGGGCCGGGCCGGGCCGGCGGAATGGAGGAGAATTTTCAAACGGGCCGGGCCGGGCCGTCAAAAAAATTGAACGGGCCTGCAGGGCCGGGCCGATAAAAAAAATTAATCGGGCCTATCGGCCCGATATAAGAATTTGAGAGAAGCAGATAAAATACGAGGCCATTTCCAATGAATATAACTTTTTCGAGAAGTATAAATGTGCGTTACGAGCCGATGCGAGTTTAACAACATCAATACAGAAATGTAACATGTCCATCGTAGAGATCGGCATCGTACAGTTACATGATGCCTGATCCCGGGTTTAATTTTATCGGCAGACTTGTGCCGGGACGGAACTGGTCTTAATCGTTCTCAGGATGTGTAGGACAGGCATTATGTTTTGTAAAAGTATTAATAGCAATAATGAACTTCTGTTAACAGCATCTTTGGAAATGTACCTTACGGTGGTTCTCATATTTACTGCTCAACAATGCGAAACTTTCAGACACATTTTCTGACAAAATTTTTAACTATAAAGGCATAAAATTGACAGGTCTAAGTATTGAAGGCATTTGGAATCGAATAGCGTTTCCATTTTTCATAAATTAGGTACAGAGATAACAGAGACTCTTGTCACGTGACTGTACGTTTTTCTCCTTTCCTGTGCTATCGCTTCCGGAAATTCGATTCAAAACGCTAACTTTGGCAGTATTTTCTGAAAGATATATTACTTTTATCTAAGAAAAAAAACGGCATTTACATGGTTTCTGAATAAGAATACCTGCCAATCTCATGCGTTTCCGAAAAGAAATGAATTCATAAATGTATCAAAATGTAGCTCCTTTGGATTTGAGAAAAGGCTTAAAAATGTCAGAAATATTTTCACAAATCTACTTTTTATTATAAGCTTCAAAAGTTATCATGTTTTTAAACCCTTTATTCTAAACTACAATAATCTTTTAATAAACCCTTATTTAAAATTTTAAACGTCTGTAGAGACGTTGACTAAAACACTGTAAGTAATCGTTAATATTTACTATTGTGTGTTTTCTATTTTGCGAACACATAGTAATTTAAAATATACTGTAAAATGTTCCCATAAATATGCATGCAGTATTCATTAAAAGAATCTTAATTGTATGTCGAGAAAAAACGGAATTTTTTGTAGAAATTGAGTCGGGCCGGGCCGAGCCTGTTTTCACTAATTTTTATACGGGCCGGGCCGGGCCGGGCCGAGAACGGTAAAAATGTAAACGGGCCGGGCCGGGCTCGGGCCGAACTTTCAATTTTTACACCGGGCCGGGCCCGGGCCTGGAAATTCCGGCCCGTGCAGATCTCTACACTGGAGTTACGTGATGCTCGAATGCACCAATGCAGGTGTGCGAAAAGAGCATGACGTCAATCTAGCGGTCTGTAAAAAAAGATATGAGGAATACACCGTGGTAACCTGTCTGTTTTGTTAGTCTCGGTAAAGTCCATGATAAAAATAAAATGGAAATTTGTCTTTTTGCTGAGAGTTTAGCGGTAAAGGGCGGTATCTTATGGTTAGTATATCATATGATTAATGTTCAGTAATTAGGCCCATAGTCAATTGGTGTATTTGAATAAATTTCATTTTGGATTGAGTGTTTTTTAAACACCATTAGTGATATTCTAACTCACTTTAAATTATTCTGTAGCCATGATAATAACACTTGGAAAATAGATTCAATTACAAACCCAATCGAATGTGAAAACTTTATTTACAATGATAATCAACTCCAAATTAATTTCAATTTGATATCCGTATTTGATATTTCTATTTGTAACATCAATAATATCAATGAACTTAAGTTTCAATTAAGTGAGTCAATGGAAAATGGGGGCCGGAGGGGGGGGGGTGAGATCGGTTGGTTACACCGCAATCACATAATCACATAACTAGAAATAGACGCTAAATCGAAAAATAACACAAAACATGAAATAAAAACAGCAACTGGTTTTTGACAGCTGTCTAAAAGTGCGAAACACATTTCCGACGTCGCCGATTGAAAATTCCGTAGAAAAAGAAGTAGGACTGTGTTGTTAAAAAGAAGAAATTATAATGGAGAGATTGAAATTTTTTTCAAAAATGCCTTGACCAGGGATCGAACCTGGATATCTTTAGCTTGCCGTGCCAATGCTTTACCTATTAAGTATCCGGACGATACCCGGCTGACATAATTCACTTTTATTTGTTGGATACGGCTGCGAATTGCAGTGCTAGTTTCATTCATCCGAGCTATAACTATAGCATTTACATGATGAAAGTGTGTGGCTATAGTATAGCATGTAAATGTATAGTTATAGCTCGGATGAGTGAAACTAGAGCCGCAGTTTGCACCCGTATCCAACAAATAAGAATAAATTATGTCAGCAACAGGTATCGTCCGGATACTTAATAGGTTAAGCATTGGCACGGCAAGCCAAAATATCTAGGTTCGACCCCTGCTCTGGACATTTTTCGATCTATTAGAGTGAACTTCAACTGTACTAAAACTTATTCTTAAAGGTATCTTTTAGAATTGAAATATAGAACAAAAATCTCACTTTAGAATTTATAGAATATTTAATTTTAAAAGTACGAAATGTTTAAAAGCGTTACAAGATTCAAGTTTAGAATCTTTAAATTAAATTTACGAATTCGCCGAGAACAACTACTTTGTTCGAAGAAACAAATACTCAAATAGTAAACGTGTAAGTAACAAATGTCAAGGTAATTTCCTTTCGCTATCCGTTTCAAAATGCTGATTTCTTCTTTCATCCCAAACAATGGAGAATATAGAAAGACTGTAATGATTTCCAAAACATTTGTCTGGAAATTCCATAAAATGCATCTTAGAGAAAAGAAATTCGGAATAAATACAATCCACACTTAACATGATGGATTTGATTATGGTATAATTTTACGTATTTAAAAGAGAGAGTTATTTAGTACGATAATATATACAAAGTGGAAAAGGTTTGAACTTTAAATGGTGATAATATACGCAAATTAAGAAAATAGAAAATCAATATTAAGAATATAGAAATTATGAATATGTAATGAAAAATATAGAAAGACTGATGATTTTGCAACACATTTGTCATAAAATTCAATAAAATGTTGGTAGAATAAAAGCAATTAGTAACAAATAACATTTAAACAGTTGGATTTGATTGTAGTGTAATTTTACATACTTTAAAGAGAGATTTATTTAATACGACAATATATACAAAGGGCAAAATGTTAGAACTTTAAAAGGTGATATACGGAAAAATTAAGAATATAGGAAACTAATATTAAGAATATAGAAATTATGAATATTTAATGAAGAATATTGGGAGACTGATGATTTCCAAAATATTTGCCATAAAATTCAATAAACTGTGCGGTAGAATAAAAGTAATTGGAAGCAAATCACACTTAAACAGTTGGATTTCAGTGTGGTTTAATTTTACATACTTTAAAGAGAGAGTTATTTACAGGGCTGGCTATTTGCCGGCAAAAAAGGGTTTCTGCCTTGCCAGTGGCAGAAACTGGTTATAACCGGTTTTAACCGGCAGAAACTGGCAACAACTGGCATAAGCACATTTCATGACATAATATGAGACTTTTTTACTAGTATTAAATTCCTTAAGTACATTTTATTCCGTATAAATAACAAATGAAATATTGTGGGTAGTTTTAATTAAAAAATAAATAAATTTGTATTAGAAAAAATGAGTAATGTAACAGATAAAATTTTTGTTATAGTATGGTTATATAATTTTACATGTAAACAATTATTAGAGTATTTTAAAATTTCAGTTTAAAAATCAAATACAAAACTATATCCAATACTTATTTTAAATTAAACAATGAAAAGAAAAGAAAAATATTCAATACTTGCTCAAAATAATTTTCTGTAATTTAACGTATTAATTTAATAATACTATAAATTATCTCTCATAGAAATGTTATAGTTATATGCGGATCTTGTAATTCCATGAATTTAAAAAACATTTTTTTTTTAAATACTGTATTCAAGGGAGCAAATCTGACTTTTTTTTTTCAATTTAAGAC
This sequence comes from Maratus speciosus, assembly GCA_963932465.1. NCBI lineage: Eukaryota > Metazoa > Arthropoda > Arachnida > Araneae > Salticidae > Maratus > Maratus speciosus. The sequence goes on along the minus strand of OZ010798.1, from coordinate 159,687,312 downwards.
TGTTATAAGCATAGATCAAACTTTGTGCGAATTTTAGTAAAAAAGCTAAAATCTTTAACAATGATTTTACGCACAAATAACGTACAGACACGACAAAAAACGATTATATGCGATATTTTTGTCGTGTCTGTATGTTATTTGTGCATAAAATCGTTGTTAAAGATTTTAGCTTTTTTATTAAGACTGTTAGTTGAAAATGTTCCAACCACATTTTGCACTTACAAAACAAACAACTACAAAGATTCAAAGCAGATTTGATACAGTAATAACCGACTACCATATGCTAACTTATTTTTTTCAAACTAAGTATATGGGATCAAAATTGACATATGAGCATAAAGAAAAGGCAAGGAAATTGCTTTCTGATATTAATCCCAATTTTGTGCCACATATAATATCCTTTGAAGCAAAATCGACTCCTGCCTCAGAAATTTATTTCTCCAAGGAAGCCCTAGAAAATGTCTTGCCCTTACCTTCTATGTGGTGGTCATCTTTAAAAACGAATACTGGTGAAAATGAGGATTTTTCAAATTTGCATCCTCAATAATGACATTGCCAGCAAGTAATGATAGTCTTGAAAGTATATTTTCAAACTTTTCTTACATTCAAAACAAAGAAACAGTGTGTTCAGAAAGATTAGCAAAATTTTGTCCTATGCTATGGAATGTTCTGTGGAAAAAGTAATAATAGTATATTTGAGTGGCAATTTTGTTCTTTCAATATTGTAAAATAATTGTGCAAGATATTTCATTAAATTTTTTTTCTGTTATTTATTGTGCTTCAATTATTTACTTATATATTTTCACAAGAATCATAATCTTTAAGTTATTGCATTGCATTATTTATTTAAAAATAGTCTGAAAAATAGATTTGTTAAAATATCAAAGATTTTTTTGTAAATTTCTTTTTTTACTTTTAAATAAAATTTCAACTCTAAACAATAATATAAAATAGTTAAACTTGTACAGCATCAGACTACCATTGAAAATTTCTGTTTTTCAAGTGAAAAAAAAATTAGTACCTATTATATAAACAAAGTATATTTATATGATAATTTTGAAACTTTTTTACAACTTTGAATAACATTCATAATCTTTAATTTTAATTAGGTAGCTTTCATTACAAAAAGCTACCTATTGCAGCCGTTCGGAGGAAAGCGATTTCAAAAAATTTTGGTATATTTTCATCGATCATGACCCCCATACCCCGAAACCCCCCTCCGTTCAAAAGTTGATATATATATATATATATATATATATATATATATATATATATATATATATATATATATATATATATCCATATATATATATATATATATATTTGACCTTTGTCACACTGTAACTCTCGTATTTATGAACCGATTTCGATGTAATTCGGTGTGTACATAGTACATACCAATGTCTCGACCGAGTTCGTTGGCCAGCTTCATCCGCCATTTTGTTTCAAAATGGCGGCCATTTAAAATTTTTAAGAAGAATTTAAATTTGAAATGTGGTACCAAAAAATTGAAAATTTAAAAAATATTTTTTTCTTATGTGTTTGACCTTGATAAAAAAATTCGGGAGCAGTTTTTGTTTCGTCTATATCTTAAAAAATGGCTGAGTTATAGCATTTTGAATTTCTAGCGTGGCTGACATTTTGAAACGTCCTGATATTTGGCACGTGATAACAGGCGTATTTATGAACGAATTTGGATGTACCTTGGTGTGTACATAGTACATACAAATATCTCGACCGAGTTCATTGGCCAGCTTGATCCGCCATTTTGTTTCAAAATGGCGGCCATTTAAAATTTTTTTAAAATAATTAAATTTAAAATGAGATACCAAAAAATTGGAAAATGAAAAAGATTTTTTTTGTATGTGTTTGACCTTAATACAAAGATTCCGGAACAGTTTTTGTTTCGTCTATATCTAAAAAAATGGCTGAGTTATAGCATTTTGAATTTCTATTGTGGCTGACATTTTAAAACGACCTGATTTTTGTCACGCGATAACAGGCGTATTTATGAACCGATTTGGATGTAACTTGGTCTGTACGTACATAGTACATACCAATGTCTCGCCCGAGTTCGTTGGCCAGCTTCATTCGCCATCTTGTTTCAAAAGGGTTGCCATTAAAAAAAATTAAATTTAAAATTTAAAATGAGGTATTAAAAAATTGGAAAATGAAAAAGATTTTTTTTATGTGTTTGGCCTTGATACAAAGATTCCGGAGCAGTTTTTGTTTCTGAAAATTTGTTATTTTGTTTATATCTTAAAAAATGGTTGAATTATAGCACTTTGAATTTCTAGCATGGCTAACATTTAGAAACGATCTTGTATTTGTCACGCGATAACACACGTATTCGCCTATTTCGATGTAAGAAGGCATGTGAATAGTATACATCAATATCTCGGCCAAGTTCGCTGGCCAGCTTCATCAGCCATCTTGTTTCAAAATGGCGGCCATTAAATAAAAAAAAAATTATATTTAAAGTGAGGTGCAAAAAAATTAGAAATTGAAAAAGGTTTCTTTCTTAAGTATTTGACCTTGATATAAGGATTCAGGAGCATTTTTTGTTTGTCTTTATCTTAAAAAATGGCTCAGATATAGCAGTTTCAATTTCTAATGTGGGTGGCATTTTGAAAAATCTGATTTTTTGCCTGCGACAGCACTCGTATATATCAACCGATTCCGATGTGAGTGAGCATGTGCACAGCAATTACTAAGGTCTCGACCAAGTTCACTGGTTAGCCTCATCCACCATGTTGTCTTAAAATGGCAGGCACTTTAAGAAATCGCCGAATTTGGCAGCCAAATATAAGTTACTTTAAAGAAAAGCAGCTTGGATAAAGCTCACTAATTTCGCGAAATTCTCATTCATTATATTGATAAAAATTAGTATTGAATCTCCTATATTCGGTTTCCTCTAAATTGAGCTTCGTGTGCTTGAATAATATAAGTTGGCTTTTTTAAAATAAGGAGTATGAAACCTACCTCTTCCTCCCGGCACTGGCCGGAAGGACTTTTTTTAATTTAATTGTTTACACATCAAATACATGTATGAATTAAGAATCATTGCACATTAAAGTTCTTATTAATATTATTTCTGAGTTTCTGCCAGTTTTTGCCACTTACTGGCAGAAACTAGTTTCTGCCATTCCGGTTTTAACCGGTTATAACCGCTGGTTTTAACCACTCAGGCAGAAACTTGCCAACCCTGGTTATTTAACACGACAATATATACAAAGGGCAAATTGTTAGAACTTTAAATGGTCATGATACATGGAAAAATTAAGAATATAGGAAATTAATATTAAGAAATTTACTGAAGAATATAGAGAGATTAAAATAATTTCCAAAATAGTTGTCAGAAAATCGAATAAAGTGTACGTTAGAGTAAAAGTAATTCTGAACAAAAGTAATACACTCTTTAATAGTTGGATTTGATAGCAGTATAATAATTATCATACTTAAAGGAGAGAGTTATTTAATACTGTAATACATGCGATGTGCAAAATATTAGAGCTTTACATGAACAAAATATACGGAAAAATTAAGAATCTAGAAATCAATTAAGAACATAGAAATTAAGAACATCTGATGAAGAACATAAAACCAACTATGATGATTTCCAAAACATTTGTCAGGAAATTCAATAAAGTTACTTTAGAGTAAAGGTAATTTGAAATAAACACAATCCACACTTAAACAGTAGGATTGATTTTAGTATATTTTTACATATTGAAAAGCTAGAATTATTTAATACGATAGTATATGAAAAGTGCAAAAGGTTAGAATTTTAAATGGTGATAAAACACAGGGAAATTAAGAACATAGAAAGTAAATATTATGAATATAGAAATCGATCAAGAATATAGAAATCAATTAAGAATATAGAAAACAATCAAGAATACAGAAATTAAGAATATCTTATGACGAATATAGAAAAAACTATGAGGATTTCCAAAACATTTGTCAGAAAATTCAATAAAAGTTACGTTAAAGTAATTCAAAATAAACACAGCCGACACTTAATCTTCTGGATACATTGTAGAGTAATATGCAGGGAAATTAAGAATATAGAAAATTGATATTAAGAAAATAGAAATCAATTAAGAATATGGAAATTAAGACTATCTAATGAAGAGTATAAAACAACTATGATGATTTCCAAGACATTTGTAAGACATTTCAATAAAATTACGTTAGAGTTAAGGTAATTCGAAATAAACACAATTCGCACCTAATCTGTTGGATTCATTGTAGTATAATTTCACAGATTTTTAAATATTTAATACAGTAGAATTATTTAATGCGGTGATATATAAAAAGTGCAAAAAGTTAGAACTTTAAACGGCGATAATGCAGGGAGAAATTAAGAACATAGAAAATAAATATTAATAATATAGAAATCAATTAAGGATGTAGAAATTAAAAATATCTAATGAAGAACATAGAACAACTACGATGATAGCCAAAACATTTGTCAGGAAAAAAAATCACGTTAGAGTAAAGGTAATTCGAAATAAACAGAATCTACACTAAATCAATTTCATTGATTGTAGTATATTTTTACATATTTAAAAGAGATATTTTTTCAATGCGATAATACACTGGTGTGCAAAACTTAACCAACAAGCATAAAATGCTAATTTTCAAACATGTGAATACTCAAAAGTAAATAATACAAACATCAGGTGTAGCAAATAGGTATTATATCTAAAACACACCCAGTTGATGTGACATCTCCTTCATGTCACACATGGCCGCAAGTGTCGCAGTCACTGCCGAGAAACAAATCTTGGGATCTTTCATTCGTCTCATTATTATTCTAAAATGATCGTCATGTGGTGACTTTACTGATAAGTCACTGTGACTGTTGCTTTGTGATGAGTCACCAGATGACATTACAACGAAGTCACCTTGTGATTTTCATGTGACTGACATTTGAAGACTCAGTTTTGAAGTCATCGTGAGCATTGAATTGTGCTGAGTCTCCAAATATTGTCACATTGAAGTCACACGGTGACTTTCAGGTGACCGAGATTCTACCGTGCTCCATCATTGCGCTCCTTTGTGAAAAGTCACCAGATGATTTAATTTTCTATCACTTGGGAACTCGTCACAAAACAGCTATCGTGATGATTTTACAATGGAGTCTCCAAATGACGTTCACATGGGGGTCACATTGTAAAGTCATCTGGTGATTCGTCGCAAAGCAGTAGTCATGGTGACTTCTCGGTGGAGTGATCAAATGAGATTAAGAATGAGACGAATGAAAGGTATCACATTTCAGTTTATTGTAGTGATTGTGACACTTGCGATACTTTGTGAGGTCATGGAGACTTCCTATGGACTGGCTGTGCTGTTAGGACAACACCCATCTTTTACACTTGCTGTTTATAGAATTTTCTTTTGAGTACTCACGTTTTTAGAAATTAAAATTTTGTGTTCATTGCTTAAGTTTTGCACACTAGTGTACATGAAAAGTGCAAAAGGTTAGAACTTTAACCCTTCACTGCACTGTGTGCCATATCTGGCACATACCAATAAAACCCTTCTATTTTCCTATGGATCCTAAATATAGGTTATCTGAGCTTTGTGCCATATATAGAACATTTAAACAAAGAGTTTTGCACCTATTTCTTTTTCACTTGATGGCAGTACTAGATAGCTATCTATTAGATTTTCTTAAAAAAAAAAAATCAGTCTGCATCGTAAACAACAGTAGAATTTGCTTCAACTTTTTTCACCAAAAAATCTTAAAAGTATCGCAAGATAAAATTTTAGACATTCAAGTATATCACAAATTTGCTACTATTTAGGCTGCTTAAAACTAAAATACCTCAGCTTGAAATCTTGTTTTTGTGTTTCTGTCAGATATGGAACATAGAGCATAAAGTTCATAGTACATTCGAATGAAAAATAGCTCCAAAGGGCTGACGCAAGATTAAATCAATACAATACTATTCACATCTGATACTGATGATGAATCTTTTGGACTTTCAAATGATAATTGGGAAGATTCAACGTAAAATTCTGCAAAAAATAGAACTGAAAATGCTATTTTTTCATCTGAATTAGACGTTGACTTGCAACATAACATCAAATGTGACCCACGAAATTGATTCAACTGCAACAGGAGGTAAGTTTTTATATTTAATATTAAAGTAATTTTAAATGCTACTAAAAGTACTATATAAAAGTAAAAAACAATAAATAAAATTTAACAGTGTGGAAATCAGACACTTTTCTGCAGGAGAGACATTTTTATGCGTCGGGTGTGTGTGTGTGTGTGAGGAGGGGGGATTGAATTTCTAAACGATACAAATTTTCAAATTATCTAGGGAGTACATCTGAATGTTCCTGTCGAATGTCCACCCCCGGGACACCCCTGAATTCACCACTGAATGTATAGATTGAGAAGCATCAATTTAGAGAAAGATTGTTTCATTCTTTCAGATGTTGCAGATACTTCTGCTGGACCCAATGTTAATAGATAAAAGTCAAAAAGGAAAGACGCATATAAAAAATAATTTGGAGGAATAAAAATCTGAAAATTCCTGAAGCGCAAATAAAATATAGAGGAAAGTAATTACTTAAGTGCTGAAATTATGGCTCTGGAGACTCCATATGAATTTTTCTCTTTTTTTTTGAACCATGAACGTTTGAATCTTATTTCAGAAGAGACGCATAGATACAGCATACGAAAGGATCCTTCTCAACCTTTACAAGTTTTCATTACGGATATTCAACGTTATATTGGAATTTGTTATCTAATGCCACTTATACATTTACCTTCTGCAAGAGATTACTGAAGTGTTATTTTAGGTAACCAAACAGTAAAAAGAAAATGTCTGCCAAAGAATTTGAAAAAATCCGACATTTTTTACTTTTTAATGACAATACTAAAGAAACTGCTAGAGGCATGAAGGGCCTTGATAGACTATTAAAGTAAGACCTCTAATAGAGTGTATCAGAAAACGCTTTGTACAAGTAGCTTTGGAAGTGTGTTTGTCAATAGATGAACAAATTTGAAGCCGCGAAGCATTTTTAAACAGTATTTTGCCAATAAACCACATAAATAGGGCTTTAAATTCTTCGTTTTATGTGGTATAAGTGGTTTTGCCTATGATTTTTAATTATATAGCGGCCAGGAAAATGATGACACACGACCGCCAAATGAGCCAGATTTAGGGTCTGCATCAAATGTTGCTGTGTGTCTCAGTAGGTTAATTCCGCGAAATCAAAACCAAAAGTTGTTTTGATAATTACTTCAATTCATTACTATTACTTGAATTTTTAACACAGAACGGAATGCTTTCATTGGCCACAGTGAGACGCAATAGAATTCTTAATTGTAAGCTTCCTTTGGAATCTGAGATTAAAAAAAAAAAAAAAAAAAAAAAAAAAGAAAAAAGAGAATATAGTTTAGAACAAGTAGCATGCATTAACAGTACACGATTATCATGTATTAAATGGTTGAATAATAAGCCAGTTAATTTCTTGTCAAAATTTGCTGCGAGTCTCTCTATAGAAAATATTTCTCGATTCGATAAAAAGTGAATTAAAAGACTGATATAGAAACATGTATAATAATCACTTATAAACAAATTAAGTTAAATAATGCTATAAAAAGTGATAGAATATCTTTATTGTGACTTACGATCGTTTCATCGCACAATCGGCGACATTTTCAAAATCAATCATAATAGAAAATATTTTCACATAACTTAAAAACAATAATATAGTAAACGATGTCACGAGACATGAAGCATAATGATTCATGAGCATTCATGTCTCGTGACATTGTTTACTATATTATTGTTTTTAAGTTATGTGAAAATATTTTCTATTATGATTGATTTTGAAAATGTCGCCGATTGTGCGATGAAACGATCGTAAGTCTTAATAAAGATATTCTATCACTTTTTATAGCATTATTTAACTTAAGACTGATATAGCTTGTCCTTTTGTTGTAAAACAATACAATAAACACATGGGTGGGGTAGATTTACAAGACAGCCATTTAGGAAGATATAGAAATAAAATGAGATCTAAAAAGTTTGAGTTTTCTACCATCTACTGGACGTTGTTATGATACATTTATGGATCTTATATAAAAAAAGTGAACGAAAATAATGACTTAGCAAAAATGACTTTGGCTAAATTCAGGTAAAAGGCTGCAAACGTCCTTTGTAAGATTGGAAGCGAAACACCAAATGCTAAAAGAGGACGCCCAAGAATGTCTGAAGTAGAAAGGGGAATAATAGCCAGAAAACATAAAGGTCCTGTATCTGCAATGCCAGATTACATGGAATTCCAAATTGCACTCGCAAAACATTCATAAAGTGTTCACAATGTGGAGTAGCCTTATGCATAAATCGAGATAGAAACTGTTACTCTGTGTTTCATTTGAAATGAACATTTGGAACTTTTTTGCTCTTAAAGCACTTTTTTACATACTTTTTTCTTTTAATTTGCTTTGTGATGATACTTTATTCGATTGTAAAATACTTTATACATTTTTTTCCTTTCATGTCTTTTTACAATCTATATTTTGAAATTTGTAACATTAATTTTTACTTTTTTGCGCATTTTAAACCTTTCAGGAGGGGCAGGATATATTATATCGCACCAATTTTAACCAAGATTCGCAGTAGAAACTTTTAATTGAATTTTATATTTCTAACTTTGGAAGAAAAATGTCGCAAAATTGCTTTTCCTTATTTTAAAATAAGTTTTTTGGAATATTACGGTTTGAATTCAAAATTACAGAGACACAATTGCTTGCTCCCCAAAGTGTTAAATATCTGCTATAAAATTTTTATACATATCATACTCTTTTTGTATATCTAATACACAAGTATTGTGGGTTTTGTGCCACATTTAGTACAAAACAGTAAATATCTAATTGTGTGCTTTGGGACACATATGGCACATACCACAAAAATCCATATTAAAAAATATATATATGAAATCTGAATTTTTTTATTATTTTTCCTGTATTTGTGACTACTTAGTCAAATTATTTTTTCCATAAAGAAAAGAAAAATCGTGGAGTGAAGGGTTAAATGGTGATAATGCACAGGGAAATTCAGAACATAGAAAATAAATATTATGAATATAGAAATCGATCAAGAATACAGAAATCAATTTAGAATATAGAAATCAATGTAAAATATAGAAAACAATTAAGGCAATATAGAAAACAATTAAGATATTTAATGAAGAATATAGAAACAACTATGATGATTTCCAAAACATTTGTCAAAAAATTCAATAAAATTATGTTAGGGTGTTGTTTATGACGGCCGATTACCTACACGAGGGATATGGGCCCAAAGGTGTGGGGGTACCCTCCGTGGGGGTCTTTCTAAGGGAACCTAACTCGTTATGCAAGGAAATCCAGCGTTCGAAGAAAACTACGAAATACTCCGAACGATTATAAAGTTATGTTAGAGTAAAAGTAATTCGAAATAAACACAATCGACACTTAATGAGTTGGATACATTGTAGTACATTTTTACAAATTTAAAAGAGAGATTTTTTTTAATACACGGTACTATATAAAATGTGCAAAATGTTAGAACTTTGAATGGTGATAATGCACGGGGAAATTAAGAATATAAAAAATAAATATTAAGAATATAGAAATCGATCAAAAATGTAGAAATCAATTAAGAATATTGAAAACAATTATGAATACAGAAATTAAGAAAATATAATGAAGGATATAGAACAACTGTGATGATTTCCGAAACATTTGTTAGAAAATTTAATAAAATTACATTAGAGTAAAAGTATTTCGAAATAAACACAATGCACACTTAATCAGTTACATTGATTGTAGTATAATTTTACATATTTAAAAGAGAGAATAGTTTAATACGATAATATATTAAAAGTTTAAATGGTTATAATTGAATGATGATAATACACAGGCAAATTAAGAACACAGAAAATTAATATTAAAAATATAGAAATCAATTCAGAAAATAGAAATCAATTAAGAATACATAAAGAGTGTGATGGTTTACAAAATATTTTTCAGAAAATTCAATAAAACGTACGTTAGAATAAAAGTAATTCCAAATAATCACTATCCGCATTTAATCTGTAGGATTTGATCGTGGTATAATTTTACATACTTAAAAGACAGAGTTATCTAATACGATAATACATACAAAGTGCAAAAGTTTAGAACTTTGCATTGTGATAATGCACGGCAAATTAAGAATGCAGAAAATCAATATGAAGAATATAGAAATCAATTAAGGATATAGAAATTAAGAATATCTAATGAAGGATATAGAAAGACTACGATGATTTCTAAAACAATATCTAAAATTCAATAAAATGTACGTTGGAGTAATTTGAAATAAACACTATTCACACTTAATTAGTTGGATTTGTTTATGGTATAATTAACATACTTAAAATAAAGATTTAATGCGACAATATATACTAAGTACAAAAGTTTACAATTTTAAATGGGTATGAAACACTGAAAAATATAACGTAGATTCGGATAAATTTCTGAAACAATGGAATTTGATGGATTCGAACACTGGACATTTCGTTTCAAAACTGCGACTTTATCAGTCACTAATTGTAGACTACATCGGCTCAATAGTTATCATTTTTACTTCCTTGATGATTTTACTTGTAGATTAGGTCGCACAATGATTTAAAAATGATTTAAGGGGACACATATTCTTTAAAATCTCCCCAAAATCGATTTTTTGTTTTTTAATTAATTTGACTGCTAATATTTTTCTGAACAATTTACCACAAGCCACATCAAAATATTCGTAAAATTGCGCTCGTTATAGAAAAAAAAAAAAAATGTAAATTAGCCTTGGTCTGTTTCAAACGTGCTCATTTATGTTTAAATTCCTTTTTCTCAAAATCGATTTTTTTTTTTACTTGCGCGCATGGTAACTCCAAATGTTATGATTCGTAATTAAATGTAATGATTCGAAACTTTATGTATATCTTTACTGGATCATTTTCTGAAAAAAAAAAGAACTAAAATCTAAGAAAGTAACAAAAATTATTGAATGTATGGGTATTCGAGTGAAGAAAATTATCAAAATTATCAAAATTTTTATATTTCTATTTTGAAAATCACAAAATCTTAGAATTTTTTTGTTTATTCATTAGATTTAGTTCATTTTATTTTTCTAATATTCTTAAACTTATATTAAAAGTTTCAAAGTTCTAGAGTGTGTAGATCTTTTTAAATCATGCGCGCAAGCTTTATACATTATCATTAATCTAAATAAAATCATATAAAAAGGAATAATTATTATTAATTAATTATAGAGTGTTTAATGCAAATTATATATTATATTGAATGGAGAAAATATTATAGTCTTAACAAAAAACTGAGGTGGTTAGCGCAAGAATGAGTGCATAGGGCCACTTTAAATATTTGTCTCCGAAATCAAATTTTTTTTCTGTTTAAAGGGTATGTGTCTCCTTAAATATCTAATCCGTCGGCCGATTTGTTCAAAAAAGTATGCAGTTATTGCGCTATTTGTCTATAACATATTTCCAAAATGCAATCTCAATCAGAAGTACCGTTTGCATTCTATCGTGTCGAACTACTCTTACAAAAGCACACACACATACATCATAAATACAATATTTAAACTATGTAAAAATTCAAAAAGTTAAAATAGATTATTTAATTTCGAAAGTGCTACAAATTTAACCCTTAAATGCCGGGTGTTGCTCTTCGGCAACATACCCAATTTAGGCTTCTAAAATACAATTAGAATAATATTGAAGCTATAATGCCTAATGTTTCCAATAAAATACATTCTGAAAATATTATTAAATCGATTTTTAACATGTAGATGGCAACACTTGTGCTGTTTAAGAATAAAGATAGATTTTTTTCTTTCAATTGTTGCTACTTGTTCTTTTTGCTATGTTTGGAAGCTTGCGAAATACCCTATTTTGTTTTGCAGTGAGCAAGTAAAATTTATTTCTTATTATAGTTCCTAAAATTCTTGTGTGTTTAATATTATAGAATTCTATCAAGGAAAATTATTTTTTCAATTAAAGACCAGTATTGCCGATTAGTAACAAACTGTTCTTTAGTTGTAAACCATACTTAAAACAAAATATGATTTTTTTAAGTATTTTTCCCATGATTTATTTAAAAAATGAAAGCCGAAAAACATTATTACAATAGTTTTTGAAAATTCAGGCATTTAAGGGTTAAAATACTCTACCTTTCAACTTTAGTATTAAATTAAATTTAAAACTTTACGACGAACAATAGTTTTGATCTTAGAAATGTTCAAATAACAAACGCATTGCGAGTATATGTAACAAATGTCAAGATAATTTACTTTCTTTTTCCGCTGTGAAAGTGTAGACTTTATTTTTTCACCATAAACAATGAAGAATATAATGGTTTAAGGAAACATTTGCTTTTTTACGATTGAATTTTTTTCCCTTTTTTAACTCATTGGCTATCAAAGTCTAAGAGCTAATGTGTCCGCATGTTCTGTTTGTACGTATGCATGCATGTATATATGTATGTACGTACGTATGTATGTACGTAACGCGATAACTCTTGATAGAAATATCCGATTTGATTCAAAAAAAATTTCTAGGTTCATTTTGATAAGGCCCTTCTCTGATTAATTTTGGGGGTTCATTGGTGGGAGAGGGGGGCTAATACCTCCCCTTAATTTAAATAAATAGATTTTTCCTGCAGAATTATCATATTTGCTTAAAATTTGGTATACCGGTTTATTCTGATATGGCGCTTCCTTGATTAGATTTGGAGGCTCTTTGATTAAGTGTAAAGGGGGGGGGGACGGGGACTACTCCCCCTTAATTTAGATAAATTGGTTTTTCTATCCGATTTGCTTCAAATTTGGTTTATTCTGTAAGGCGCTTCCCTGATTAGATTTGGAGGTCCATTGGTTAAGTATAAAGGGGGGGATTGGGGAGCTAATCCCTCCCCCTTATTTTAGATAAATGGGTTTTTATGTAGAATTATCTGATTTGTTTCAAATTCGGTATACATGTTTATTCTGATAAGGCTCTTGCCTGAATAGATTTGGAGGTTCATTGGCTAAGTATAAAGGGGTAAACGAGTGTGCGTGTGTGTGTGTGTATGGGGGGGGGGCTGATCCACCCCCTTAATTTATTTTTAGAGGGGCATTAGTCTTTGAAATAAGAGTATGATATATAACTAGTGTGAATACCCTGTGAGATCAATGACATCAGTTTAACTGGGCACTTTTCCTTTTATTTACATTTTTGTATTCCCTATAGTCTGTAGATTATCCATGTACTTTTGAAAGTTATTGTCTTAACGATGATGTTTGTTCTTCCTAAAGCCTTTGAAAAATTGGAATATGCCTCGTTATGTCAGAGTTCATTATTTAAACAGTTTGCACTCTCTTTGAAATCGTATCACATGTTTTCAAACATCGTATCACATTACAAGCAACTTTTATTGATGTAAAGAAAAAGCAATTTTTTACCATCACATTTAAAGTAACTTATAATAAAAAGTAAAAATAAATATTTTTGAAAATTTATTTTTGTAAATGGCAATACAAAAAGTACTTTTGCAATGAAAATAACTTTGATTATATTTTGAAAAGAGAGCTTACAGAGACAATCTCGCTATCTAGCCTTAATGTATAGAGTATCAGATAAAATAAGCTATTTTATATTTAGCATATTTGAAAGATATAATCCCTGACATACTTCATTTTATACATATGTAAAACAAAATTCTATCTAAAAAAACTTTGAAAAAAAAAAAAAAAAAAGAGATTTTTTCCCGCTGAATTTCAACAAACGTTGAAGATCAAAGGTTTAAGTTAAGTCTTTTTTTTTTACGTGGATATGATAAAACTTATTTTAAAAGTTTCTTTTTTATATTGAAATGTCGAACAAAAATCTCACTTTGAGAAAAATAGAAAATCAAATTTCGCATGTGTAAGAAATTTAAAATAGTTCAGACATTTTTAGTATACTGAAATTAAATTTACAGAACAGTGAAAAAGTATTCTTTTTGCTGGCAGAAATAAATGTTAAAAAAGGAACTGTATTGTACGTGTAAATGAGAAATGTCAGTTAATTTGATTTCGTTGTCAGTCTCAAATTCCAAACTTTTTTTTTTTTTTTTACATGTAAATAGAGAAGTCGAAAATGAAGCAAACTATATAATTAACATAGATTTGATGGGCTTTTTGCTATAATTACTCCAAAAAACAAATTGATAGACAATCTCATTGAAAAAAACTTGACAACTCTAAATTAAGGAAAGTTCCATTTTAAATGCCACTCTATCACTCTTTCTCTTTCTCTCATTTTATAATTGTGGTCCAATTACATTACATTTTCTTAATCAGTTTCTTTAAAAGTTTTTTTTACACGGCACTTAAAGAATATTTTGTTGTTATTTTTATAGCTGATTTCAAATGTCGTTCTTACAATTTGATTTTTGAAATAAAAATATTTAAAACCTTAAAAGAAATCAAAATATAAAACTATACTAATATTATAAAGAAATATTGTTTGTTTGTGTGTTTATACGTTTGTTTGTTTGTAGGGGGATAATCTCTTGAACTAGCGAACCGATTTCAAAATAATGTTGGCAAAATGTTGATGACCAGTTCTGCTCCAACATAGGCTGCATTGCCTGTCGGTACAACAACCAAAGAGATTTGCAACAACTTCCAAGGGGGAGCAGGAGCAAGAAACGTTCTAAAAACTTCCATTTTTGTGATATTGTTGGGGCCAGAAATTTTAAATTTGCTGTGGTGGTTACTTTTAAGATCTAAATACCTGCTATGAACGGTTTCTAAAAAATGAACGGGAAAACTTTCTAAAGACGTTCAAAATTACGATTTATTTAGAATTGTTAGGATTATTAGAAATAATATATATGATTTTCTAATTATTTTTGTGGCTGAAGTATCATTTTCTCAATTTGATTTTGGAAATAAAAATATTTAGGACATCAAAATCATTCTAAACATAAATGTTCAATATTTCTTTTAAATTTACTATTGGAAAAAAAAGCATCTTAAATCTACCCTATATATATAAAATCCTAATGAAACGAATTTATGAAACGGAAGTATGAAACGGAAGTATGAATCGACTGATTAAACAACTGATTATGTTTCACGGCGATTTCTCCTAAAATATGGAATACTTTGCGATGAAATTAACATCAAAAATCAATATTGATCCGCAGATTTCAAAACTGGTATTAGAATTTTAAAATTCGAATTAGTTTTCGAAATATTAATTTTTTTCTAATTTTATATACATTTGTCTAATGATGGCAACTCAAATTTTAATCAAACAGATATTTTTTTTCAGATTTTAGAAAAAGTTACTATTTTAAACTAATTTGGCGAGAAGTTTGGCCTCCCTTAAATGTATGCTAAGAAATGTATCATGTTACTTTTATTCATAATTCAATTTGTATTTCATTATCATTTTATTTAATACAAACAGAAACATTTGAAATAAATGGCTTTCACTTCTTTATTTTTTTTTAACGAAATGAAAAGAAAAATATTAGGCACAGATGTCATATACGCACCGGGGTACCTAATTGGCGCCAAAATGGCATTATTTTGGAATGACATGGTAACCCGTCTATTGTTGTTTATTTAATAATAAATGTTTATTTACTTTATTTTCTTTTTTTAAATTACATAAATTGTTTTGTTCTATAGTTAATTATTTTTTGGTTATTTTCCTTTAAAAATAAAAAATAATAGAAAATAATTAAAAAATACGGTACTACTTAGTCATGCCATCGACCCATTTCGCCAAATTATATAAATCGCCAAACCACTCGCCAAATTACACAAATTGACATAATTTTTATTTTAAATAACGAAGGAACAAAGAAAATAGTATAACATTAATAAATATACAAATAAAACGTCGAAATAAAAATCACTTAATGACGTAAAGACGTGTCACTTGCTTAAAGTCAAGTGAATGTGACATTTACGATCAACCATTATTGGCATTTAATCTTATAGCTTGGTGAAAGATTTTTGGTCGACGGTATAACTAAGTAGTACCAAAAATACATATGTAACTGGTATTCGAAAACGAGGATTTCGCCAAATTTTCGTTAAAAAAATCACGCCAAACCGGATGTGTATATGGCATCTAGCCAAATATTAAATGATGTAACAAACGATGACATTTAATTTCAACTTCAAAGCAATGTTTTAATTTACCACTCGAAAAATTAAAAAAAAAATGCTAACTGGCGAGTTGAAAAATAGTTATTGGCGAGATTTGTACCCGGCTAGCGTAACAGTACCAAGAATTCTTTGTGACAATGGTTTTATGTAGTATTATTCGAAAAAAAATTGATTTTTTTTAATCGAAATGGAAAACTTTTGGCACAGATGCCACATACTGGCGCTATTTTTTCTGACGCCAATGTCATATACGCAACGGGTACTTAACTGGCGCCATAGTATCGTTATTTTGCTTGATTTGATAAGCCGGATGTTATTGTTTATGCTATTGATGTTTTCCCCAAATTAGCGTCGGAAAAAAATCGCGCCAATATGGGGCCGTATATGATATTTGGGCCAAACTTTCATATGAAAAGCGAAGGCATCAGAGCGTATTTATTTATGGCAGTTACATGACTTGGACTATTATAATATAGATGAAATGATGGCGATAGAATAATATTTGGCGACTTATCACCTGTACCTGGCTAATATTAAAATACCAAAATGGCACCAGGAATATAAAAAGCGAAGTGGTTCGTCCGGAACTGTTGATGATAGTCACATGACTTAGGCTATTGTTATAGAAATTGTTTTAAAATACCGGGAGACAAAGACTCTGTACACTTAATTCCTTTTATTTTTAGCTTCTTTTCAAACGTTTAACTGATCCTCTTTAATCAAACACGAAAACAACCATTGGATGTCTTAACAGCAACTGATTCGGGCTTAAATTTTTGAAATCAAAGGAAATTGAATGGAAACCCGTTTACAGGGAGATCTGCACAGCTTTTTTCAGTATAATTCAATCTTCTATAATATTTTTTAAACCGATCAGATTAGCATGTTTTTAGATTCTGCGGTGTCTGAACGGGGGTTGGCGAGCGTAGCTTGCAGGGGACAGAGCCCCCTAGTATATCTATAAAAATACCAAAGTTAGCGTATGAAGAAAGACAATCTCTTTCAAATACAAACAGTTTGAAATGACTTATAATAAAAGTTAAATGTCAAATATCGTTGATGATTGCTTTTTGAAAATGGCAACGGATAATTTTCGTCCACGATGAAAATAATCTCGTTTACCGTTCCATAAGTAAAGTTACAGAGACATAATTTCTCGTTGATCTCAATGCATTTTCTAGTTTTAGGAACATAAGACAAATGATATATTTCCCATTTCGCCCACTTGTAAGGCTTAATTTGTTACACATTCCATTTTTAAATACGAAAAAAAAAATTCTCGACAAAAATTCTAGAAAAAGTAACTTTTTCTGTAGAATTTGAAATACATTAAAAGAACAAATCCTTAACTTAATTTTTTACAAGGATATGATAAAGCGCATTTTTAAAAGCTTTTATTTTAAATTGAAATTTCGAATAAAAATCTCATTTAAAATTAAATTTCCCATGTGTAAGAAATTTAAAATAGTCCTGATATTTTTAGTATCTTGAATTTAAATTTCGGAATCGTGAAAAAGAATTCTTTTTTTCTGGCAGAAATAAATATTCAAATAGGAAACATATTGCACATGAAAGCAAGAAATATCAGGTAATTTGATTTCGTTTCTATTCTTAAAATTCAAAGGTTTGGTTTTCAAACATATAAATAGGGAAGCAAAGAGTGAAGCAGATTATAACAATAATGCACATGCGGTGAGGTTTTTTTGTTGTTGCTATAATTATCCCAATAAAAACTTGATAGACAATCTCATTAAACAAACTTAATTCATTTAAATTACAGAAGATTCTACTTTTAATTCCTTCATTTTTTCTCCCTCTCTCACTCAATTAATAAATATGATCCAATTACACTACTTTTTTTTAATTTCATATATTGTGTTTATAATTTGATTTTCGAACTAAAAATATTTAAGAGATCAAAATCATTCTAATTATAATTTTACAGCATTTGCGTCCAAAACAGTAAAAAAACTTGAAAAAACCGTACAGGATCGAGGGATACCAGACCGGCGGCTACCCGAGGCGAAGATAAATCCCACCAGACGGTGGAACCACTGCCGAGCACTGGCACAACCTCCACGGAGCGGCACAGGAAGACCAGGCGCCACCCGCGAACGCCTAGTTTCCGACACGCTACAAGACTTGCCAACGGCAAGGGCTGCACTGGATGACCATAACAGACAGAGTCAAAGCCCATACCGCAAAACAGTGACCGCCTTCAAGGAGGATTCAAAGAAGGTGACCCGAATTCTCATTACGCACGAGAAAAAACTTTGAAAAACACTTTACGGTCACCCCGTCTGAAGTACACCGCTACGGTAGCATCAGACTACTCATTGTACCTGCCGACGAGATACAACAGCGAACTCTGCTTCCGGTCATCTTCCACATTTAAGCGTCCGAATGAAGAACAGAGAGTAGGTTTGAGACGCCCCTGGCCGACCGCATAGTGAGTGGCTGTGTTCGAGTTTTGGCACTGCCTTAATTCCTTTTGCTAGACTTTGCCCAGAATTCCTGTCCAGGTAGGAAAGCCAACTACTCGCCTTCTTCCCTAGGAGGGTCAAGGGCATGAACATAGAACAGAGAAGGACTTCACACGAAATAGTGTGAATATCGTGTCTCGATTTTGGTCTTGAATGAAGGGATGGCAACGGTTAGAATACAACCGTGTACATACCAGCGCCTCTAGCGGACAACGTTCATTGGCTGGATCTCATTGATCAAAGAAGTTATTGGTAGAGCAAATTGAAGCAGACGAAACCAAGTATAACCGTGCGACATAGCGCCATCTATTAGACAAATTTTCAAGGAATGGTTTTCTTCTTCTAAAACCTATTTCGTGAGAAGTCCTTCTCTATTCTATGTTCATGGCCAAGGGATTTACTTCCAGAGGCTCTCGCTCTCGGTGAACTTCCTCACGGCAGCCAGGGCAGCAACCTAGCCAGTTTCCTAGCCATTTTCCCCGCTAAAGGGGGTCGAGTGGCGATCACCAGAAAATAAACCAAATTTCAGGCACCCAGCCGGTTCGAGATCACAGCGCTCACTGAAAAATAGAACCTCGACCCCCTGAGGAGCCGACTGAAGAACACCAGGAAACGAGGAGGTGGGACGGGAGAAACCCCATATAAAGGCAACTACGGAGCCAAAACTACTCCATTGACCAGGCGGACCTACGTGGAGGATATGATTCATTAGTGCTGCTCTCGCTGGTGACCCTACTACCGGTGACTTTCAACACTTATGTGGTCTGTTTGGGACCAGAGTGTCCACTGGTTGACTCCCCATCATCTTCCAGACTAAAGGGTTAAACACTTTTAAGGAATAAAACAACCCCTTAAAAAATAATTTTTAACTGCAAAATTTAATGTATATGAAAAGTATTTTTTTATACAAGGCAAGTTTACAATAAGCTATATGATAAAATATAAAAAAGAAATATTGTTGATAGTTCTTTTTTGTAAATGGCAGCGGTTAACACACTACACTGACACTAACACTTCTACCCTGAAAATAACATTAATTAACATTTGACAAGGGAACTTATAGGGATGATAATCTTGTTCATACAAGTTGTAATTTTCTAACTGAGTGAAAAAGTGCCCAGGCCAGGATTCGAACCAGGAACCCCTGGCTTAAACTTCAAATACTTTACCAATTGAGCTATTCTGGATGAATCTGGAGAAACGTTTTCAACCAGAATTCCCCCCCCCCCCCCACTTTATTTTGCAATTAAAATAGTTGTGTTAAAATTAATATAACATAATCTTGTTATCTAAACTTAATGCATTTTTCCCTTTCCAGAATATAAAATAATGTAGATATGTTGAATTTCTCACACTTTGCAGACATAGTCTATCAAATACTTCACTTTTTAATGTACGAGGATGGATAAAAGAGAAGGTTAAAAAGGTAATAAAAATTATTTATTAACAACAGACCGAAAATGCAAAAGGGAATAAAGAGGCACACTTTTCCACTTAAACCCAAAATCTATTTAGGCATTTATCTGAAAGTAGGACCAACTTGTTCCCGGTTAGGTAGAAATCTCGTCCCTGTCTATTGAGTCAATTCTCGGCAGCTGTTTTTCATCACTGTTTGAAGAAAACCCTGTTCCAGATAACTGTTTCCTTCAATTTCAGAAACAGAAAAAGGTCACTGGATGCCAAATCTTGGCTGTTTTTCGTTAGGGGGAAAGGGGTTGGTTCCAGAATTCCCACTTGAATTTTGCAGAAATTCTTGAGTTTGGGGAGCAGTATGGGACTGGTAATGCCATGCAGGAGGATGACACCATCACTTAACATGCCAGGGAGTTTGCGTTGGATGGCTTTGTGTAATCCTGTCAAAGTGGTACAAGCGAGACACTTTTCTAAACGTCTTGTCATTTCATTCGCTCTGACTCAACTCCGAACTTATGAGTAGATTTGGCGATTATGTGGAAAAGGGATCGACAAGTATGCCTCTTAAACCCTTTGGGACGAGCGACCGGTATACGTGCCGCCATTGAGTCAATTTTTGGCAGCTGTTTTTACATCACTGTTTGAAGAAAGCCCTGTTTCAGATAAGTGTTTCCTTCAATTTCTGAAACAGGAAAAGGTCACTGGATGCCAAATCTTGGCTGTTTTTTTTGGGGGGTGGGGGGTGGGGATTTGTAGGAGAGGGTTGGTTCTAGACTTCCCACTTGAATTTTTGCAGCAATCCTTGTGTTTCTCGAGAAGTATGGGACTGGGTAATGTCATACAGGAATATGACACCATCACTTAACATGGCAGCTCATTTGCGTTGGATGATTTTATGTAAGCTTGTCAAAGTGGCACAAGCGAGACCACTTTTCTAAACGCCTTGCCATTTCAATCGTTCTGATGGAGTTCCGAACTTATGAGTAGATTTGGCGATTATGTGAGAAAGTGATCGAGAAGTATGCCTCTTAACTCCTTGGGGACGAGCGATCGGTATACCTGCCGCGTAAGGTGCTGAGAATCCGTGATTATTCTCATTAATAAATTTTTATTGTAAATTTTGCCTTATTTAATCCCAACATTTTCCCGATTCAATTAGACAAAAATTTCTGTTTCCAAAAACCGGTGATAAAAGATTAAAAACTCTGTAAAAGGCGCTCGTCCGGAAAGGGTTAATTCCCTTTTGCATTTTCGGTCTATTGCTAATAAATATTTTTTTATAACCTTTGTAACCTTTTTTTTATCCATCCTCGTAAAAGAATAAATGTTATTTGAAAAAAATATATTCGAAAATATAATTTTTTTTACGCAGAATTTGAACAAAATTACAAAATTTATAAAACAAAGATTTTAGCCTAATTTTTGACATAGATATACTAAAACTTATTTTTAAAATTGCTAAGCTCTTTTTAAATTGAAATATCGAACGAAAACCTCACTTAAGGGAAAACAGAAAATTAAATTTCACGAGTGTAAAATATTTAAAATTGTTTCGACATTTTTAAAACTTGAAATTAGATTTAGGTTATAGTGAAAAAAAAATCTTTTTCCTAGCATAAATAAATGTTTAAATAGGAAAGGTATTACAGATGTAAGCAAGAAATGTGCGTTAATATGTTTTCGTTGTTAGTCTCAAAATTCAAACTCTTTTCTTTTATATGTAAATAGGGAAGCAGATAATGTTATAATTACAAGGACAAATACCCGTGCTTCCCGGGTTACAGAATATGGATAAAAACTATTTATCTAATTGATAACTATATTAGATATTTTACGTTTAATATTTTTTCTTTATTTATTATTTATTTATTTATTTATTTATTGATTTTACAGATGGATGTTAAATTTTCGTTATGACATACATGGTCTGTACATCAAGTAATGAGACTGAATTTTTCGCGCCAAGCAGAAGGCCAAAGGGACGGAGGTTGCGAGCGATACATGCGGTGGGGACTATCAGCTACAGATTGTAGCGGAAGTCAGTAGCCTTGAACCTTTGGAGGGCGCCGATCGCTCGTGAAGCAGACACGTGTTTAAATGAGGCGTTCGGTTTTCTGAATGACGTGGACTGTCGAGCGGAGATACGCTATATAGCTTTGCATAAAACTACACATATCGACTACTAAGAGGTTTCCCATGCTACAAGAAGCCTTAGGTAAGGATTTTTGTCCTAGGCTAGAGTGTTTAGGTGGCACAAAGCCTTCAAAGGGGGAAGAAAGGACATCGATGACGAACAACGCGCTGGCCGTCCATCAAGTTCTAAAACTTCAGACAATGTAGCTAAAATGTAAGTACTTTTGGTTCCTGATAGTCGAATGAGTGTCTGAATGATTGTGGAGACATTGGGACTTACGTAATCGATCGTGCATCAAATTGTCACGGAAGAACTTGTAGGAAGAAAAGTTGCGACGAGTTGGTTCCAGTGCATCGTTCAAAGTGACCCAGTTCCTGTCAAAATGCAGCATTACAACGCTGCCCCAACCACCGTACACCCACAATCTGTCACTGCCGAGCTTATTTCTATTCCCTCCATTAAAATCCAACTTAGCAGTATATCGTTTTGACAATCTGGAGAACTACCAGAAAAAAGTAACACGCGTTCTGAACAGCCTTCCACTTGAAGACTTCCAGGCGGGCATAAATGGGCGGCAGAGTTGAGTTGTTGGGGACAGTGTATTAATGCAGGAGGACTCTATTTTGAAGAATATTAAGTGTTTGTAAAATTATCTTCAAATAAACGAATTTTATGAAATCAGTCTCATTACTTACTGGACAGACTCTGCATAAGCCGGAAACAAATGCTGAGCTATTTATATTAATTTAAGTAGAAACGTATTTATCTTACATAATCGTTTGCACGCGATAGATTTAGATTTTTAAAAAATCATGCCTGAAATTATTTTAAAAACAAAAATTGAGTAAATAGCGATTAATTTTTCAAAGAAATGTCTTCTGAAAGTACATCCATCCCCCCCCCCCCCCACTATTCGATGGTTTAAAAATTTAAAATGTGGATGTTTAGAAGAAAAAAAAAATGCAGTAAAAGTTAAATTTAATCGTTTGGTGTTGCCACCGTCAAAATGAGGACAGCTTTACGCACGACACGTTTGCCCTTTATAATGTAGATAGATACTCATAACAATTTGTTATGACTTTTGTTAACAAAAGTCATTACACAAACAAAATTCAAAGCAATATAATTAGGAAAGGATACCTCATGAAATACTTTTCTAACTCCCATAAACAAAGACTTCAATATTATTAATCCACCTCCATCTGTTAAATAATATTTAGAAGGAATTCTAAGCCAATCTCATTAAAGAAACTTAACTTGTCTAAATTAGAAAAAAAAAAAAAAAAATCATTTTTACATGTTATTTTCTCGCTCTTTTTTCTTCTCTTATTTAATAAATATTACAATTTTTTTTCTCCAGAAAATAATGTTTTGGACATGGGTTTCTTACTCTTTCTGTTTCTTTCTATCAAGTTTAGCAAATACTGCTTTTCCCCCTCAGGATATACTGTTTTAGACACGTTTTTTTTTTACTCTACCTTTTTCTTTCACTCTTGTTTAAGGAGGTCAGGGACACAAAAATCTCCCAATTTTCTAAATAAATTTTATTCCATTAAAAATCTCTCTGTGCTTTTCTGCGTAAAATGATATTTAAAACTTTTTTCTATCTTAATTAGAACAGGAAATATTAAATTTTTCGTTTTGGTTTGTTTTCAAAATCTAGCTTTCAAGCAATGGTTGTTATGCAAACGACTTCTTGTAAAAATGCGTTTTTCTTCATGATGACTTTTTTCACCATTTCTCGTAATTAAATCGTTATAAGTCAACAACAATTAAAGATAAATGGTTCAAACTTGGAACATGTCTTTTTCAATTGTTTTACTTTAACT
Source organism: Maratus speciosus (assembly GCA_963932465.1). Lineage (NCBI taxonomy): Eukaryota > Metazoa > Arthropoda > Arachnida > Araneae > Salticidae > Maratus > Maratus speciosus. Next base: position 159,663,245 of record OZ010798.1, on the reverse strand, counting down.
TCGATTCAGTAAATTAGAAAAAATATTTACTTTTGAAAATATGATTTTTTTTTTTTTTTTTTTTTTTTTTTTTTAAACGTTACACCATTTTTTTTAAAATTTAAATATTTTTATTTTTTTTAAATTAATATTTTTAAAAATGCTGAATCAAAATTAAAACTTATATGTTTCTGTTTATTTAAATGAAAAAAAAATTGAAATTCTACATATAATATTTTGAGTTATAACGATTATAAATTACCCCACTTTTTAAATGAATTTTAAATTAAATAAAAAAATATATATATATATTACACTTATATATATAACATTTTTAACCATCACAAAAAAATTCAAAATTTTAACTCAATAAATAAAAATTATTTTAAATTGTGTCCCAACCCCCTTAAATGCTATATATATCTTTTTTTCTCTCAGAAAATGTTTTAGACACTGCTTTCTTACTCTTTCTTTATATTTCTCTCTTATTTAATATATACTACTTTTTCTCTCAAAAAATGATATTTTGGACACGTTTTTCTTACTCTATCTTACTATTTTGTTTAATAAATACTAGCCCACCCCACCTCCTCAGAATATATTGTTTTAGACAAAGTTTTCTTACTCCATCCTTTTCTTTCTCTCTTGTTTAAAAATTACAATTTTTCCCCTCAGAAAATGTTTTAGACACGTTTCTTTTACTCCACATTTATATTTCTTATTTATTTAATAAATACTACATTTTCTCTCAGAAAATAATGTTTTAGACACGGTTTCCTTACTCTTTCTTTATATTTCTCTCTTATTTAATAGATACTACATTTTGTCTCAAAAAATAATGTTTTGGACACGGTTTTCTTACTCTTCCTATTTTGTTTGATAAATACATCTTTCCCTCAAAGAATATATTATTTTAGACACAGTTTTCTTACTCTACATTTTTCTTTCTCTCATATTTAATAAATACTATTTTTTTTCCTTCAGAAAAGGTTTTAGACACAGTTTTCTTTCTACATCTTTCTCTTTCTCTTTTATTTAATAAATACTACATTTTCTCTCAGAAAATAATGTTTTGGATACGGTTTTCCTACTCTTTATCTTTATATCTTGTGTTATAAAACTATTTCCCGCCAGAAAATAGCGTTTTGGATACGTTTTTCTTATTCTTTCTTTATTTTTATCTCTAATTTAATAAATATTACTTTTTTTTCCACAGAAAAAATATTTTTTCATGTTTTTTTGCAGTCTTTCTTTCCGTTCCTCTCTATCTCTTTATCTTTTATATATAAATATATAAAATACTACTTTTCTAAAAAAAAAGTTTTTGACAAAACACTAAAAGATTACTTTGCACTTTTTTTGAGGCTGATGCCAAGTACTACAGTTTGAATAAATGTCTATTAAAAAGATTATATACCACTAAAAATATTTAGAACATCAAAAACATTGCAAATGTAAATTATCAAAATTTGCACCGAGAACAAAATGACTAGTATATTTTTGAGAAATAACTTTTAAGAAATAAGATTAATTAATAAGAAAATTATCAATTAATAAAATTGATAAATTAATCTAAGTATAATTGACTTTTAGATTAATTGATAAATTAAGAAATAACTTTTTTTTGTGGCTGATTTCAAGTATTACAGTTTGTATAAATATCTATTAAAAAGAGTTAGATACCATTAAAATATTTAGAACATCCAAAACATTGTAAATATAAATTAAAAAAATATATGCACTTAGAAAAAAATGACCTTTGTACATTTTTAAGAAATGCAAAGTTTGCTAATAAAAAAGAAAAATATATTTTAGTATAAGCACGTCATAAAAACTTACATTTATACTATATATATATATATATTTATCTTTATAAAGAATAAAAACGAAACACTATTGATAACTTCTTTTTTGTAAATGCAACACATAAAGTTAATTTAGAATGAAAATAAATCGAACCTTCCGTTAATCGCCTTTCTCCACTAACAAGGACGGTTGCGCCACTTCTACAAAATGCAAGCGTTGAATTTCCAGCCTGTTCAACATCATGTAAGTAAACGACAGCTGGCATGACTGTACGTAAAATAACTGTGGATCCACAGTAATTTCCTATCCATTTTTATAACTCATACTCAGTGGTGCAGTCGTAAAAAAAAAAACCAGAGGGTATACGCGTATACCACCGTATACCCTCCACTACATCCCTGCTGCTACTGTACCCAAGAATCCAGGTGATCTGATTGGTCTACTACAGTAGACTGCGATTTAACGAACTTCATGGGACCTCATAAAATCGGACGTTAAATCGAATGGTCGTTAAATCAAAAGTTGGTAATACATGATTTTTTAAATGCAGTGCAATAATATCTAACATTCTAATGTAATAAAAGCTATTGATTTAAAAAAAAAAAGATACATATTTGTTGTAATTTGTCTTAATCTTTAGAATTAAAAAAATTATAAAAGTTATGGAAGAATTTTATAAGAATTAATTTAAACATTTAAAAAAATTAAAATATGACTCACAATAGTTAATTAGTCCTTTTTGAAAAATGATGTTATACTTTTTTGCTTCAAAGGGCGGCTGGAAACTCCCAGAATGGGAGCCACTAATCATCTGTAATTATTCGTTAGAATTTTCTTCTCTTACAAATATTTTTGTAGAGTGTTAATTGATTTAGATGGTGTTTCTGAAACATCATCAATTTCCTCGTCGGAAGAATTATTCGGAACGTCCTGTTCAGGATTAAATCACCTTCCGAACATTGCCCCCCCCCACCCCCCGCCCCCAATTTCTAACTTATCGTCAATGACAACAAAATCCTCGAATGTTAGATTTTCCAGCAAAACAACAACGTTTTCGCAATTACTGCTCTACATAGTTTAAATCTTCAGTTTCTGTGTTCTCAAAAAGGTCGCTAAATCAAGATTCGAATTTTTTACGAGTCGTTAAAACGAGCGAGGAAAAAAATTGTGAGTATTGGAAAACGGTCGGGACCTGATCCAATGGTCGTTAAATTGTGAGTGGTCGCTAAAGCGGTGGTCGTAAAGTCGCGAGTCTGCTGTATTAACAGCTCTGTGATACAATTGGTCAATGTCGTCATGAGGATTTTTGAAATGACTGCTAAAGCAAAATTGTAGTAGGTCGATTGGTTGACGGTTTGTTTGTTTGGTTTGGTTTTTATTGAACACATACATCAGACTTATGTGCTTGACCCCAAGACCCTCTTATAAGTCATCGTCGATATACAGGGACGAGATAGCGCAATGAAATTTACAACACAGAGAATTTTTACATCCACAAAGAGTGTGCAACGGAGCCAGCGGGGGTCGAACCCGCAAGCCTCCTACACTGTTAAAAATATCGTGAAAAATTACCTCTGTTTTTAAAGGCTCTCTATTTCCTGACCAATGAAAACGCTACATTAACACCTAGGAAGCGTTCTCATTGGTCAGAAAATAGATAGCCTTGAAAAACAGAGGTAATTTTTCACGATATTTTTAACAGTGTACGCTCTCAAGCGATTAGCAGCACGGCTTGTTTGTAAACATGCGAGTGTTTGTTTGTAAACATGCCCTTTCCTTATAGGTACTGATCAGTGAGTTGGAGAGATTTAGGAAGGTACAGGGAAAGAGACAAAACCACAAGGAAAAAAGGAGGTTGACCCATGGAGCTATGAAGATAAAAGGAGACGACATTACTAATCACTAATCACCCACTCGTGGACAGCCAACCTTTCGGTATAGGAGCTGAATAGTCCACGAGGGGAAAACACATATCTACTAGCCCGCGGAGACTCCAGTACTTGCGAACAAGCCCGGAAGCTCCAGCAGGCTGGAAGACCCTGCTTAATGAAAATTACATGATTATTACAGGTAATTCACAATGGGTTGCACTATTGAGCAAACCCGAGAAATTTTACAGTTATAGTTGATGATGAATAGTTAAAATTATGTTATAAAATAAAGTTAATATAGGTACTTAATTACATCTCATTATTTAGTAATTTAACATTTAAAAAGTGAGTATTTACACTTAAAATTTAAGATAGGAGAATTATTTAAGGTAAACAATAAATAGTAGGATAATATGACAGAGCTTGATTAAAATGACAAAACAATCAAAATGATTATTAAACAATATGACAAAATGTAATGAAATAAAGTAAAATATTTAAGCTAAGTGACTTGAAGTAAAAAGTTCATCGTACAGATGAGCGTTAAAAGTCTTTTTTTATAAATGAAAAATGTTTGTTTAAAATATTATAGTTGGCTCTTAACTTGGCATAATTTGTTGGATCAAATAGGGTCCTTTTAAGGTTGAAACGTACAGTTTTGTTTCTTTTAAAGTCAAAGGTATGTGTCATTAATGAACATTTTGAGAAAAGGTAATGGATCGGATCTCCTGTCCCCTTGCCAGATGGGCAGGATGGAGAGTCTCGTTTCCCTATTTTATTAATAAAGGCGGGAAAACTGCCGTGTCCACTAACATAATATGGAATAATATGACTTTTGCAGATAAAATCAGAATCCACTTTATTGAAGATTTTATAAGTAAATCGGCCATTTTCAGATGAAGTCCAATAATGTTGCCAGTCTGACAACATTTTATCCTTGAGTGCTTTTTTGATCACAGAGACTGGAAAAACTAAACGGATGATTGGTGACGTGGTGGATGTTGTTGTTGATTTTGCTAAGGCTCTTTCATTACCTCTGGTTCCGGCGTGTGCTTTGATCCATTTGATGTAGACTGTTTTATGTGGATAATCTAGTAATTTAGCATATATCTGATGAATAAGTTGATTACGGGGGAAGGCTAGATTAAGGGCATCTTTTGCTGAGTGGCTGTTCGTTAATAGAAGTAGTGAGGAGTAAGATGATGTTAGAAACCAGTCTATTGCTTGGCATATAGCGTATAGTTCTGCTTGGTAGATCGAGTTTAAATTATGTAGTCGAAAAGAGTTTTCAAAGATAAAAGAGCTGTCTTTTTCAACCGTGAAGGCTGCAGCAGTGCCTGAGTCTGTGACGGAGCCGTCTGTGTAAATTGTTAAATCTTGATTTAGTTGGTTATTGTCCGAAAAGGTATCTTCTAAAATTTGCAAGTTGTTTAATTTGTAACATTCTGGGAAGCTGTAGGAAGGAAGCTTGGTCATTAAATTATCTATGGTTAATGAGGTATCTTGGATGATGTAATTTCTGCGTCCTTTTAAAGTATTGCAGTAAGAGAGTTCTTTTGCCAAAATTATTTGAATAGGTAAGCAACCCGTTAGGACACACAGAGCGTCAGTTGAGATACTGCGATAGACTTTGATAATGCCGAGCAGTGCCATTCTTTGTATCGATTTTACCTTCCAGATACCATGGCAGTTTAGACGAGGGAACCAAATTACTGCTGCATATAGAAGTTGAGGAAAGGTTACCGTATTATACCAAGTTTTCAAGATGGAGGGGTTTATTCCCTTATTTAAAAAATGCAATTTACCGAAACCAGTGCAAAATTGTTGTATTTTTGTTCGTAGATGGATAATATGATATTTAAAATTGAGCTTTGAGTCTAATACAAGGCCTAAATAAGTTAGATTCTTTTTTATTGATATGGTTTGCCCCCGCAGTTTGAAAATTGGGTGGCGTTTTTCTAGTAAAAAGCGGCCAAACATTATTGCTGTGGTCTTCGCTTGGGAGATTGTTAGGCCATGTTGTTCACAAATATCTGAAAATTGTTTAATTTTGTTGTTGGCATCTGCTTCAAGTTGTGTCCTGCTGTCACCATATGCAAGAACTGCAAAGTCATCTGCATAAACCGTAAAGTCGTCAGCCAGCAACCGGAAAAGTTTTATTAAGAAATCAGCAATCAAAAGCCACAGCAGGGGTCCGAGAAATGACCCCTGCGGACAACCTCTGTAAGTTGGAAACCACGTTAAGATTGTTCCGTGGAGTAGGCCTATGAATCTTTGAGAGATATAATTTTTTAGCAAGTTTTTAAGATATCGAGGAAGTGGTGAGTTATCTATGATTTGGGATATAGTAAACCAGTTGATGGTATCGAAGGCTGATTCGATATCAAAAGATATCAAAGAACAATATTTTTTACATTGTAATAATTCGTGAACTTTTTTAATAATGTTGTCTAGTGCATCTGTTGTGCTTCTCTTTTCGCGAAAACCGAATTGGGCTGGATGGAAAAAATTTCGAGATTCCAAATAAGTCATTGTTCTCAACTTTACGAGTCTCTCCAGAACTTTCCCCAACATAGGCAGTAAAGTGATGGGGCGATAGGCTTTCAGTTGTTGAGGATCCTTGTTCTTTTTTCTAAAGAAAATTACTAGGCCTTTTTTCCATGGAGTCGGAAAATGTTGTAATTCGAAACATTTATTGTATAGATCAATAATTAAGGATGGGAATGTCTTGAGTAGATTTTGATAAGGCGAGCATCAATATTATCGTATTCGGGGACTTTGCCGTTGTTTTGTTGATGGATACAGAATTTTAATTCTCTAAATGAAATTCTATCTTCTGCTGAAAAATTATTGGTTGGGGATTGCTCGTTAATAAATTCGTGGATATTATCTTGTTGAATTGGTCGATTCAGTTGAAAATGGTGAGACATTAATTGTTCTTCAATATTGTGAAATGTGTCTGTAGTATTTGAGGTTTCTAGGATTGTTGAGATGAAGTCTGTATTTTTAAGATATTTTTGTTTTATCAGTTTAAAAGCTGTACCATATGTCGATTGTGTAGTGGTACAGAAATTTCTCCATGCAGTGGATTTTGCCTCTTTAATTGCCAACTTATAATTTGTTCGCTCCTTTTTGTAATCACTTCTGAATTGCTGGTTGTCTGGATTTCGGGTGTATCTTTTATATTTTGCGTTCAATTTATTCCTTTGAATTCTTAATTTGTCATTATACCAATGCAGTTTTATATCATAGTTTAATTTTTTCTTTTTTAATGATGCTTCCATTGTGAAATTGATGACCTGCTGCAGATCATCCGCCCATTTGTCTAAGTTTGTAGGGGATTCAATATCCTTTAATGCTGATTGTAGATTAGTCGAGTAATTATTAAAGATATTGTTAAATTTTATGAATTTGGTATATTTAGTTTTATATCTATAAATTTGCTTCATTTGAGGAGAAACGTGAAGTTGGAAGATAATATAAATATGGTCGCTGAGAGAGTCATGAGATTCATCTGTCTTCCAGAAGTTTATGAGTTCTCTTGTATGTAAACCACAAAGCGTGAGGTCGGGAGTTCCTTTTCTTTTGTCTAGCTTGTAGGTATAATTTGTATTTGGGTCGTTAATTATGGAGAGTTCGTTCAATGTTAGATAGTCTAGCAGCAGGTCACCCCATGCATTGTTTCTGGAGTATCCCCAGTCTCGGAGATGAGCATTGAAATTCCCTCCAAGGAGAAGTTTGTAACTGTCTGTGATTACATCAGTCCAATCTTGAAGGTCTTTAGAAAGGTCTCATGATGGTCTGGAGTACTGTGAACCGATCTTGATATATGTGATATTCTCTTGTTCTTTCTTAGGTGCTATTGTACTCGTATTTATTGTTAGATTGATGAAAACGCTATTATCTAGTTGATGAGATTGAAGATGATAAAATGTTGGGTTGCATATTATTATGGCAGCTGTTCGTTTTTTGGATTGATATATAAATAACGTCACTTGAAGTTGTTCTACCCCACTGCTTCCACCACATTTGACCGCGGTGAGCTGCGCTGTGAGCCATTTTCTTCTCGCTGCGCAAATCAACTGCGGTAAAAGTGAAATATGGCGGACGCCGAAGAGGGGAAAAAGAACTCGTACTTCGACTTCAACGCTCTTCACTGTGCTAGATTGATATATCGTCTCCTTTTATATTCATAGCTCCATGGATTGGCCTCGTTTTATTTTCTTGACATTTGACTCAGAAACGCCAGTCGCTGCAGCATTTCTTTTGCATGCTTGTGCAATGGGCAAAGACAATGATTTTGCAGCAGCTTCAGAGGTGAAAAATTGGGAAACATGAATAATTTCCCACGCTTGAGAGTTAAGTACCTTTCCCTTCTTAAAGTTTGACGTCATCTTAATCAAAATTTCAGTGTAATAAAAAATTCTGAATTATATACAAAATTAAATATATACTAAGTAAAAAGAGAAAAACGAAAACAATTGACAACAGTAAGAAAATCCAAAAGTGCTGAATATAAAACCGGTCTCTGTGGGAGGACAAGAAAGATTGCGATAATTCTCGGAATTACTGATTGGCAATTGAAGCGCTCGAATACGCCATCTGGTGGAGAAAAGATGTAACTTCTCGCTTCAGGATAGTGCGATGCAAGGGCATTGCACTATGTATTTTAAATTTGTTCAGAATGATTATTCTTTTGCACAATTTCAGATTTCCTGTGACATTTGTGTTCTGTCTTATATGTCAAAGTAAAATGTATCCGAATTTGAATATCTAAAACTTTCAAATTCATTTACAATAAGAGAATTATTTCAATGGCACTTTAGCATTAGTTAAAGGGAAATTAAAGGGACAATTATCCTGTATCGAAGGCAGCGCCTCTATAGGCCATTTTAATTCCCAATTGAACTGGGTGGGGTTGGCGAGAAAAGAAAACAAACGCCGGACTCTCCTAAAATAAAGTCGACTGACCAGTTACCCTGGCAGCAGAACCAAGCCGAGATCGATTCCAGAGTTTTTCTTATCTCTCGGGCGCGACTAACGGAAGGATAATTATGTAGATTACAAAGAAATAATCTCGTTATCTGACCGTAATATACTTCTCAGTTTTAAGAATATTAAATAAAAGAAGCTATTTTACACTTTGCATACTTGACAGACGTAATCAGTCACATACTCCATTTTGAAATATGGAACGAAAAATACATTCATAAAAGTAGCATTTTCCCGTAGAATTCGAACAAAATTTGAAGAACAAAGCTTTAACGTAATTTTTTTACATAGATATGGTAAAACCTTCTTTCAAGAGTCTCTTTTAAAATTGAAATGTCGAACAGAAATCTAGCTATAGGAAAAATAAAAAAATAAATTTCTCAAGTGTAAGAAATTCAGAAATAGTTTCAACATTTTTAGAATTTCGAAATAAAATTTGCAGAGTTGTGAAAAGAATTCTTTCTGCTGGTAGAACTAAATGTTTCAATACGTAGTGTTTTGCACGTGTAAGTAAGAAATGTTAGATAATTTGATTATAAAATTCCAAACTTTGTTTTGTACGTGTAAATAGGGAAGCAGATGGACTTATATATGATAGGTACTGCTTTAATTATTGCCTTAATAATTTAACAGACATTCTCATTAGGCAAATTTAAAATTACGTTTAAATTAAGGAAGTTTCGATTTTTAAATATTTTCCCGCACAGTTAACAAATTTGAACCCATAAAATAACTTCTCTTAAATTTTCAAATAAAAATCCAGAAAAATTCATTAAAAAAACACAAAGTATTTTTAGCCCCCTATATTCCATTTCTTTCTACCAGCAATTTAAGTGCTGCCTCAAAAAAATAACGCTCCGTTGTATAAGCCAGCCGTAACACAAAGTAGATGTATCATTGTACTGTTAAAAATTTTACTTTAATTTTTTAAATTTCTAAGCATTGTACATTTTCAATTTTTATACCGTTGTTTTGGGAAAAAAGTACTTTTTAATGAAATTTGTTTGAAAACTGCATCTCAATTTATTTTTTAGATATTATTTATTTTTTGTAGTTTTGAGCGCCATTTGTTTAATTTTGGCAACTCATGTACTCTATTTCTGTGGAAAGTAAAGGAAAAATAGGTGGAAAATAGTAATTACAACTTTTTGTTGCCATTTTCCCATAACTACTGGAAAAAAAGTAATTAAAATACGTGCATCTTTGAAAAAATATAAATGAATGATTTCTGATAAAACATGGAGTTATTATAAACTATATTTAATTTAATTATCTATATTACAAACAAATGAAGGCATATGAATCATTAGCTAGCCGATTTTGTTTTGTCGAGTTTCTTGAGTGACATCTGTTTTTTTTGAATTTGTGTACTATTCAGCAATAGTGACGTCATATGAATACTTTATTGTAGATGTTGTTTAAGACTGGATCGTAAATGGGGAATTCTTCAGAGGATGCGAATGGCGTCATTTTATATAAAATAAAAGCGTGTGTTTTAAGTCTTAAAACTGAAATATGTTATTTATTATCTATATTTATATACATATATATTTTGTTTCATCGGGGGCGACACTAAATTCTGAAAAAGCAGAAATTCCTGTTTTCCAGTGTTTTAATTGTTTTTTGTCTGACTTTTTTAGGGGCCACAATCTTTATAAGATAAGACTGACGAAAATGACTGACTGAGTTGTCGAGAGCAACCAGTAGCGTATACAAAAATTTTCCCGCAACAGACTAGCGAAATCCGAAACTTCCGAATTTTCGGAGATTTCGGCATCCATGGTCACCTTAGTCCGATTGACGAAATTTGTAATTTTTCATTCCTCGTCAAATTGACGATATTAGCGATTTTTTCTTGATTTATATTTACGAAATTTCCAATTTTTTCGTGCCAGATCGAAAAAAAAAATCATGATATTTTTCTGCGACGGATGTAAAAAGTTCGCGATTTCTTTCCTGGGGTGATTGACGAAAATCGCGATTTTTTTCCACTAGCGGCTGACGAAATTCGGAGTTTTACCGCGATTTGAGCGACTGACGAAATTCCAGTCGATTACGAAGCTAAATGCTATATCGATTATGGTATCGTGAGAATATGCTTACGGTTCAAGGCAGTTAAATGAAATATAGGCATTTTAATGTAATTTGGTCGATATGGACGATTCCAAAGCAAACCATAGTACTTGAATCCTACACTGGCGTAACTATAACCAATTCAAACTGGCGAAACAATTTTTGTCAGCATGAACCCGAATCGAACGCGGACTCTTCAACCCAGAACCACTCGATAAATAAATAATTAAATTCGAATCCAATCCGAAATATAAAATTTCAGATTAGATTCGAGTTTAAACTGTGATATGAATGTGAATCGTGATCAACTATGTCATACATTTTAATCGCGTTCAACTATGGCATGAATTTTAATGAAGTTCTATGGCATATTTTAATGACATTATTATTACTTAATTATTTGAATGGTATATTTTAATGCAAGCACGGAAAAATAGTCCATAAGAATATTTCTAATATCAATTTTATCTTTTATATAGTAAAACACTGTGTGCTTGCGTGAGCGAGTGCGTACGTGTGTGTGTGCGGGTGTGTATGTATACATTAGCTTTCATATTCAAAATATGCCCTTTCTACTTCTGAAACATTATCCTGAAAATTTATTGAAAATCCAGGTTTATCACCGGTCGTGTAAAATCAGGTTACTGATCCCGATTTACCTTTCACATACATGTCTTTCTAATTAAAATAAGAAACCCTATGTAAATGACGTCAAAAGTAATATATATATATATACATGAAATTCGCAGCGAAAGTTATTTTAAAACTAAATTCGAAACATAACATAACGAAGGTCGTGTTAGTAATACTCGGAACTGAACTGAGAGAAATGATATAAACCAGAGCAAAGCTATTTCATTACAGGTTTCCTCAAATAACGTAGCGGCTGATAAAATTACGAAATCTACGGGGAATAAATCTTTATTGAATTTGGAAAGTTGAAATAACAATTCCGATTCTGTAGTTAAATTTCTATTTGTAGCGTGAAATTTAACTCGAAAAAGAAGTGAATAAAAAATTGTGCAAATGAATCCTCAGCCAGATGTGACTGAAGGACATATATGTTTTAAAATTTGATATTTTAAAAATAAATTGTGTGTTGATTTAATTTTCAATCATTTCCGTTTTCGTTATTTCTTTTAGCCTGCGCGAAAATATACTAAAGTACAAAACTTTAATGAAAGAATGATTGTTTTCATTTTTATTTATTTAGAGAATTCATTTTAGGTACGTTTGTAATTATATAAGTTCGTACAGAACCCTAGTCGTCGTTCGGTCCGTCTGTCTGTCCGTCCGTCCGTCCTTATATAACAGAGCAAAAGCTACCCAACCAAATGGTCTGAAATTTTAAATGTATAATTGTTGCAAAATTTTGTAGTGTCATTTCAAATTTTATGAAAATCGGATGTATAGTTTAATTACAGGGAAAGTCAAAAGTTTTCCGTTACGTTACGGCCAATGGAAAAAAAAAATATTTCGAGTGCATTTTAATAATGTTACAGCCCTTCGAACAAAATGAAATTGATATCCACTTATGACGTGTACTAAAATATACATTTAGTACAATATGCGGTGCAAAAAATATTTATAAAAATAGTTATAGTATGAACGCATCTCATTTGCCACGTTTGACGCGCAATTTCCTACTGTTGTTAACAAAGTAAAAAAAAAAAAAAAAAAAGATTTCAAAATACTATCATTAAATATCATTAGAATATATATATATATTACTTTTACGTATCATTCGTCTAATTAAAATTTGATATTTTGAAATAAATTATGTGCTGATTTAATTTTTCAATCATCTCCATTTTCATCATTACTTTTAGCCTGTGCCAAAGTATGCTGAAGTGGAATAATAATGTTTATTGGAAGAATAATAGTTCCAATAAGTTTTCATTCATTATTTTCGTAGGGAATTATTTTTTGTTAAAAATGTACAATAAGCCTCAAATTATTATCATTGAATACTATCAGAATATATATATTTCATTTTTACTTATCATTGGCCTAATTAAAATTTGATATTTTCAAACAAATTATGTGTTGATTTAATTCTTCAGTTATCTCCATTTTCTTCATTTTGTATAAACTACGCAAAAATATCATGAAGTACAAAACTTTTATGAAAGAATTTATAGTTTTAATAAGTTTTCATTGAATATTTTTTTAGGGAATTCTCTTTTGTTAAAAAAGTACAATAATTCTCAAAATATTATCATTGAATACCATTAGAATTTTTAAGTACATTTTTTATGTATCATTGGTCTAATTAAAATTTGATTTTTTTCAAATAAATTATGTGTTGATTTAATTCTTGTTTCATTTTTGTTATTTTTTTTTAGTCTGCGCGAAAGTATAATAAAGTACAAATCTTTGAAAAAGAATGGAAGTTTTAATAAGTTTTTATTTATTATTTTTGTAGGGAATTCTCTTTTGCTAAAAAAGTACGATAATTCTCAAAATATTATCATTGTGTCCATTATATAATTTTTAAAAGTTCTTCCGTCCATTGCCGGGAGGAAGAGGTAGCTTTCATATTCTTTATTTTTGAAAAGCAAACTTATATTATTCAAACACACGAAGCTCAATTAGTGGAAACCGATTATAGGAGATTCAATACTAATTTTTATCAATACTAAATCATTATGAATGAGAATTTCGCGAAATTAGTCAGCTTGATCCAAACTGCTCTTTTGGTTGCCAAATTCGGCGATATCTTCAAGTTCCTGCCATTTTAAGACAACATGGTGGATGAGGCTAACCAGTGAACTTGGTCGAGACCTTAGTAATTCCTGTGCACATTCTCACTCACATCGGAATCGGTTGATATATACGAGTGCTGTCGCAGGCAAAAAATCAGATTTTTCAAAATGTCACCCGCATTAGAAATTGAAACTGCTATATCTGAGCCATTTTTTAAGATAAAGACAAAACAAAAAATGCTCCGGAATTCTTATATCATGATAAAATACTTGAGAAAGAAACCTTTTTCAATTTCTAATTTTTTTGCACGTCACTTTAAATATAATTTTTTATTTAATTTAATGGCCTCCATTTTGAAACAAGATGGCTGATGAAGCTGGCCAGCGAACTAGGTCGAGACATTACGATATACTATCCACATGCCTTCTTACATCGAAATAGGTTAATAAATACGCGTATTATCACGTGACAAAATCAGGTCGTTTCAAAATGTCAGCCACGCTAAAATTCAAATGCTATGACTCAACCATTTTTAAAGATACATACGAAACAAAAACTGCTCCGAAATCTTTGTATCAAGGTCAAACACATAATAAAAATCTTTTTCATTTTTCAATTTTTTGATAACTCATTTTAAATTTAAAATTTAAATTTTTTTTATTTTTTCCCCTTTGAATCAAGATGACGAACCTGACGAATAAAGTTGGCCAACAAACTCGGTAGAGACATTGGTATGTACTATGTACACACCAAGTTACATCCAAATCGGTTAATAAATGCGCCTGTTATCGCGTGACAAAAATCAGGTCGTTTCAAAATGTCAGCCACGCTAGAAATTCAAAGTGCTATAACTCAGCCATTTTTTAAGATATAGACGAAACAAAAAAGGCTCTGGAATTTATGTATCAAGGTCAAACACATAAGAAAAAAATATTTTTCAATTTTCAATTTTTTGGTACCACATTTCAAATTTTAAATTTTTAAAAAAAATTTAAATGGCCGCCATTTTGAAACAAGATGGCGGATGAAGCTGGCCAACGAACTCGGTCGAGGCATTAGTATGCACTATGTATACACGAAGTTACATCTAAATCGGTTCATAAATACGAGAGTTACAGTGTGACAAAGATCAGATATATATATATATATATATATATATATATATATATATATATATATATATATATATATATGGATATCAAGCAGGACGGTCGTTCTGCCAATCCAAGCTGAAAAAAAAATGCTAACTCCGCCAAATAAACAAACGCCAAGAATAAGGCAAGACACCGTAACTGCTTATTATACTGATGTCAACTTCTCCATGTTAAATGAACGAAATATGCCAGCGTAAAATTCCCCATATCAAAAGAAGCAATCATCGCAGAAAAATAAAACCAACACTAGAAGGACTTAATAAAGAAGATCTTCAATTTGAGATCAAATGCATCCTCATAAATTAATTATAAACAGAGATATAGATTTTTTAAAATAACGTCGAGATACTGAAAATGACAGATTTATTTTCTTCGTCACAACTTATGTTTAAATCGAGGTAGAGATTTAAATAATGGACAGAAAAAAGTAAGGATTGAATTTTTGGATAGATATTTACTCAATCTACGTGCTTTTATAAAATTCAGCTTTAAAAACATTAATTTTCTATTCATAATTAGCGAAAAACTGTTAATTAGTTCTAAAGTTTACAAATTATGCCAAATAGCGATAAACCCGCCAAAACATTTTAGAAATCTTATACTTTTCTTTTATATTATCCTTTTGCATTGATTTCATCGAAGATAACTATTACTGAGATTCAGATAGATTTTTCTCTGTTAGCGAAATGAGTTTGACCAATCAGAAGCCTGCATGTTTGAGAATATTTGCTGTTTGTGGATCCCGGCCTATGTCATGAAAGTTTTGAGTCATTTTTTTTAGTGCCGTGGATGAAGTGCAATGTTTGTAGAAATGTAGGCTAGGATCCAGATAGATTTTTCGCTGTTAGCGAAACGAGAATCGCCAATCAATAGCCTGCATTTCTGCAAACAGCGAAAAGTTCACAAAAATGCAGGCTTCTGATTGATGAATCTCGTTTCTCTGACAGCCAAAAATCTATCTAGATTGCGCACAATGGAGGATATTCCAAATATGGGTTCGAGGCTGAAAAAGTCACGTGATACCGGTAATTTATCCAAGGAACTTCTACCTGATAAGAAGGGAAGATACTACTACTTTGCCTCATGAACCGTTTCATTGGCTAGCGGGGATTTACATTACACGTCTACGGAGACTTCCCTTCTTTACGATAGGAGTTTTTACCTTGACCACGTGATCAAAATGTAGATGGAATATCCTCCATTATGTTGAACACAATTTTGCATTTCCACATCCAGGTAGGGTATTAATTGTCATAACAACAATACATATTCGAAACTATTTAAGGCACTGATTCTGAACTCCTTTGCTATACCTTTCAATATTAAAGAAGTTGTTATCTCCATAGTAACACTACTTTTCTGTATTGCTTTCTCTAAAACACAAATGTAGAAATTTAACAAAGAGCGCTCAGAATCAACACCATAACAGAGAGCCTTCATACATAAGAGTGGTGATATATGCACAGGAAGCATGCTCATTTCAAGTTTTTGCCGAAAGTATGGCTACAGCGTCTAGAATACCTTGTGTGGGAATATGCTATCCAAACAATGCTAAAAATTTGTATCCCTTAAATGTGCGACGATATTGCTAAAATCCCAAGTATCGATCACAGCGACATCTGCGGGATTTAATATTACATTGTATAGACTAGCAATATCTTGCAGTTTGAGAAAATATCCTGCAGATGTCGCTGTGATCTGTATATTTCAGCAGCATCATTGCACAGTTAAGGGATACAATATTTTAGCACTTTTTAAAGTATTACAGGGATAGCCAATTTCCACACTATATATACAGCGCCTAGAAGATACAGTGTGGAAAACGGCTACAAAATAGTGCTAAAAAATTGAATCCCATAAATGTACAACGATGCTGAATAACAAGATGTCGATAGTAGCGCCATCGTAGTGATTTAAAAACGATAGTCATTCTAAAAGAGACTCTTTAACCTATTTCAGGTCATTCCTTAACTAAATTAGCTTATAACAGACCAAAATATCTTATATTTATAGTTTCCGATATTTAACATTCTATAATTTTTGAAAACTCAGTGTTTATATTGAAAAGAGTTACGAGATGGCGCTTGTATCAGCATATTGCCGCTGAGCATTGTTGGAGATTTATAGGATACAAGTTTTTAGCACTTTTTAAAGCATTATACGAATAGCCGTTTTCCACACTGTATCTTCTAGGCGCTGTACTATAGCTCCGTTATAGGCCTAGATTATATGTTGTAGAAATCGACTATCCCAGCAATACTTAAAAAAGCGCGGAAATAGTGAATCCCTTAAATGTACAACGATGTTGAATTCCAAACAGTCATTTACAGCGACATCTGCAGGATATTTTTTAAAGAAGAAAGAAACACGTGTAATGCACCGCTATAGCGTCTAGAATACATACTGTGGAATTTTGCTATCCAAGCAGCGCTAAAAAGTTGTATCCCTTAAATGTGCACTGACGCTGAAATCCAGGGAGCTGATCGCAGCGACATCTGTGATAAACTTTCAAAATAAACATCGTATTATTACAGCGGGCTTGACACCAAGCACACAGGTCAGATGTATGTTAATAAAATGTAAAAAAAAAAAACGCTACAGCGTCTAGACCAAATTATAGCGCCTAGAATATATAGTGTGGAAATTGGCTATCCCTGTAATACTTAAAAAAGTGGTAAAATATTGTATCCTTAAATGTGCAACGATGCTGCTGAAATATACAAATCGCAGCGACATCTGCAGGATATTTTCTATAACTGAAAGATATTGCTAGTCTATACAATGAAATACGAAAATCCCGCAGATTTCGCTGCGATCGACACTTGGAATTTTAGCAGTATCGTCGATCATTTACGGGATACAAATTTTTAGCGTTGTTTAATAAAATATTTCCACACTAGGTATTCTAGACGCTGTGTCCAAATCGTCATGAAGTTTTAGGAAATATCCTGCAGATATCGCTGTGATCGACTCATTGGATTTCAGCATCGTTTGAAATTTAAGAGATCAAATATATTAGCACTTTTTAAAGTATTACTGGGATAGCCGATTTCCACACTATATATTCTAGGCGCTGTAGCACCGCGGTAGCCTGTCTTTTTCGTTTACCTCGGAGTAGATATAGACGAAGTCATTTGTAGCCGTTCCTAAACTGTGGCCAACAACATATAAGGGCAGTTCATAACGTCACACGGAGTTGATTATCTGTACACGGCAATGGACACAAAAAACATCGGCTCGCAGCTTTGTACTAATCATCGTGTAAAGATGATACAACTCTGAGACTAACGAAAAAGACAGGCTACCGCGGTGGGTCCGATTCTTCTTTTTTTGCAGACCGCTGGAGTCACGTGATGCTCGAATGCACCAAAGAAGGTGCGTGAAAAGAGTATCACGTGACTCCAGCGGTTTGTAAAAAAAGAAGAATCGGACCCACCGCGGTAGCCTGTCTTTTTCGTTAGCCTCGATCCAACTGCGTGTGACATTTAAACATCATGAACTGGCCTATTATGTCATTGGTCGCGCTAACACCCTCCCTCCTGCGTCCACCGTATATAGCGGCATCTTGTACTGGAGACTGCTAAATGGGCTGCTATCGGTCAAAATCAAGAGAGAAAAGGGCAGAAGAGAGGGAAATAACTCGTTTTTTTTTTGGTAACTAGTTTTTCACACGGGAAGATTGACATGTCTGTTCCTCTCTTTTCATAACTTCATGGTGGTGAAATACGCCAAAGCATCCTAAATATCTGAGAAAGTCTTGATTCGCGTCACGAAAACATCACACAAAGCAGGCAAAGCAAAGAAACAAAATCATTCATCGGCTCGTGAATATGAACGAGCCAATGAATGATTTTTCTTCTTTGTTTTGCCTGCTTTGTGTGACGTTTTTCTGACACGTGTCAAGGCTTTCTCCAATATTTAAAGGGCGTTGAATAGGCCGGGATTAAGATAGATATTTCGCTATTAGCGGGATGGGATTGATCAATCAGACGTCTGCATTTTTCCGAACTTTTTTATGTTTGCAGTAAACACCGAAAAGCCTGCAAGGATAAAGGCTACTGATTGGTCAATGTAATTTTACTAACAGAGAAAAATTTATCTGGATCCCGGACATTAACTTTTGTTGGTTAAAACAATTTTGAATAAAATCAAATCAGGAAGCCAATATTTGTTAACTTTTCTGGTTAGTTTAATTGAAATCTTCCTCGTCTATTACTGAAAACTGAGTTACCGTACTTTGGACAAAAAATTGAATATACACGACTTGTGCATATGTCACCACTCTAACACAGTGTTGCCAGATGGGCTACTTTTTTTAACTCAGATACTTGATTGGCACCACATTTTTGAAATTGTAAAATGTGCCTTATTTAATGACATATTAATTAAGGCGAAAACAATGGGAATTTTACCGTTTATAATAAGTGCTGGCAATCAAGAAATCTGAATTAAAAAAAAGTAGCCCACTGGCAACACTGCTCTAACATATAAATGTTCTGTGTTATGACCATGATTCTAAGTGTAGTTGGTTAAATTTGAGTATCTGGGCATTAGAGAAAGCAATAGTGGCCCACTGTGGCTGAGTGGATAGGACACAATGCCGCTAATCGCTTGATAGCGTAGGTGGAAGCAGATTCGAATCCCGCCGTGATCCGCATGTGATAAGATGTATGTGTTCAATAAATCAAACAAACAAACAAGCAAGCAATAGTGAAAGGTACAGTTGGCATGGAAACAACGACTTCTTTAATTCGTATAGAAAATTAATGAATAGTAGTAAATGACTCAAGTTTAAAATGTAGGCAAATGGTATGGAAATATCAATGGCTCCCATCTAGTATTTCACAAAATTAATTTAATAGATTCACATGATGTGTAACTTGATGCAACACTTAACTAATGAAAATTCTGCAACAAGACTTATGTAGGTAGATATTTTGAATGAATAATTCAGAATTCTGAGAACAAAACGAAGTTCTTAAGGCTCTTCCTCACACCCCCCTCAAAAAAGGAAATACGATAGAAAGATATAAGAATTTGGATAGCTTCAATATGTCTGTGATCTTTTGTCAGAGTTCAGAAAAAGAGTCTGGGCATAAAAAAAAAAACAAATTTAACGAACGATAAGACTATAGATTTCAGGCAATTTTTAACCGAAAAATATTTAATTCTAATGTATATGCGGCTTTAATAATAGACTATTAAAGATAATCAATTTAGGGGAAATTTTATAGTAAATTAATATCCTCACATTTATGCAAATAGGTATGGATAAACAGACTTGAGTAAAATTACATATTTATTCTTTCTTCTCTATAACACGATCTAAATGATGATGAAGTTATATGTACAGTTTACATCTTTAAATTTTTAGATTTTTTTTATCAAAAATGTTCCTTTATTATGCCTAGAATTGCTAGATTTACAGATCTTCGATTCTTTAGATGCCTGCGGGTTTTCATTCTCGGATTAACCGTAGGTATTTGTAAAGGTAAATTTATTTTGCAAAACCGTCAGCAAAAAAGTTAAAAAAACAATTAACTGACAGACTAACTGTAAATATATATTTTATTTCGACTCTGTTTTTTACTAAATTTTCATCTTTCGTAGAAAATTTTAAGGAGATATAAATTGAGAAAGACTGATACTTTGAAAGAAGAAATTGACTTTCCTTACTTTTAAATTATTAATCACTATAAAAAATGAATGATAGGTAAACAAAATGTATAATATTGTGTTTGCTCCCTGCTTATAAAGGCTATACAAGGACTAATTTAAATTTGAGCTAGTAGAATTATTTCAGTTATATATCATTTGTTTTAAAAAAAGAACTGATATCTACTAAAAAACAACTTTTCAAAAGTAAAAAATAAGCCAAGCAAAAAAAAAAAAAAAAAAAAAAAAGAAAAAAAGAAAAGAAAAAAGGTGAAAGTTGTGGCTAAAAAATAGTGTGATATCAAATTTCCAAGCTTATATTGCGGTACTTATTTAACATTTTTTGATAAAAATTTACCATATGTAAGTCGAGTACCTAAGTATGCGTTGATAGAAAGCCTTTTCTCCTTTACTAAATACATCATAACGTGTTTCTGAAAATTAATTTTTTTTAAATTATGCATGATGGGCTTGGCGGCCATCTTTCCATATTTTACACAAATTTCTAAGCACTCAAGCTCGTAACATATTTGCATTATTAAGAATTTCGAACTTATAGTTTTAGCTACAGACAGATAAATTAAGAAAGTTTTTTATTTTGAAAAAACAAATTGATTTTTATTGCTTTAACTAATTAATTATCCCCCCTCCGAAAAAAGAGAATCATAAGATGAAAACTGAAGTTACTTCAGCTTTATTTTTAGACACAAATTTTTAGGCACTCATTTCCATAAATTAAAAGAATAAAATGTTTGCTTTAGTAACAATTTCGAACTTCCAATCTTAACAATGAACTTGTGTGCTTAGAAATTTGTGTAAAATATGGAAAGATGGCCGCCAAGCCCATCATGCATAATTTAAAAAAAATTAATTTTCAGAAACACGTTATGATGTATTTAGTAAAGGAGAAAAGGCTTTCTATCAACGCATACTTAGGTACTCGACTTGCATATGGTAAATTTTCATCAAAAAATGTTAAATAAGTACCGCAATATAAGCTTGGAAATTTGATATCACACTATTTTTTAGCCACAACTTTCACCTTTTTTCTTTTCTTTTCTTTCTTTTTTTTTTTTTTTTGCTTGGCTTATTTTTTACTTTTGAAAAGTTGTTTTTTAGTAGATATAATATACACCGAAGAGCCATTATATTATGACCACCTGTTTAATACGACGTGGGACCACCTTTCGTCCCCAAAACCGCCAACACCCGACCTGGTATCGACTCGGCAAAGTTCTTATAGGTAGTCTGAGGTATCCGGTACCAAGCGCCCACCAACTGATCCTGAAATTCTCGCATATTGCGAGGTGGTAGCGTGGCAGCACGAATTGGGTTTGCCAGGTGGAAACACAAATGTCCTTTTGGATTCATGTCAGGTGAATTTGGAGGCCAGGACATTACTTGAAACTCACTAGAATGCTCCCTGAACCACACCCTGACGATTCGACCCGTATGACATGGTGCATTATCCTGTTAGTATGTGCCGCCGGAAACATTGTTGTCATTAATGGATGCACCTGGTCTGCAACGATGTCCAGATAGTTCACAGACGTCAGGGTAGGTTCTATGGGGATTATGGGTGCTAATGTGCTCCATAAAAACATCGCCCACATGATAATATAGCCACCACAGGCTTGTCTCCGAGAAACTGTGCATCCATTAGCCAGGGTTACCGTTGTAAATCAGCGTATTTCACGCACCCGTCTATGTGAGGGACCAGAAAACGTGATTCGTCGGACCATGCAACTTTCTTCCATTATTCTATGGTCCAATTCCGATATTCATGGGCCCATTGCAGGCTCTGCTGGCGATGACGTGCTGTCAGCGCAGGAACGTGCTTAGGCCGCCGGTTGCGTAGGCCCATACGCAACAGTGTACGCGGCACTGTGTGTTGAGAAACACTGTCTGGGTCCCCACTGTTGTAGCTGTTGGTGATTTCGGCTGTTGCAACTCTTCGGTCACGACGAATAATGCGTAACAATCTCCGCTCCCCTCTCGAATCAATGCGCCTCGGGCGACAAACCACTCACCGGTGACTTGTCGTTTCACCATCCATACACCACTTTCGGTACGTGCTCACAATGACTGCACGTGTACAGCCCACCAAACGCGCTGTTTCCGATATCGACGTTTCCAGTCGCCGAGCCATAACGATTTTACCTTTATCAAAGTCTGATAAATCTGCTGCTTTTCCCATTAAGTCGCTAATCATACTATATTTTGAAACACAATGCATGGGAGCTTTATATACTCCAATAGCAGCCGCGCACGCACCGTGGTTTTGTTTCTAGGCGAGTTCATTGTTTTAGATGGAGGGTGGTCATAATGCAATGGCTCTTCGGTGTATATATATCAACTTTTGAATGGAGGGTGGTTTCGGGGTCTGGGGTTCATGGTTGATGAAAATATACCAAAATTTTTTGAAATCGCTTTCCTCCGAACGGCTGCAATAGGTAGCTTTTTGAAATGAAAGCTACCTAAAACATTTTTAATGAATCTTTGGTTTTATTCAATTTTGATACATTAAAATAAATTATGTGTTGATTTAATTTTTCAATCATGTCAATTTTTGTCTTTTCTTTAATCTACGCTAAAATATGCTGAAGTACAAAACTTTAATGAAAGAATGACAGGTTTAATAAATTTTCATTTATTATTTTTATAGGAAATTCTGTTTTGTTAAAAAAGTACAATATTTTTTTTTAAATATTATCACTGAATACCTTTATATATATTTTTTTATTTTTACATATCGTTGGTCTAATTAAAATTTGATATTTTTAAATAAATTTTGTGTTTATTTAATTCTTCAGTCATCTCCATTTTCGTCATTTTTCTTAGGGTGCGCTAAACTATCATGAAGTACAAAACCTTAATGAAAGAATGATCGTTTTGTTAATTATTTTGTTAATTATTTTTGTAGGGAAATATCATTTGTTAAAAAGTACAATAATTCTCAAAATATTATGATTGTGTCCATTACAATATATATATATATTATTTTTATTTATCCTTGGTCTCATAAAACTTCGATATTTTAAAACAAAATATTGGTTCGATAATTAAAATTTGATATTTAAAAATAAATTATGTGTTGATAATTAAAATTTGATATATTGAAATAAATTATGTGTTGATTTAATTCTTCAACCACCTTCATTTTCGTCATTTTTTTTTTAGTCTACGCGAAAATATCATGAAGTACAAAACTTTAATGAAAGAATGATAGTTTTAATAAGTTTTCATATATTACTTTTGTAGGGAATAATCTTTTGTTAAAAAAGTACAATAATTCTCAAATTATTATCAATGAATACCATTAGAATATACATATTTTATTGTTACCTATCGTTGGTCTAATTAAAATTTGATGTGTTAAAAGAAACTGTGTGTTGATTTAATTATTCAGTCAGCTCAGTTTTTGTCTTTTCTTTAGTCTAAGCAAAAATTTGCTGAAATACAGAATTTTAATGAAAGAATGATAGTTTAAATAAGTTTTCATTTAATATTTTTTTTAGGAAATTCTCTGTTGTGAGGCTCTCCGTGCAGACTAAATGATATGACGAAAATGGAGATGACTGAAGAATTGAATAAACACATAATTTATTTTAAAATATTAAATTTTAATTATCAACATATAATTATTTTAAAATATCAAAATTTAATTATCAACACATAATTTGTTTTAAAATATAAAATTTTAATTAGACCAACGATGAATAAAAATAAAATATATTCTAATCATATTCAATGATAATATTTTGAGAATTATTGTAACAAATGATAATTCCCTATAAGAATTAATAAATGAATACTTATTAAAACTATCATTCTCTCGTTAAAGTTTTGTACTTCAGTATATTTTCGCGTACACTAAAAGAAAAGAAAAAAATGAGAATTTATTTTAAAATATCAAAATTCAATAAGACCAACGATTCATAAAAAATGTTTAAAAAAATACATATAACGGACACTATGATAATATTTTGAGAATTACTGAACTTTTTTAACAAAAAAGAATTCCCTACAAAAATAATAAATGAAAACTTATTACAACTATCATTCTTTGAATAAAATTTTATACTTCCGCATGTTTTAGGACAGGCTAAAAAATATGACGAAAATGGTGATGATTGAAAAGTTAAAGCAACGCATAATTTATTTTAAAATAACAAATTTTAATTAGACCAATAGTATATAAAAAGAAAATATATTCTAATGGTATTTAGTGATAATATTTTGAGAATTATTGTAGATTTTAAAAAAAGTGAATTTTCTAAAAAAATAATAAATGAAAACGTATTAAAACTACCATTCTTTCATTAAAGTTTTGTACTTGATAACATTTTCGCGCAGACTAAAAAAAAATGACGAAAATGGAGATGACTAACAAATTAAATCAACAGATAATTTATTTGAAAATATCAAAATTTAATTTTGACTACAATACATAAAAAATGTGCTTAAAAATATAGTGCTATTGAATGATAATATTTTGAGAATTATTGTACTCTTTTACAAAAGAGAATTGCCTTCAAGAATAGTAAATAAAACTTATTAAAACTATAATTCTTTCATTCAAGTTTTGTTCTTCAGCATATTTTCGCGCAGTTTAAAAAAAATGACGAAAATGTAGATGACTGAAGAATTAAATCAACACAATGTATTTGAATATATCAAATTTTAATTAGACCAACGATAAGTAAAAATAAAATATAATGTATTCTAATGGTATTCAATGATAATATTTTGAGAATTATTGTACTTTTTAAACAAAAGATAATTCTCTACAAAAATAATAATTGAAAACCTTTTTGAACTATCATTTTATCATTGAAGTTTTCTACTTCAACATATTTTAAGGCTAAAAGAAATGAAGAAATTGGAGATAAATGAAAAATTAAATCAACACATATTTTATTTGAAAATATCAAATTTTAATTTGACCAACGATACTTAAAAATGTGCTTAAAAAATCTAATGGTATTCAGTGATAATATTTTGAGAATTATTGTATTTTTTTAACAAAAGATAATTCCCTACAAAAATAATAAATGAAAAGTTATTGAAACTATTATTCTTTCATTAAAGTTTTGTACTTGAACATATTTTCCAGCAGATTAAAATATATGTAAAAAATAGATATTGTTGAAGAATTGAGTCACCACATAATTTATTTTAAAATATCAAATTTTAATTATCAACTCATAATTTATTTAAATATATAAAATGTTAATTATCAACACATAATTTGTTTTAAAATATCAACTTTTAATTAGACCAAAGATAAATAAAATTAAAATATATACAGGGTGTTTCACTACCAGACCGACAAACTTGCAGGAGGTGTAGGGGGCACACAGACGACTGTGAATCACATAGCAATGCAGGGTCGGAAATGTAATCCTAACGAGATAGAATTGTTATAGAATTATAGAATTGTTAGGGGCTGAGTCATCGTGACCGAAAATTGACGTTTAAAGACCATAAGCTCAAAATATGTCATGACTTTCCTATAACGAAGTTGCAGGAAGTTTCGTAACGTGGGCACCGCATTGAACCTCGGATGATTTAAAATACGTGGTGCATCCGTCGGACGTTCGCTGTAGCAACTTAGATAAGTCATTTCAAAACGCCGCTACTACCTCTAATAAATTGGAGGATAAACAATGATGCGGGAATGAAAATCCTTCGATGAAGTTCGGAGAACTTCATTATTAGGAAAATCATGACTTATTTTAAGCTTATGATTTTAAAATGTCAATTTGTTATCACGATGTTCCAGCCCCTAACAATCTTCTATCTTGTTAGGATTTCATTTTCGACCCTGCATTGCTATGCGATTCCGAATCGTCTCTGTGCCCCCTTCACCTACTGCAAGTTTGTTGGTCTGGTAGTGAAACACCCTGTATATTATAATGGTATATTACAATGATAATATTTTGTGAATTATTGTACATTTTAATTAAAGAGACTTTCTAAGAGAATTAGTAAATGACATAATTCGTTAAATTTCAGTAAATTCTATCTTTTGTGATTTAGGTAGCTACATTTAAAATCATTAAGGGGACAAGGGACCTTCAAACACGTTTTTTTATTTATTTTTTATTTCACTTTCAATACTATTCAAGGGACTTTAAATATACTGCAAGTTTGTCGGTCTGGTAGTGAAACACTCTGTATATTATAATGGTATATTGCAATGATAATATTTTGTGAGTTATTGTACTTTGTTTTTTAACGAAAGAGACTTTCTAAGACAAATAGTAAATGACATAATTCGTTAAATTTCAGTAAATTCTATCTTTTCTGATTCAGGTAGCTATATTTAATATCATTAAGGGGACAAGGAAACTTCAAACACATTTATTTATTTTTTTATTTCACTTTAAATACTATTCAAGGGACTTTAAATATACTGCAGGTTTGTCGGTCTGGTAGTGAAACACCCTGTATATTATAATGGTATATTACAATGATAATATTTTGTGAATTATAGTGCTTTTTTAACTAAAGGGACTTTTTAAGAGAATTAGTAAACGACACAATTCATTAAATTTCAGTAAATTCTATCTTTTGTGATTTAGGTAGCTACATTTAATATCATTAAGGGGACAAGGGACCTTCAAACACATTTATTTATTTATTTTTTTTTAATTTCACTTTAAATACTATTCAAGGGACTTTAAATATACTGCAAGTTTGTCGGTCTGGTAGTGAAATACCCTGTACATTATAATGGTATATTACAGTAATAATATTTTGTGAATTATTGTACTTTTTAAACTAAAGAGACTTTCTAAGAGAATTAGTAAATGACACAATTCGTTAAATTTCAGTAAATTCTATCTTTTGTGATTTAGGTAGCTACATTTAAAATCATTAAGGGGACAAGGGGCCTTCAAACACGTTTATTTATTTATTTTTTTATTCCACTTTAAATACTATTCAAGGGACTTTAAATATACTACAAGTTTGTCGGTCTGGTAGTGAAACACTCTGTATATTATAATGATATATTGCAATGATAATATTTTGTGAGTTATTCTACTTTTTTTTTTAACTAAGGAGACTTTCTAAGAGAATTAGTAAATGACATAATTCGTTAAATTTCAGTAAATTCTATCTTTTGTGATTTAGGTAGCTACATTTAATATCATTAAGGGGACAAGGAAATTTCAAACACATTTGTTCATTTATTTTTTAATTTACTTTAAATACTCTTCAAGGGACTTTAAATATACTGCAAGTTTGTCGGTCTGGTAGTGAAACACCCTGTATATTATAATGGTATATTACAATGATAATATTTTGTGAATTATAGTACTTTTTTAACTAAAGAGACCTTCTAAGAGAATTAGTAAATGACATAATTCATTAAATTTCAGTAAATTCTACCTTTTGTGATTTAGATAGCTACATTTAATATAATTAAGGGGACCAGGTACCTTCAAACACATTTTTTTTCACTTTAAATACTATTCAAGGGACTTTAAATATACTGCAGGTTTGTCGGTCTGGTAGTGAAATATCCTGTATATTATAATGGTATATTACAATGATAATATTTTGTGAATTATAGTACTTTTTTAACTAAAGAGACTTTTTAAGAGAATTAGTAAATGACATAATGCATTAAATTTCAGTAAATTCTACCTTTTGTGATTTAGATAGCTACATTTAATATTATTAAGGAGACCAGGGACCTTCAAACACATTTTTTTCACTTTAAATACTATTCAAGGGACTTTAAATATACTGCAGGTTTGTCGGTCTGGTAGTGAAACATCCTGTATATTATAATGGTATATTACAATGATAATATTTTGTGAATTATAGTACTTTTTTAACTAAAGAGACTTTCTATGAGAATTAGTAACTGACACAATTCATTAAATTTCAGTAAATTCTATATTTTGTGATTTAGGTAGCTATATTTAATATCATTAAGGGGACCAGGGACCTTGAAACACATTTTTTTATTTTTTTATTTCATTTTAAATACTATTCAAGGGACTTAAATATACTGCAAGTTTGTCCGTCTGTTAGTGAAACATCCTGTATATTATATTGGTATATTACAATGATAATGTTTTGTGAATTATTGTACTTTTTTAACTAAAGAGATATTCTAAGAGAATTAGTAAATGACATAATTCGTTAAATTTCAGTAAATTCGATCTTTTGTGATTTAGATAGCTACATTTAATTAAGGGTACAAGGGACCTTCAAACACATTTATTTATTTAATTTTTTATTTCACTTGAAATACACAATTCAAGATACTTTAAATATACTGTAAGTTTGTCGGTCTGGTAGTGAAATACCCTGTACATTATAATGGTATATTACAATGATAATATTTTGTGAATTATTGTACTTTTTTTAACTAACGAGACTTCTAAGTGAATTAGTAAATGACATAATTCGTTAAATTTCAGTAAATTCTATCTTTTGTCAGTTAGATAGCTACATTTAATATCATTAAGGGGACCAGGGACCTTCAAACACATTTATTTATTTATTTATTTATTTCTCTTTAAGTACTATTCAAGGGCACACTGTATTCATTATGGCATATATTTATCACTCAAGAAATTAGGAGTAGACTTGCGATTTTACGACCCCCGATTTAGCGATCCCTCGCGATTTAGCCACCATTGCATGAAGTCCCGAACATTTTTACCCGACTGCCAAGTATGGTTATGTGTTTCCCGCGTATCTGTGTATTTCTTTATACCCTCTAAACATCCCAACGGCTGGATGGATTTTAATGAATGAGGTCTCTATCGATTCGTCGTAACCGTCCGATGGTTATAGGCTAGGATTGTTTTTATAAATTCAAAAAGGCGGCCGTAAAATACAAAATGGCGCTAGAGACAAAAAAATTTTTACGCACCCTATTGGGTGGCATATCATTGGATAGGTCTTTGAAAATGAAGACGATGTCTCTTTGACTATTTTATAGTCAGAAGCTCCGTTTAAATATTACACAACCTGGAAGTTCTGTAGGTAGGATCTCTAGCTTTACTGCAACTCTAACTATCATAGACATATATAGGCCTCATCAAAACAGTGTTTATAGATAGGATCTAACAATTAAACACTACTTAAAAGCCATCAATACAAATAAAAAAATAGGTAAGTAGCATAAAAAAAATTTCAATATTAATGAGAAAGAATTAATTAGTTCGCTTTTTACGCAGTCGGGTTTTTTGATTTTTTAAATTTAATTTTTATTTATATTTGAATATAAAGATAAAAAAAAATATATTTTCTAAATTTTATGAAATTTTCAGCATTTTTGCATCATACTTCTGCAATTAAGTACCTTTAACTTTTCGAATTATATTCAGTTAAAAAAAAAAAAAAAACTATGCACAGTTTTATTTGTATAGATAAGCCAAACTCGCATAAAAAATATTGGGGATTTTAATAGATATGGGATGAGCATGGGGTATTTAAAAATTCTTTATAACGCTTAAAATATTCAGGAAAATTCCTTATTTTTATCCATTATTTTTTAAATTCCTTGTGTGATAAATATATGCCTAATGCATGTAGTGTGCCCTTGAATTACGTTAAAATTAAATAAAAAAATGAGTTTGAAAGTCCCTTATTCCCTTAACGTAAAAGTAATAGTTTCACCAAAAATGCAAAAAAAAAAAAAAATCGGATCTGAAAAGGTCTCAATAAAAATAAAAAGTCCTTTCGGCCAGTGCCGGGAGGAAGAGGTAGCTTTCATATTCCTTATTTTAAAAAAGCCAACTTATATTATTCAAACACACGAAGCTCAATTAAGTGGAAACCGAATGTAGGAGATTCAATACTAATTTTTATCAATACTAAATCATTATGAATGAGAATTTCGCGAAATTAGTCAGCTGTATCCAAGCTGCTTTTATTTAAAGTAACTTATATATTTAAAGTAACTTACTGCCAAATTCGGCGATTTCTTAAAGTGCCTGCCATTTTAAGAGAACATGGTGGATGAGGCTAACCAGTGAACTTGGTCGAGATTTTAGTAATTGCTGTGCACATGCTCACTCACATCGGAATTGGTTGATATATACGAGTGCTGTCGCAGGCAAAAAATCAGATTTTTCAAAATGTCACCCACGTTAGAAATTGAAACTGCTATATCTGAGCCATTTTTTAAGATAAAGACAAACAAAAAATGCTCCTGAATCCTTATATCAAGGTCAAATACTTAAGAAAGAAACCTTTTTCAATTTCTAATTTTTTTGCATCTCACTTTAAATATATATTTTTTTCATTTAATGGCTGCCATTTTGAAACAAGATGGCTGATGAAGCTGGCCAGCGAACTTGGTCGAGATATTGATGTATACTATCCACATGCCTTCTTCCATCGAAATAGGCGAATACGTGTGGTATCGCGTGACAAATACAAGATCCTTTCAAAGTGTTAGCCATGATAGAAATTCAAAGTGCTATAATTCAACCACTTTTTAAGATATAAACAAAAGAACAAATTTTCAGAAACAAAAACTGCTCCAGAATCTTTGTATCAAGGCCAAACACATATAAATAAATCTTTTTCATTTTCCAATTTTTTAATACCTCATTTTAAATTTTAAATTACATTTTTTTTTAAAAAATCGCAACCCTTTTGAAACAAGATGGCGAATGAAGCTGGCCAACGAACATGGTCGAGACATTGGTATGTACTATGTACAGACCAAGTTACATTCAAATCGGTTCATAAATACTCCTGTTATCGCGTGACAAAAATCAGGTCGTTTTAAAATGTCAGCCACAATAGAAATTCAAAATGTTACCCAGCCATTTTTTTAGATATAGACGAAACAAAACCTGTTCCGGAATCTTTGTATTAAGGTCAAACACATACGAAAAAAATCTTTTTCATTTTCCAATTTTTTAGTATCTCATTTTAAATTTAATTTTTTTTTAATTTTTTTAAATGGCCGCCATTTTGAAACAAGATGGTGGATGAAGCTGGCCAACGAATTCGGTTGAGTTATTTGTATGTACTATGTACACACCAAGGTACATCCAAATCGGTTCATAAATACGTCTGTTATCACGTGGCAAAAATCAGGACGTTTCAAAATGTCAGCCACGCTAGAAATTCAAAATGCTATAACTCAGCCATTTTTTAAGATATAGACGAAACAAAAACTGCTCCCGAATCTTTTTATCAAGGTCAAACGCATAAGAAAAAAATATTTCTTTAATATTCAATTTTTTGGTACCACATTTCAAATTAAAATTTTTCTTAAAATTTTAAATGGCCGCCATTTTTAAACAAGATGGCGGATGGAGCTGGCCAACGAACTCGGTCGAGACATTGGTCTGTACTATGTATAAACGAAGTTACATCCAAATCGGTTCATAAATACGCCTTTTATCGCGTGAAAAAAATTCAGGACGTTTCAAAATGTCAGCTAGAAATTCA
The DNA here is from genome assembly GCA_963932465.1 of Maratus speciosus. Taxonomy (NCBI): domain Eukaryota; kingdom Metazoa; phylum Arthropoda; class Arachnida; order Araneae; family Salticidae; genus Maratus; species Maratus speciosus. The sequence goes on along the minus strand of OZ010798.1, from coordinate 159,631,570 downwards.
AAATGCTATAACTCAGCCATTTTTTAAGATATAGACAAAACAAAAACTGCTACGGAGTCTTTGTATAAAGGTCAAATACATAAGAAAAAAATATTTTTCATTTTCAATTTTTTGGTAGCACATTTCAAATTTTAAATTTTTAAAATTTTTTTAAATGGCCGCCATTTTGAAACAAAATGGCGGATGAAGCTGGCCAACGAACTCGGTCGAGACATTGGTATGTACTATGTACAGACCAAGTTACATTCAAATCGGTTCATAAATACTCCTGTTATCGCGTGACAAAAATCAGGTCGTTTTAAAATGTCAGCCACAATAGAAAATCAAAATGTTACCCAGCCATTTTTTTAGATATAGACGAAACAAAACCTGTTCCGGAATCTTTGTATTAAGGTCAAACACATACGAAAAAAATCTTTTTCATTTTCCAATTTTTTAGTATCTCATTTTAAATTTAATTTTTTTTTAATTTTTTTAAATGGCCGCCATTTTGAAACAAGATGGCGGATGAAGCTGGCCAAACGAATTCGGTTGAGTTATTTGTATGTACTATGTACACACCAAGGTACATCCAAATCGGTTCATAAATACGTCTGTTATCACGTGGCAAAATTCAGGGCGTTTCAAAATGTCAGCTAGAAATTCAAAATGCTATAACTCAGCCATTTTTTAAGATATAGACAAAACAAAAACTGCTACGGAGTCTTTGTATAAAGGTCAAATACATAAGAAAAAAATATTTTTCATTTTCAATTTTTTGGTAGCACATTTCAAATTTTAAATTTTTAAAATTTTTTTAAATGGCCGCCATTTTGAAACAAAATGGCGGATGAAGCTGGCCAACGAACTCGGTCGAGACATTGGTATGTACTATGTACACACCGAATTACATCCAAATCGGTTCATAAATACGAGAGTTACAGTGTGACATAGGTCAGATATATATATATATATATATTCTGTGCCCTTGATAACGTAATTCAATGTATAAGCTTTTCAATTTTTGTCGGTGTCCACTTTTTTCTTTTTCTTCCATAATAATTCTTATATTATTATTATTATTATTTTTAAATACTTACAGCTTTAATTCATAATATTTGACGGTGGTAGGTTATGTTTAATTAATGGTTATATATATATATATATATCAATTCTGAACGGAGGGTGGTTTCGGGGTCTGGGGGTCATGATCGATGAAAATATGCCAAAATGTTTTGAAGTCGCTTTCCTCCGAACGGCTGCAATAGGTAGCTTTTTGTAAAGAAAGCTACCTAAAATACTAAATATTCTTATCAGGAAAATACGGAATATTGAGCCGATTTTTGAATAGGGCATTGAAATCCAGAATGTGAAAAATACGAATGCTTATACGAAAAAATATGCTTTCTGTTGAAAATTGGAGACCATTCGAGAGAAAACCTTTACCGCAATAGAACATTCCGATGTGAATTTATCCAATATGTTTGTTCCATCAGAAAATGAATTTTATTTTTATGGAACTATCTGGGAATAAATTTGGATTTGAGCTGAAAAAGAGTAAAATCTGTGGTGCATTTGAAGTATCTGAATAAGTCATTTTTTTTTCGCTTTTGTGATGTTATAAACTATTTCCTAAAATATGATTTCAATAAATAATAGTTGTGAACGATAAATATTCAATTAATTTTTTTTTGTTGTCTTCAAAGGCTGCGGTTCTCTCTCACACGCACACGCCCACACACACACACGCACAAATGCACGCGCACGCGCACGAACACACACACACATACACGTGCACGAACACACGCACATACGCGCGCGTAATACAAATGAAAAATGTTCCTTAATTTGTTTCCTTAAGATGTATAACTGAGCAGTTTGCTTAAATGAAACATTTTTTTTAAAAAATCACCTCTTTTTGTTGATTACTACGTTAGAATAAAATAATGTATATAATATACCTTCGAATTAAAAAAATATATATATATAATAAATTTGAAATCACAAATATATGAAGAAATTGATAAAATTCTAAAGGTGATTTAGAAATCAACATATGAAACCAGTATGTAAAATAAGAAACTATGAATGACTCACAGAATCATCAGAGGAGCTTGTGAGTTCATTCATAGAAGATGCGTTATTTCATCCAATTTTGTCGGCATTAAGCCTAAAATGACAAAATTTAGCTCCTTATAACGCAAACATTACAGAAAATAGATTGGATCTGGATTAATAAATTGGAACTGGATTAATAACAATAATGTTTAGAGTTGCCATCTTAAGTCAAAAAAAAAAAATAAATAAATAAAATAAAATAAAAGGAATGAAAATGATTGAAGAAATCAAGAAAATACTTAGATTAACTTTTAGTTAATTTAGAATGAAAAAATAGGAATAAACTTAATAAGTACTGAGTGAATACAAAATAAAATAAAGAATAGGAATAAATTAATACGAATAAATAAATAAAGAAATAAAGAATTATATAAAAATAAATAAAACGGCAATTGATTAAATTAATGTTTCAAAGACAAAAAATTATAATATAAAAAAATGAGAATTATATATAACAAATTTGTATAACAATAAATGACCGAATCTCAAATTCAAACATAGTATGTAATAATATTTTAAATATTAAAGACGTGAATAATCACATTGCTAACAAGTCGTTGATTATTCACGTCTTTAATATTCAATAATTTCAAGCGTAATTTCGCTGCTAAAAAGTAGTTGAAAAAAATTAATTAAAATAATATTTTAAATTAATTGTTATAATAAAAAATATACATGGATATTAACTTAATAAATTCAACCATATACACTCATGTCCAAAAATTGAGGGCCAGTGACCGGACGATTTCGATTTTACACAGTTTGTGGAATATCTACTGAAATTCTTGACGAATTGTCCGTTAACTTCTAGGATGTAAAGAATATGTTTGAATTCACCTTTTTCAGTGAAGATTTAGTCGCAAGGACAATTAGAGAGCTAATAATAAATTTAATAATAAAATAATATTTGCGATCACCCATGTAACAGAAAATGATCAAAATGGTCTGTCACTGTATCAAATAACTATATTGGTTCTGTTCTTGATCTCTGGAACCACAGAACAGATTTAAAAAATAACGGTGGTAAAATGCCCATAGCTATCTCTGCTCGTAAATAATCTATATTTTATGTCAGTAGAACACCCCCCCCCCTAAGGGGAGGTTGCAAGAACAAAAACATGTCCTAAAATTACGATTCTGTGACATTTTTGGAGCTAGAAACTTTAAATTTAGTTCGGTGGTTACTTTTAAGAGGTTAATACTCGATATGAACGATATAAAAATAGTTCGAAGTTTCAAAAGAGTGAAATGAAAGGAAAACTTTCTAAAAATGTTCTACATAACGATTAAATTCGAAGTTTTAAGGCTACTAGTCACCCAGCTTCCAAATTCCCCTCACTAATGTTATGTCTATGGAAATTTGATGTATTCGTATATTTAAAATATCTCCTCGGGAAATTAATATTTTTCACTCCTTTTTTTCTCTGTACTCTTCTTAGAAGGATGTCTCTTATTTTTTCTTAGTTCTCAAAATGTTTCTAAAATATAGGCTTAATTTTATATGAAGTGTTAAAATCTTACTTACAGTTCGCCAGGCTTTAACATATAAAATAATTAAACATATATCTTAGAAGCACTTCGACAACTAAGAGAACAAGTAAAAATTAAATTTAAAAAATCAAAAAACCCGACTGCGTAAAAAGCGAACTAATTAATTATTTCTTATTAATGTGAAACTATTTTTTTTATATTACTTACCTATTTTTTATTGATGATATTTAAGTTGTGTTTAATTGTTAGTTTCTATATATAAACACGGTCTATGATAGTTAGAGTTGCAGCAAAGCTAGAGCTCCTACCTACACAACTTCCAGGATGTGTAATATTTAAACGAAGCTTCTGACTGTAAAATAGTCAATGAAACATAGCCTTCATTTAGAAAGACCTATCCAATGATATGCCACTCAATATGATGCGTAAAATGTTTTTTCGTCTCTACCGATATTCTGTATTTTACGGCCGCTATTTTGAATTTATAAAAACAAAACCTAGCCTGTAACCATCAGACGGTTAAGACGAATCGATAGAGACCCCATTCATTAAAATCCATCCAGCCGTTGGGATGTTTCGAGGGTATAAAGAAATCCACATACGCAGATACGCGTGAAACACATAACCCTTCTTGGCAGTCGGGTAAAAAGAGACATCCTTTAAGAAAAGTACACAGAAAAAAAGGAGTGAAAAATATTAATTTCCTGAGGAGATATTTTAAATATACGAATGCATCAAACGTCCATAGACTTAACATTAGTAAGGAGAATTAAGAAGCTGAGTGTCTAGCAGCCTTAAGACTAATAACTTGATATTTAACATCACTGTTAGTCTTAAGATCTAAATATATGCAACAGAAATTTTTTTAAAACAATCGAACTGTAAAAGGCTGCTGGAACAAAAAACTGTTAAAATTTACGAAACTTGTGGCACTGCCACAACTTGCTCTGGTGTTTCGCATTGTGGTTACTTTTAAGATGTAAATGCTCTCTATCAACGGTTTCTAAAAATTTAAAATTTATAAAGATTCAATGAGCTGAAAACGCTCCGAAAACTTTCTAAATTACGATTAAATCGGAAGTGTTAAAACTAAAAACTAGAAACTTGACATGACTGTTACTCTAAGAATGTAAATATACGCAATAGAAAAATGTATAAAAAACTCTGAAATAGTACAGGAACAAAAAGCTTTCTAAAATTGCGATGTCTGTGGTACTGCCACAACTTGTGCTGGTGTTTCGCATTTTGGTTACTTTTAAGATGTAATGCTCTCTAGAAACGGTTTCTAAAAATTTTAAATTTATAAAGATTAAATAAGCTGAAAACGCTCGGGAAACTTTCTAAATTACGATTAAATCGGAAGTGTTAAGGCTAAAAAGTAAAAGCTTGACATGACTGTTTTTCTTAAGATGTAAATATACGCAACAGAACAATTTATATAGGAAATGAACTCTAAAAGGGTGAAGGAAATAAAAAACATTCTAAAATTGTGATTTCTGTGGTACTGCCACAACTTGCGCTGGTGTTTCGCATTGTAGTTACTTTTAAGATGTAAATGCTCTCTATCAACGTTTTCTAAAAGTTTGAAATTTAAAAAGATTAAATGAGCTGAAAGCGTTCTATATTATTAAATTGGAATTGTTAGGAGTAAAAATTTGAAATGTTTTAATAAACTAAATTTCTTTTCCACCAAACAATAGAAAGACTTCATGCAATTTATGTGCAACGCAACGGATTGCTATGCAGCTAGCGTTTAAATAAGATAAATTATCAGTGCTAAAATATTTTAAATATCGACCTTTTTACCGATTTGTATTATAATATTGTACATAAAAGGCGTTCGATATGCCATTTAAAAAATTTTCCAACATAGGTGAAAAGTGTTTATGAATTCGGTTTTGTCTGTCCGTCCGTACAATAACTCGTGTAAATAAATTCAGATTATCATTTAATTTATACATGTTATTGAGGTTTACTAAATCATGTTCTGTATGGAATTTGGATTGTGTAGCATATATATTTCGTTTACAGAGCAAGAATTACAGCAAGACTTACAGCAAGAATTCCGTTAGATTACGGTCTATGGGGAAAAACCGTTTGCAGTATATTTGAATGATGTTACATTATTTCAAACATATTGAAATTGATACACATTATACGTCCAATACAAAATGCTTGCTATAGAGCATGGTGTGCATAACACTTACCGTTCATTTACAGAGATAACACAAAAAATTCCATTATACATTACTGCCAATGAGAAATAATTGCTGGGAATGCATTTTCAATTGCAGTATGGATTTTTAAATTTAACTATTTCTTTGTGCATTACTTGATGTGTATAAACACTATATATTTCAGCTTATTCATTGAAATTGCTGAGGGGGAACTTTCACCTATATTTTCTAACTGAACTAGATTTTTGCATAGTATGGAACTATAAGTACAGATTTATACATCAGATACAGGGTTGCAGAAATAATTCAAATATTTTTCAACCACAGATGTGGTAATACTTGAAATTACCACAAGTACTTCAAATTATACGTTTTCCAAATTATTTTAGCAAATTGTTTATCATTGTGCATTATCTTTCACCTAACGGCGAAGTTTAATTACTGTTTTCTGAATGTGATAGAAAGTGTTTCATAATCTATGCTTGTAGCATGTTTTTAGGTGCGTTCGTAATTATATAAACACGTAGCATCTATAGACATCGTTCAGTCTGTCCGTCCTTCCGCATATAACAGGGCAAAAACTACCCAACCGAATGGCCTGAAATTTTAAATATATAATTGTTGCATTATTTTGTCGAGTCATTTCAAATTTTATGAAAATCGGATGTATAAGGTACAGGGACAGTCAAAAGTTTTCCGTTACATTACGGCCAATGGAAAAAAATATATTTCGATGATGTTACAGCCTTTTGAACAGAATGAAATTGATATGCACTTATTGAAGTGCACTAAAATATACATTCAGTACAATATGCGGTGCAAAAAATATTTATAAAACTAGCTATAGTACGAACGCATCTCATTTGCCACGTTTGATGTGCAATTTCCAACTTGTCTTTTGTACTTAAAGTAATAAATAATTCGCATCAAATTTTTATTTCAAAAAGGAGCATTTTATATGAATTTTAATTTAACAAAAACAGCTGAAAAATACGCTAAAAGCATAAAGAGATCGTTTTGAAAATCCAGAATCAAAGATATTTTTTTAAAGAAATAAAATCTGCAACGTTGCATATTATTCCTCTGAGAGCAAGAAATTTTATATCAGTTTTCGAATAATGCATCGAAACCTAAAATGTAAAACATTCAATTGCTTTAAAAGAAAAAATTCTTTGTAAGAAAATCTAGGCGATTCGACAGAATACATTTAATGATGAGGAAATATTTCCTCATGAATATTTATTGTTGAATATTTTGAATTCATGTTTATAATTTTTTCTCCCGAATGAAATGTTAATTTTTGGACGGAGATACCTGGGGATAATTTTTTTTTTTCGGATCATGCACAGCATTTGCTGCTCATTTAGACATATCGAGAAATTTCGAAATTTTATTTCTATATAAAACGCGGCATACTACGCACGTTTTTATGTTTAATAGAAGAAAACAACAAAGTCATTATATTAGTATATACCAGGTGTCCTATAACGGACTGACTGATTTCAAAATTCAATAACTGGCAAACGGTGACAGATATTCTTGCAGCAGCGTTATGTATGATGTCAGGAGTTTTTTTTTAACGGTAATTCTCGAAGTTAGTTCGAATTACAAACAATAGATGGCGCTGCGAGCAATATGCGCTAAATCCAAGCCCGATTTTTGGTACTTCGGGACCCACTCAATACATTTTAATCTCCTTTTTTATCATGGGAGAAGAGAGAGGCCAAAAAATCCAGCTTGAATTCAGCACCTATTGCTTGCAGCGCCATCTACTGTTTGTAATTAGAACTAAATTCGAGAATCACGGTAAAAAAATCCTGACATCATACATAACCATCCTGCGAGAATTTTTTAAATATCTTATGAATAAAAACACACATTTATTTTACTTAAATAGGTGTCACAAATAAAAATCAAAATATGTTGACATGTTTCGGTTCAATAGTAAAAACCGTATTCATGACACACACATAATCAATAGAAATGAATGACACTGGGTAGCAAAAAAAGTCTAAAAACCAAAAAACATAAAAATGCAAACACTGCGCCCTCTATGATCCCAAATAACCTACGCTACCGCGGCTCCCTCTACCAGACTCACTTTTTAAGTATTTATTAAGGAATTCCAACCATAAAATTGGAATATCAAAGGAAAAAAAAAATCATTACACACCGTATCCCTCCCAGAATATATCTCAATAGATTCACGGATGATTGACTTGCGGTATAAACTCGAAAGTTTATACTGCAAGTCAATCGAGTTTTATTCGAGTTTATACCGCAAGTCAATCATCCGTGAATCTATTGAGATATATTCTAGGAGGGATACGGTGTGTAATGATTCTTTTTCCTTTGATATTCCAATTTTATGGTTGGAATTCCTTAATAAATACTTAAAAAGTGAGTCTGGTAGAGGGAGCCGCGGTAGCGTAGGCTATTTGAGATCATAGAGGGCGCAGTGTTTGCATTTGTATGTTTTTTGGTTTTTAGATTATTTTTTGGTACCCAGTGTCATTCATTTCTATTGATTATGTGTGTGTCATGAATACGGTTTTTACTATTGAACCGAAACATGTCAACATATTTTGATTTTTATTTGTGACACCTATTTAAGTAAAATAAATGTATGTTTTTATTTATATGATAAGAAAGGGTGAAGTAAAATTTGTTTGAGTTTTTACGAAAACTTACAACAGTTTTTGAAATTTTTAAATATCTGTCACTGTTTGCGAGTTATTGAATTTTAAAATCAGTCAGTCCTTTTTAGGACACCCGGTATATAGTCGTAAAATATATGTGTCGTAATATATAACGTTATTCCTGCACTATAAATTCCTGGACACATTTTAAAATTCAATATAAAATCAAGTAGTTGTCGTGCAGGAGTGCGGTTTATACTAAAATGCTCCTCAGGATGAAAAGTTTTCTTTAAGCAAATGAAAATAATTAGTTCCAAATTTCGATCATAGATGGTGCCACTTGTCCGTATGTTTGCTTTCAACCATGCGTTTTAATTGATTTTCAGATTAATTTTGACGCCGTGACACAGAAATAATGACTCCCAGCCCTGGAAGTCGCCCTTTTTGTGTCACAGCGCTCTTTGGTAGTCATCATTTCTATGTCACGGACTCAAAATTGATCTGAAAATCAGATAAAACATATGTTTGATGCAAACATACGGACAAGTGGCGCCATCTGTGATCGAATTTTGGAACTAATTATTTTTATTCTCTTGAAGAAAACTTTTCATCCTGAGAAGCATTTTACCCCAAATCGCACTCCTGTATGACAATTACTTGATTTTATATTGAATTTTAAAATGTGTCCGGGAATTTTCGGACGCCCTGTATATATAATCGTAATATTAGAGTTCCATATGGGTCATTCCATGCAAAATGAGCAAATCAGCTGTGGCAGACATGTCAGAGATTTTAATGAACATCAGTATATAAGTAGATCATATCTATTTATGAGTAAATGTAAAATAATAGATTTTAGGATTGTTTATTTAAGTATTAAAATTTACATTAAAAGTGGATGCAAAATCGAGGTTTTGTCTAAATGCTTAAAATTTTAATTTTGATTATTAGCCTTAGGAATGGAAAGACTATATTAAAAATTATTTATAATTAGGAATGAATATTAAATAACAGATTGGCGTAAGTTAGCAATTGTATTTTTATTCCGTAATGAGAAAAAAATTATTTTTCAAAAATTTGAAGAAAAAATGCAATATTTCTATAGCTCTTTTATGCAAGAAGGACAGCTCTGACAAGTTTAAATTTTTTTGACGTTATAGCTAAAAGTATATATTTTAAATATCAAAAATTTCATTCTTGCCTTTTTATTCCTTAATGAGAAAAAAAAAATAAAAAATAAAAAATGTTGAGGGTAAAATGCAATATTCCTATCATTTCTTTGAAAGTGAAGGGAAGCTTTTAAATCTTTTAAATTATTTGATATTATAGGAAACTTTTATTCTTGCTTTCAGTTTATTTTTACCTCAAGTATATATTTAATTAAAGTAGAAAAAAATGCTTCAGTTTGGACAAAAAATTTACATATTAATCCTCAATCCAGATACAAAAAATAGATGGCAGCACCTCATTTTTTTCACCTGAAATCCTGCAATATTTTAAGAAACGAGAGCGAATTCAAAGAGGGATAGCTCATGGAATGTAACAGATATTACTTTTTTGAACCCTTTTTTGCTATGTTAGGAATTAAAAGGCAATCTTGAATTTTTTCAAGCATATCATGAACTTATTGATCTTTATGTCTATGCAGTATTGTTAATGTCAGACCTTTCCTTTATTTATATTTTTACTTATACATAAGAGGAAAAATTACGATTTTGTAATTCTTTTTAAAGTTTGTAAGTTTTTTTGAAGATGAAGGAAATAAATGGCAACTTTCAAACTTGGGGAATTTGATCTTCATATGTAATACTTTATGAAACATAAATTTCACAGATGTTTTTGAATTCCTTTGATTTTTTATAATGTTTCTAATTTTCTCAAAATTCACAAATTTTCAATTTTTACAACCAATTAAAGATTAATCAGGGTGTTACCAGATTATTATTACTCAATAAATAGGAAGATAATTTTCCAGAGATTACAATATTGCAAAAAAAAAAAAAAAAAAAAAAAAAAAAAAAATTCATTTTTGCTAAATAGTTTTTATGATACAGAACTTCAAACCTGCAACTTTGGACGATTGCACACATGTTATTCTTTATCACAAGTTTTTTAAATGTCCAAAACTGCTAAAATATTTTTTTTTTTGTGAAGATATTTTGCATAGCTCTATTTTAATATGAATTGAACCTGTGTATAAAATTTTATTAAATTCGGTTACTATGTGGGCACGACTTTTCTTAAGTATTTGATCATTTTACGTGGAATGACCCATATATATGATATTTCAAAAATATTTAGATATGTATTTAATTTTACGCAATTGTTTAAAGTACTAAGACAGTTTTATAAAAAAGAATAAAAGCGTGACAACCATATAAAATATTTATTTGGAAAATGTAGTAAAATTTTAGAGCTTAATTAATAAATAAATGCTTTAAAACTTGCTAAATGTTATTAAAAATTTTGTTTTAGTAAATTTACAATACTATTCATAATTTCCTTAATTATAGAAGAATTTATAGATAAAAAAATTCCAAACTTATTAACCATAAAACCGCAATCAACCTTCGGACGTTCTACAGTAATCCTGCAAATCCTGTAGTTTTCATATCTTGTGAGAACTATTCAGTGGATATACATTGGATATGCAAAATGGATTATTCAACTACATAATCTATAGAAAATACTATGGGTTGTTTTGTTGGACGCAGTTGTGGCCAGAAATTCAAGGAATGCCTGGAATCATCCAAGAACTGCCTAAAAATATCAAAAAGAATCATCCACAGGATGTATATAGATCAGACATTATGTCCATCTAGAGGATATCTTGTGACTGTCTAGGGGACAAATCTGACCATCCGGAGAACATCAGGCATCCCGGATTATATTGTCCTCTGGATGTTTCTAGGGTGTCAGTGTGTCGTTTAGATATAAACCGTGAGTTTGTACAAAAATATACATTCTTCTGTATATCTATATATATTAATGTACATTCTTTGCTTGCTCGGGCCCAGAGCCGAAACTAACCTTTTCTGCGCTCGGGGCATACATGGATTTTGGAGCCCTCCCCCTCGTGCGCGATAAAAGTTATTGACCGCAGGTATGCTATAAAAAATCCTTAAAAAATAAAAATCATTTAATAATAATTAAAATGCTAGTCAGAAATATGTAAACAACGCTCCCATAGGATTAACATTAGCTTGAGTGTTAAGAGCCTACACTAGTCACGCGAAGAAACTGGATTGTTAATGTTAAACTTATGGAAGCGTCCTTTTTAAAATTTCTCACTTGCATATTAATAGTATTAAGTGATTTTTTTGCGTAGAATAGCTGAGATTGAATTCTAAGTGGATTAGTGTTTACTTTTTTTAAATTGCAGATATTCTTTTTATAAAGTTACTTCATACATTTGAAAAGAACGCTCCCATAGGTTTAACATTAGCTTGCGAGTTTCTTTGTGTTTTACACATAAACATTTTTGTATGAAACGACAAACAAAATCTTCATTTGGCGCCCTCTTCGCGTTTCGTTCTGGCGCCCGGGCCTCCTCTGCACCCACCCCCCCCCCTTGTTTCGTCCCTGCTCGGGCCGGTATACAAGTATGACTTAAAAAACACACACGTTGGACAAAGGTCTGAAAATATCGGCTCGTGCAGCGATTCAAGGACTGCTTACATATGAATATAAAAGTAATGTAATTGTTAGGTCTCCTGATTTTTCACTACAGATTTTTTTTTTTTTTTTTTTTTTTTTTTTTACAGAAATATTCGCTTCACATAATCACAGGTTTCTGCGGTTAAATAAAGTAAATATTTCTATTATGAATTAGTGTCAGTAAAACATCGAGAGACATGGCAATTGTGCAAGTAAGTTAATAAACGAAATTTTAGATAGACTAGGAATTGAAACATGAAAAAATTACCGTGAGATCATCTCTGTCTACGCATGTCGTGTAGTTGGACCAAGTCCGGTTTGTATCGGGATGTCGAAACCAGCTCCCGTCCGTTGTACATTCTTTGTGAGCGGATCCTGAAAATGGGATAAATCATGTTAACATGTTTAATGAAATGCTTAGTGCAGCAGGCATTATCACCAATACAGTAGAACCTCGATTATCCGAAGCAATTGGGACCGACCCTCTTTCGGAAAATCGAAATTTTCGGGTAATCGAGAATGCCTCAATTTTAAGATTAAGGAGAAATATATGCAATATTTCGTATTATGGCAACAAGTGCTTAATAAAAATAAAGCAATAGCAAAATAGAAGCAAGAATAAATTATCTGAATTTTAATTTTGAAATTAAGTACCTTTTATATATATCACAAGGGTTTGAAAAAAAATGTTTTGTTTATCGGTGTTTCAATTGTCTTTGCTTTGAAGCTCTATCACGGAGTTTTTCAATATTATTAGTTCACGAGTATCACAGTCTTTCTGCTGCTTCATCCATGCCAAACCTTTTGCAAAACATTCAAAAGCTTCAGAATTGCTAATTTGTTCGTTTTCTTCGTTCCGCTCCGCAGGCAGCTTACGAGACCTCAAGTTAAATTAAAAGAAACTCTAAGAAAGGGGATCAAAAATATCTATATGTACTCATAGTTTGAAAAGGACCGCTTGTACACAAGGAATATGGTACTTAAAAAAGCTTTCAAAATGGATTTTGCACAAAATGAATTTGACAGGGAAAAAAAGCTTCAGAAATGGATTTCGGTTAATCGAGAATTTTGGTTAAAAGAGGTTCTATTGTAACACCAAAATATAAAAGAACCGTTACTCAAATGCAATTATTACTTCCGTATAATCCTTTTTTTTTCGACATCCTCGTAACGTAACGTAGAAAATGGGTGGTATCTACATCACTATGAAGACAATAAGTTGCAAATTACTCCCGGGTGATTTCACAATGACGTCACGAAGAGATGTTCACCTGAGTAATAATAGGACGAGATGAGAATGCGACCTTGTGTCTACCGTTGTGATTGAACGTTTCTGATTAGGGCTACTATGAATCACCTAAAAACAACGTTTAAACACACAATAAAATACATAAGGTTTGAACAGACGTATACGTTTCGTGAGTTCCAGGACTCACATCATCAGTGTATAAAATCTATAAAAACATTATACCCCCAACTACATGTACGGTGAAAACACAAATGTCAAAACCCAATACCAAAAGACTATTAAGTTCCAACAGCCAATGAAATTAAAGCTGAAGTGAAATGCCGTGACACAATAAATCCGACCAGAAAGTTGAGATGTACGGTACACTAGACAAATCAGACTAGACTGATTTGGAACTTGATGGTCTTTTGGTATTGTGTTTTGACATTTGCGTTTTCACCGTACATGTAGTTGGGGGGTGGGGGGAGATTGTTTTTATAGATTTTATACACTGATGATGTGAGTCCTGGAACTCACGAAACGTATACGTCTGTTCAAACCTTATGTATTTTATTGTGTGTTTAAACGTTGTTTTTAGGTGATTTATATTTCCACACATGTCTTGTATTTACTAGAGCTACTATAATATAGGCTGAATCGTCAAGCATTTTGTTTCCCACTTAGAACAATCAGCGGATTTTGCCCACACGGCTAGAAGTGACATGGGCAATTGTTCTCTTCTACTGACAATTAAATGGCGGCGTGAGTCAGCCCGGATTATAGGAGTCTTATTTCTGATGTTGACGTCAGATCGACGCCACATACGTCGGCCGGTTTTTCTTTCAGATACCTTTTGAAAGAGCATTGGGAATTTAAGCCAAAATATCTGTCTTTGATTCCCTGCCTGGACAACTTTTCACTCAAATGGAAAAAATTTCAAATTGCCACTTAAAAAAAAATAAAAAAATAAAAAAAATAAAATAAAAAATAAAACTGTGTCAAGAAGACATATTCGTGTGGGCTGTATTATTATCTATATTACTGCTTCTCGTTTTTATTGAAGTAAGGAATAAATTGTTTTTCAAATTCGAAAAAAGTGCTGTAGTTAATTTCGGAAACTTTAGTTCGCAAAGTTAATTTCGGATTTCTGAGAGATTTATTTTTTATTATTTTTATTTTTTTGTCTTCTAAAAATTCTGAAGATAAGGAAAGGTTTTCCAGGATAGTGGCTAGATATGAAATTATTCTAAATTTTCGTAAAGGTTTGAGTTATATCAGGAAACGTTTCTGCAACTCTTTACAGAATAGGTAAATTATTTTTTTAAATATCATTAATGGTAAATAAATAGCAAATTAATGGTATTTTTCTGGAAGAACACAATGCTGTACTATCACACGTGACTAAGTTAGATTCCAAATGCAATTTATAATGCAATTTTCTTTCACTTTATGCGGTTTCGGACAGCGCGGTAATTTTTTTTAGGTGCTCCCTTGATTAATGACAGAAGAATTTTGATTAGTATGGAAGGGATCTCTTTTGCAAGACAAATCTTTATGAAAATAAAACGAATATCCGGAAAAAAATTCGCCTTATTTCATGATTAATGGACAAAGTTTTTGTTTTCAGAATTAAACTTAAAATCGACTTTTTAGTGTTTCTTTATCATTTTTTCTATAAATTAGAGCGGAATTGTTAACGGAATTTTCTGTAACTTAGAGAAATTTTATTTAAAAATTTTGAAATCAAGCTATAATAAATATTTTCTATCAATAAGGAATAATTTGTAACTATAAATAATTTGTAGCACAGCTCGAAAAATCACATGCCCAACATCAGTGTTGCTATTTTTTAAAAGATTGATTGGCGCCACTTTTTTGGAATGGTAAAATTAGCTTTATTTAATGGCAGATTAATTAAGGCGAATTTCACCATTCGAAAAAAGTGGTGCCAATCAAAAAAAAAAAAAAAAAAAAAAAAAAAAAAAAAAAAAAAAAAAAAAAAAATAGCAACACTGATGTCGGGCATGTGATTTTCCGAGCCCTGATTCGTAGTACATTTTATACTGTTTGAGCAAAGTAGATTTTTAAAAAAAAGTTGCCAGATTAGTTTTAAGGTGTGGATCTGTTGTAATTTTTCTGCATACAACACTTTGGTAAAACCTGGTCTAATCTAATAGCGATTTCCGAAACCTCATAAACCAATGTATTTCCGACATTACAGAATAACGTCTGAAACGAAAGTTTCTTTTGCTGACCGCAATTTTTGGAAACGCATCAGAGTGGTTTTTACAGTGTATTAATCAGTTTACTCAAGACAGAAAACCTGTTTTTTGGATGCTATTATTTTTCAAGTAAACATTTTAAATTCAACAAGCATGTTCAACAGAGAATCTTGCTACATTAACAGTATTATCATAAGTTTTTATTTTACTTATGCATGTAAAAATTCAGTTACACAGTTAGAATGCTTACTTGAAAATTGATAGCATCTGAAAACCGATATTTCGGGTTAAGAAAACTGACTAATGCACTGTAAAAATTGCTCGAAAACGTTTCCGAAAATTACGAACGCAAAAGAAACTACTCTTTCAGAAATGCTTCTATAAAGCTTGGAAATCTATTGGTTTCTGAGGTTTCGGAAGACAAAGGAACGTTTTTCGTATTCGTGGGAAACTCGGAAGATATTATACAGGGTCATCGAAAAATAATGCCTGGATTTAAAAAAAAACATAACATCGAAACATTTTATGTTAAATGAGTAATTCTTTCAATACACGATAACTGGTGAACGCAAGTTTGGTTTTAGTTCCCCAGAATTCGTTTGCGTGTCTGTGTTATGCGCGGATTAGTTGCGCAGTCGTCAAGGTCAGCCGACGCGCCAGACTGCAGCTGCTCAGTACGATGTTGACCGTGCAACAAAAAGCACAGTGCGTGATTTGGTATGTGAGTCAAATTCAATAGTCAGTGTAGAACGACTTTTTCGGAGAACTTATCTGGGTCAAACTGCTCCTGGTGCTCACATTGAACATATTTGCTGCTGGTGCACACTGAATGGTGGTCATTCACACCGAAACATACTAAGGTATGAAAAAAAAATGTTTTTTTCCCGCACATTATAAGACTAAAACGAATAAATTACCTTTCATAGTTTTTTTGTGACAGTTATTTAAAATCTAGGCATTATTTTTCGATGACACTGTATTATATTTTCATAAACCATATTAAATTTCGAAAATATTTGTCTTTTTATGCAGTGTAAGAACCTAGCAAAATGATCTTAATTTAATGGGCGTTACTCGGCCTCCCCATTAGGTCTTTGGACTCTAAAAATTGAAAAAAAAAAAGAAAAAACAGGACTATTTTCAGCATTTAATATTTTAAAATGTATATGATTTTAAAACAAAATTTTTATTGAGATGAAATATATATTGAGATGAAGTATGTTCTTTCATTTCATGTATTTAAAAAATTGCGAGAAGCAGAATTAGCATTTATAGGGCGCTCCAAACTGTCAGACATTTGATGAGCTGCAGATTGGTATAACTGCTTACGTGCAGCACTGCAAAATAAATTTTGCAACTAGAATGAATATTTTGGTGCCTACTTAAACTTGATTGTAGTAATTACCCTAGTACAGTTTCTGTATTTTAACGGAATTTCTTTTTGTACAGCGTATATTTAGTTGAATTGAGCGTACGTTGTCTGGAGTAAGGATGAAATTTTGCTTAAAAAATGAAAAAAAAACCCCACTAATTTTTAAATAAGGTTATAAAAATATTGCTAGGATTTTATGTTTTTTAACCATTTTGTATTACAATTGAACTAAAATATGTGGACTTATTCAATATTTCAAATTAAAAAAAGAGCTCCGAATGTAGTCATATACTTTAATTAAATAATAGTCCATGAAGATTGTTTACACTTACTTTCCGGCAAGAAACCTGGAATAAAACTGGGGCAAGGTATGTAGGCCGTGTGCCCAGCAGCTGTGTCGTTCCAACATCCCCAGCCATCAAACGTGCGTGGGCAGTACAGTGTAGTGCCATCACCTGCAAGTAGAATACGAAATTAATTAGAACACTGTTCAAATATAATAAAAATATTAACTTTTATATAAAATATTTTGATTTCCGTAAAAAAATGGTAGATTGATACTATACTGTAAAAAAAAAAAAAAAAAAGATTAATATTTCCTAATTTACCAAAATATAATATAATCAAGAACGGAAATATACAATGACCTCTTCCGAGTTATCCACGATTTAGAAAATCGTTCTTTATCTTTAGAAACCTCAGAAACCAATATACAATGGAGTCTCTCTATAACGAACTTCCATATACCAAATTTCTCTATGTAATGAATTTTTATCGGAACGGTCACTTTTTCCATTATTACATCAAACATAATCTACATATAACGATATATAAATCTCTATACAACGAATTCTTACAGAAAACTTTCTTTATTTGCTCAGAAAAAGTTTCAATGGATGGTAGATAACAAACTCAGCTAATTATCCTACTGATAGTGACATTTTAACACTTTGAGGTCTAAACCCGAGTGTCACTCGGGTTGTAATTTTCGGTGAAGCGAACTAAGCCCGAGAGTTTCACGGGGTCAACTTTTAATTCTCCGAGCTATAAAAATACCTACTATATACGTTCACTGTCTTTTCAAATATTATCTACGAATCTTTTATTTTGAAAAAAAAAATACGTGACAACACTAAAGAGAAGTAAGTATATGAAAATATCTATAATCAGAGCTTAACACCTTGCCTGTGACGTCCGAACTCAGTTCGGGCAACGCAAATGCGTCATTTTCGGAATGCCCGACCTGAGTTCGGGCAAAATAAAATTCGGTGTTTCAATTCCGGGAAGCCCGAAGTCAGTTCGTCCAATGCATAATATTTAATTTACCATTCTCCCAATAGATGGATATACTTTCCCACTAAAAGTTCGGCAGTTTCGCTCCATTTATCGGATTTTTGCAATTTTGCAGTTTTTTTCCAAAATTTATTGAAACCATTCAGAGAATTTTTTTCCATTTTTGGCACGTTTTTCTCAAATATATTCTACAGGCAAAGGGTTAATTCGAACTGATTGTGAACCTTGTGGTTTTGCTCTTTGTGCTTTGAAATGTACAACACAAAAGCAAATTTTACTAATTACTGTTTATACAAAAATAAAACCTATTTTCAAATATTTGTACGACATTTGGGTAAGTTTTATTCAAGTCTATGTAAAATTTTATGTTATGTGGAACTTTTCAAAAATATATAAAACATGCTTGATTAAGTTAAATAATGCTATAAAAAGTGATAAAATATCTTTATTAAGATTGACAATCGTTTCGTCGCACAAACGGCGACATTTTCAAAATCATTCACGATAGAAAATATTTTCACATAATTTAAAAACAATAAACATAGTAAACAATGTCACGAGACATAATGCATAATGAAAAACATATTGTTTACTATGCTTATTGTTTTTAAATTATGTGAAAATATTTTCTATCGTGAATGATTTTGAAAATGTCGCCGCTTGTGCGACGAAACGATCGTTAATCTTATTTTTCACCGTTTATAGCATTATTTAACTTAATCTGTTTATAAGTGATTATTATATGTTTTTAAAACATGCTTGTTTCAATAATTTCTCATTAAATATTAATTTTTAGAACATTTAAATAATTCCTTGATCATGAATAAGAAAAGTTTGAAGTTTATATAAAAAAAAAAATTAATTAAAATGCATATCTTCCAAGTATTTTTTAAAAAATCATGAAAAGTACCACATTACTCCCAGTCCAGAGGGAGATATGAGGTTGAAATAGCTCTGACCTCAAAGTGTTAAATAGCGTTGTAAACAATGATGGTGAGAGCGACAACGTGGATAAAAGTGAAAACTTACAACAAGGGAAAAAATCATCCCGAAGTGAAATGGTGAGTTCCATTCATGGTATAAGGTGAGGACTTCATATTAAGAGGATACTTCAGACAAACGAAAAGACGTGTTCGCTAATGTTAATACTATGGAAGAAATTTATAAAGATATCTCAGTCGCATGTCAATATTTTTAAATGATTTTTTTTTTCATTGGCTAACTGAGATCAATCTGTATGCAGGCCGTTTTTTACTTTTTCGATTTTGATTGCAGATTTGTTTTATAAGGATGATTTTACTTTCGAAACCGGTTTCCAAAATGAAAGTGACCTCATTAAAATACCTATAAACAAAATCGAAAAAGTAAACAACGGCCTTTGTACAGATCAATCTCAACTATTCAATGCAAAAAAAAAAAAAAAAAAAAAAAAAAAAAAATTAAAAAAATTTAAATTCAAACGAGATATCTTTATAAATGTCTTCCAAGGATTAGCATTAGCGAACGGGTCTTTTCGATTGACTGAAGTAGCCTCTTAAGGGAAATGTCCTCGATTCAATTCTGCATTCCTTGTTAAAAAAAATGAAATTTCCAAAACTTGCAGATTTCTTTGTCTAAAACAAAGGTTTTCCTTCAGCGTTTTTCCACTATGCTTTCAAATAAATGTTTATTTTCCGTTTTGAAACTGATTAAATAATTAAAATATACAATATCAAGTAAGTATTAAGAATTAAATACTTCAAAACCTTAATTAAACACCTCAAAAACATTTTTTTAAATTTTACACATAGTCTTTTACGGTAAGTGTAACGCTTTTAAATCTTTAGTACGGCAATATCACAGGTGTTGTTTTTTATGGCGGCTGATTATCTACACTAGGGATATAGGCCCGAGGAGGGATGCCCTCCATTGTGGTTTTTCTAAGAGACCCTAACCCGTATTTACGCAAGGTTTGAAGAAAACCACGGAAAACTCCGAAAGATTAGGCCGACGGGCGCGATTGGGTTCGAACCCAGCACTTTCCGTCTACCAGCTTTGAGAGCAGCACGAGTAATATAGATCTGTACCTCAGTCTGGCATATTGACCGGAGCGACACTTAAGGGGGCTGGTCACCCAGCTTCCGATTTCCCCTCACTAATGTAAAGTCTATGGGCATTGGATACATTCGTATATTTAAAATATCTCCTCGGGAAATTAATATTTTTAACTTCAATTTATTGTGTACACTTCCTAAAAGACGTCTAATTTTTCCTTAGTTCTCAAAATATTTCTAAAGCATAGACTTAATTTTATGTGAAGTGTTAAAATCTTACTCACAGTTCGCCCTCTTTTAACACATAAAATATTAAATTCAGCATAGATTTTAGAAATATTTTGAAAACTAAGAAAAAGGGAGACATCCTTTAACCCTTTAATGCCTGATTTTTCAAAAATCTTTGTAATAATGTTTTTCGGCTTTCATATTTTAAATAAAGCATGGAAAAAATACTTAAAAAAATTATATTTTGTTTTAAGTATAGTTTACTGCTAAAAAACAGTTTGTTACTAATCGGCAATACTGGTGTTTAATTGAAAAAATAATTTGCCTTGATAAAATTGTATAATATTAAACACACAAGAATTTTAGGAACTATAATTAGAAATAAATTTCACTTGCTCACTACAGGTCAAAATAGGTTATTTCGCAAGCTCCCAAACAAAACAAAAAGAACAAGCAGCAACAATTGAAAAAAATAAATCTATCTTTATTCTTAAACAGCACAAGTGTTGCCATCTACATGTTGAAAATCGATTTAATAATATTTTGAGAATGTATTTTATTGGCAGCATTAGGCATTATAGCTTCAATATTATTCTAATAGTATTTTAGAGCCTAAATTGGGTATGTTGCCGAAAAGCAACACCAGGCATTTAAGGGTTAAGAAGAGTACACGCAGAAAAAAGATATTAAAAATATGAATTTCCCGAGGAGATATTTTAAATATACGAATGCACCAAAAGTCCATAGATTTAACATTACGGAGGAGAATTCCGAAGCTGAGTGACCAACCCCCTTAAGGGGTTAAAATTATTTGAATTAAATTAAGAAACTTCCTTTTTTACAAAATTTCTGGTAGTACTTGATTAAACAAATACAAATATTGTTAGCTATGCTTTTGCGCATGCCCAGATGATTATTTTGAATCCTTCTTATAAGTGAGTAGATTATTTAAGCTTCTAACGTGTTATAACGTGTGAGAAGCCTAGCTAAATCATTTAAGTATAACACCGATTTCCAATAAAGCTATCTTGCTTTGCGTCAGCCCTGTTCATAATAGAAGGCTAGCATTTCGTTATGCTTCGTTTCACGTAGTGATATAGCATCCGTAAGCCATTTACTGTAATTGTATCATTAAACATGAAGGATCGTAAAGGGAAACACATAAAATGCACTCTGTAAAGTTGTTTATAGCGAACGTAAAGCTGATGCGGTTTCTTCGAAGTGGGAGTGAACTTTGAAATCAAGAATGTACAATACGTTTAACACGATAACGCTTAACATGAAAAATCGGTTAACACGAAATGATATAGAGGTCCGGACAGTATACTATACAATTTAATATTACCCCTCGGTATGGTATGCTATTTCTTTCTCCCAGCTTATTTTGTGTCCAAAAAATAACGTTACCTTACAGAAGCCAGCAATAAACAAAGCAGGTGTATCATTGTACGATTAAATTGCTCCATAGCAATTTTTTTAATTTTTAAGCATCGCACATTTTCAATTTTTATACCGTCGTATTGGGGGAAAAAAAGTACTTTTAAATGCAATATGTTTGAAAACTGTATCTACATTTACTTTTGAAAGTATTAATTTTTTTTTGTAGTATTTAGCACTATTTGTTTAATTTTGGCAACTGCAGTACTCCATTTATGTAGAAAGTAAAGGGAAAATAGTTGAAAAATAGCAAATATATCTTTTTGTTTCCATTTTCTGATAACAACCGAAAGAAAATGTAATTAAAATACGTGCTATTTCGAAAAAATATAAACGAATAATTTCTAATAACAACCGAAAGAAAATTTAATTAAAATACATGCTATTTCAAAAAATATAAACGAATAATTTCTGTTAAAACATGGTGCTATTATAAGCTATATTTAATTTTAAGTATATATTAATGTTAGAAACAAATGAAGGCCTATGAATTATTAGATAGCCTTTTTTTGTCGAGTTTCTTTAATGACGACATCTTTTTGCTGCATTTGTGTATTATTTTGTGATAGTGACGTCCTATGAATGCTTTACTGTAAACGTTTAAGAGTGGATCGTAAATGTGGAGTTCTTAATCGGATGCGAATGACGTCATTTTACATAAAATAAAAGTGTGTGCTTTAAGTCTTAAAATTGAAATATGTTTTGTACTATTTATATATACATATATGTTGCATTCTAGCAACATTGGATTGGCTTTATCGTTGAAAATGCCGTACTGGCTGTCACGATAGTAGCTGTGAATAACATGCAGCGATAATGGCGTAAAAGAAGTGGTCAGAACAGATAATTCGAATCTGTTATGTTAGTAGAACCAATTGCTGAAATGCAGTTATCGAGTGAAAACAATGGAATGCGTCGTTCCGTGAAGTTTCCCCAGAAGAAATTGAAACAACTCATATTATTAGCTAAGCACTTTATTAGAATATCTTGCAAAAAGTGCAGTTTCCACCAAGATAATTAGCCATCGCTCCGTAGTAGTAATTAGGTTTAAACAAAGTTCCAGATAACAGGATGAAATCCGAATAACAGGATGGTGACCAGGGGATGGATGAAAACTGGAAAGACGACTCAAATCTGCTGAAACACAGCGAGTATCAACTTTTTGTTCCTCACGTGTAAGGATACAAATATGGCGTAGATCGCGCTCTCAACCAATGAATAATTAAGAATGTCACGTGATATAAAGAGTGCAAACAGAACTAGCGGATGAATTTGAAGGAAAAAAGGATAACATCAGAAATGCGCGGGAAAGTAAAAACGGAAGCTAAAAAAAAAAAAGAATAATCTCGAAAGAAAAAGCGCGGGGATGGAACATTTAATTTAAGAATACTAAAAGCGTAATATTTAAGCGATTAAGACAAGTGAGACATTAAAAGGGAATTTAACAGAGTTAACGATAGAGATTATTTAAGGATAAGGATTTAGTGAAAATAAAGTAGTAATTTAGAATAAGATAAGGAAATCGCGGAATTAGATCTAATAATGTAACACACATATATATATATATATATTTTTTTTTTTCATCGGGGGCGACACTAAATTTTGAAAAAGCAGAATTCTTGTTTTCTAGTATTTTTTTTTTCTTTTAACACGAAAGAAAAATCGATTAACACGAAAAAATTCGTGTGAAATGTAGATTCCGACGACGAATCTGACAACGCAATTAACGATGCAGTTCCTATCCCCTCTACTTCAGAAATGCAGAAAATAATTAAAAGTGTGCGCAGTTATTTAGATGCGCTTCCGAATGGAGAGACGAATAAAACAATAGATAATATCAAACAATTTGTGTACAATATGATGCTAAAAAGAAACCTCAAAAAAATATATCTAATTTTTCCCCCCAAAACAATGATTTTTTACTTGCTTTTTATCCTAATGCATGCAACCTACTAGTAGATTAACAGGTAATCGAAATAAAATTTGACGACATCGAAAATATTGGTGAGTTTTGTTCTTCTTTTAAGAATCTTTTAACACGAAATTCTTTAACGCGAAAAAAAACTTCAGTCCCGTCAGTTTTGTGTTAAACGTATTTCACTGTAATTCATCCTAAGGGGCTGTGCATATATAAAGTTATCATTTTACGGGGGAGGGGAGTCTGGCACATGATATCGTAAGATATCTAAGGATACTGAAGATAAGGAGGGGTGATTGTCTTTAGATATCGCTATCATTTTTGTACCAACCAAATGTTTCTCTTCTTATTTGTAACTTTGTCTTTACATTAAAATACTACGTATCTTTTTTATGCCTGTTACTTATTTTTATAAAGATACAAATAAATTATTAAAATCCTTAAATGATTATAAAACTATTTATTTCCTAAATATGGAATACCCCAACGTTTGGCATTCCTATTCTTCTGTCTTTTGCGTATGCATATATAATACGCTGTTCGAAAAACCATATGCGAAGTATGTTTGAAATGATTCTTGTATTTACTAGTAAATATAAGAGAAAGAATGTTTCCCACCTGTTTTCTTGATAAACAGTTCTGTATGCCTTCACCCCGCGCGGGGCAAGTGCAAGAAGACATTAATGTTGAATGCATTATGTTACAAAATTATATTATAAAATACATTTAAATAGTAAATATTTCTTTTAAGTGTTATTTGATATAAAGTTATTTCATATATAAAGTGATATTTTATTGACTTCTCTTGAATCAATAAAGTATGCGAAAAATAAATGTAACCATGTTTATATATCACTCCAGACAAAAGAAAAAAAATCAAAATTTTTTTCAGACGTTGATAACGGTATCATTACGGTGGGGAGGGGGTTCGAGAGATGATAACGTATGATATCGTGGGGGGGGGGGGGGCAGGGGTGAAAAAATCTAGGGGCCAGCGGGCAGTCTTTCACCGCTAAATTTTATTCGGTATTTTTCCTCTGATATTTCGCCTAAATTTTTTGTAGAAATACTAATAAAATTTAAGGGAAGGAAACTAATAAAATTTAGTGGAGGGAGACTGCCCGCTGGCGCCTATATTTTTACACCCCTGGGGAAGAGGTGTTCCAAAATTACGAAAAAGTTAATAACGTTATATATGTACAGTCCCTAATCACAACATGATATATAAATTTATGGAAACTTTTATACATACCGTCGATCAATCTATCCCAAATAAGACAAAAATTAAAAATCAAACTTATGCAGAAAGGAAAATGACTAAATATAGTCCCTCTAAGGAAAATTATTTATTTTGAAAATTTAAATACACTCATAGAAATACTTTCTTCAATTCACGGAAATTGTACTGCCAGCAGCGCTACCGGGGTATTTCCGTTAATTGAAGAATCGCGGTTCCTTTTTATCGGTTACAGAAGGTAAAACGTTTGCAATTGAAGAAATTGATGATTAAAAAAGACGCTGACCTTGGAGTCGAACCAGGTGTCTTATGGTTATGAGCAGTGTAGCTGAACCGTTCAGTTATAGTTGTTCGGCAGTGCATAGTTTGAAGTGAATATATTGGGCATTCTCACAATTTTTTGACTTTCGTGAATAAAAATCTGGTGAAATTAAACTTGTTAAAATAACATTTTAGTCTGATAGACGAATGCCTTAATGATTCAAAATAAAGAAAAAATGGTCAGCAGCGAAAATTTTTTTATTTAACTGAGGTTTAAATTAAACTTGCGAGTTTAATTTTCCCTACCATTTTACCACTATAACTTTTTATTTTCTTCTAAATTTCTACTGATAATGAATTTGCATAGTACCCACAAGGCATTCAAATAAGAAATAATAACAATGTAGTTTTTTTAGTACACAATTTTGGTACAACATTGTCTTAAAGGGGTGTTAACAAAGGGATGGTAAGGGAAAAAAGGGGACGGTATAGGAAAAAAAGGACGAAATGGGGGAAAAAAGGACGGTAAGGATGGAACGGTGGGGAAAATTACCACCTATTTTAGGCAAATCATGTTAAGACTAAGTGGTAGCCACAATGTTAATTTATTTTTAGAAACAGTTATTTACATTGGATTAAATAAAAAAAATTAATTTACCTCGAAAAGTGCAGGAATAAACCTTGGGGACGGTAAGGCTACCAATAAAGCCACGATGCTTGAAATTGATATTTAAATGTTGATTTAAATTCTGCAGTAAATTTCCTGTCAAAGAATTTTAGACATTCTATCTCTAACGTACTTCTGCATGAGAAAAAACTTGAAAAAAATTTTGTGGCTGCATCTGTAGTGATTTTCTGTATAATTTTAGAAGAGGGACGGTAAGACATCTAAAACCCAGGGACAGAGTTAAAAAAATAATAACCCTAAAAATGTGTGCAGGTTAATTTTTTGCTACATATTTATATAAAACAATAGTTCCAGTTTCGAAAAAAAATTACATCGAATTATTTTTATTGAAACAATTTTATCCAGACAGCTCCAAACTTAAAAATCAGCATCAGGGACACGGGACGGTAATAGGAGTTTTCCTGTTATTTGGCCCTCCAACATCGTCCAAAACTTACTTATCTCGTTAATATTGTTATGCAATCATGCAATGGGATGTTCCCCAGTATATGAAATAAATAAAACACAAGAACATTTACTAAAATAAAAAAAATTATTATTCAGGGACATAAAAGTCAAAAGTTTGGGAGAATGCCCCATATATATAATATGATTTTTGTCATACGATTACTCTCGTATTTATAAACCGATTTTTATGAAATTAATTGTGTGAATAGTACATATCAATGTCTCGAAAAAGATCGTTGACCAGCTTCATCCGCCATCTTGTTTCAAAATGGCGGCCATTTAAAAAATTTAAAAATATTAAAATTTTAAAAAGCGGTGCAAATAAATTAAAAACTGAAAAATATTTTTTTTAAAGAGTTTATTTGACTTTAATACAAGGATACCGTAGCACGTTTTGTTTCTTCGTTATCTTAAAAAATGGCTGAGATATAGCAGTTTGAAGTTCTAGGGACATTTTCAAACAACCTGATTTTTGTGATGCTGTAAAGAAAAAAGACGCTGACCTTGGAGTCGAACCAGGTATCTTATTGTTATGAGCAGTGTACCTGAAACGTTCGGCTGCAGTTGTCGGCAATGCATAGTTTGAAGTGAATATATTATGTTTCTTTCCGACGGGTACGGTTTGATTAATTTCTTTAGAAAGCTTGGAATTTTGAAGTTAATTTCTAGAAGATTTTGTCGTTAAAAAGATTGTGGCTGAGGTTTTAACACTTTAGTGTTAATATAGGATAAAAATATGAATTATAAATATTTTTACGCAGAATGTTAGACGTAAAATATGAAAAGTATATTTTCTGTAGAGAAGAAATGATTGGTTTTTTATGAGCTAAATCGATTTTTTTTCCATTTAATATTTTCCTTTTAACCCTTTCAGGGGCAGAAGGATTCTGTTCGTAAACTGATGAAATAATTGACTGACACCAGAATATTCAAACGAATTTCTTAGAAAATAAAAACCCGCTAATTTGCATTTTCATTACAAAAGCAAAATTTTATTAATTTATTCTTGGTGCTATTTGTCACTTTTTGGAATTAAAATTAGGTGGCTAGACCGTCTAGCCACCGCCCTTGAAAGGGTTAATTAATATATCTATTTTAAAGAGTATTTCATGTATTCATTTGGAATATATTTTAAATGCGAATATTTTATATATATATATATAAATGGTGAGTTTTTTTAAATGAATGAGAAAATTAATTAATTATTTACTTTTAAATTTTAAAACTATTTTTTTTTTGTTTCTTTGTTTAATCTTTTTTGAGTAAATTAGAAATCTTAATTTATAGAATTTTTAGTTTTTCATTTAAAAAAATAAATTCAAATTTTAGTATTAATAGAGACGTGCTACGTAGCATGCGTGCTACGAATGAACGAATTTCTCCCTCCTTTTCAGGCTTTCGGGGAAGAAATCACGGATAAAACATCTTTCCAGGAGTTCGTAAATTATTTGTTTAAAAATGAGGAATAATTTAGCGTATAAAGGCGAGGTTTTCTGACAGTGTAGAGCTAAAAATGTCCAAAAAACCGATTTGAGCATCTCTGATGCTCAGAAGCTAGTAAGCTGTAAGAGTGAACCTAGTAAGCTGTAGTTAGTAGCTGAAGCTAGTAAGCTGTAAGCTGCAATAGAAACTAGTAAGCTGCAAAAAAGACATGTTTCTTAATCTAGGAAAATATAAAGCAAACATGAACAAAAATATACTATAACCTCTTTCAAGTACCCACGATTCCGAAAAAACATTCTTTATCTTTAGAAACTTCATAAACCAATATATTTTTGAGATTTAAGGGGTTCCGAGGCTAAAAATTCTATAAAAAAATGCATTTTTTTAAATTAACTTAAAAAAAATACTGAGTTTTAAGCGTTAAATATCGCAAACCGCATGTTTTTATCTTCATTAGATCCAGAGATATAACACCTTTTGCCTTGAGAAGCAATGCATCGGCTTCCCTCTGACGGGAACTTTAGCTTCATTTATCTCAGAATGAATTTTTTGACGATTTGTCAATTGTAAAAGAATATATCTGAAGTTTCTTGCAAGATATATGTATGAAATTTTCAACAGAGATTTTATGCTATATTCCCAATAAATTGTCTTCAGGATTTTTAATTTTGAGTGATAATTGTGAAAATATACTAATCAATGCAAAACTCACGCATAAAAAACTTCATTTTTTTACTTTTTTTTTATATAAAATTCATACTCAATATTTTAAGAAATCCTGAAAACAAATTAAAGTGACACATTTTCTGTACACAAAAGTGTAAAAAATTTGTAAATTGAGTAAGTACTTCCAGAGTTATGTCAAAAATTAAATAGTTTTAAAATTTAAATTTTTTTTAAATATTTAAAAAAAATTCAGATTTTGTTTAAAATGCAATATTCCTGTTATATTAAAACATATTTCAGAAAAAAATTAATAAAAAAATCTCTATAAATAAAAAAAAAATAGAATTTTGAGCCCCGGACCCCCTTAAAGTTGTCTGGAATACAATTTAAAATAATTTTTATTTATTGAGTTAAAACTTTGATTTTTTTTTGGGATGATTAACCATGTTATTTTTAAACAAAATCACATGATAAAATTTCTTATCTATTTTTTCAAAAATTTTAAAATTTAAAATTCATTAAAAAAGTGGGGTAATTTAAAATCGTCATGATTCAAAATATTATTTGTAGAATTTCGTTTTTTTTTTTCATTTAAATAAACAAAAATATATATAATTTAATTGTGATTCAGCATTTTTAAAAATATCAATTTTTTAAAAAATTAAAAATATTTAAAGTTAAAAAAATGCTGTAACTTAAAAAAAAAGAATTATATTTTCAAAAGTAAATATTTTTTTCCAATTTGCTGAATCAAAATGAAAGTAAAACTATTGAAAAAAGACATGTTCCAAGTTTCAACTCTTTATCTTTAACGGTTCTTGACTTACAACGATTCAAATACGAGAAATGGTAAAAAAAAACCCACATGAAGAAAAACACATTTTCACAAGAAGTCGTTTTCATGAAAACCATTGCTTAAAACTAGATTTTGAAAACAAACCAAAACAAAAAATTTAATATTCCCTGTTCTAATTAAGATAGAAACATGATTTAAACATCATTTTAAGCAGAAAAACACAGAGAAAGTTTTAATGCAATAAAAGTTTTTAGAAGATTTGGAGATTTTTTTTTCCGGGACCCTCTTAAAGGAGAATTTATAAAAACAAAATTTCTTTATCTGTCATTGATTTCCGGAAACGTTTCCGAGTAGATTTTATAGTGTATTACTCATTTTCCTAACGAGGAATATCGGTTTTCAGCATGTTATCAATACTCAAGTAAAACATTTTCATGTTCAACAAACATATTTTACAGACTATCATGATAAATTAGCAACATTAACATTAATATTAAAATAAATATTTTTTTGCTACTTTTGTATGTATGAATTATGCAGTTGAAAATTTTTAATTGAGAATTGCTAGCATATTCAGATAAAGTGACTGGTCCACCAACCTGTCTTGCAATTTCAGCATAAGAGAGACCATTTTCTCTCAATATGACAATTCTGCTTCTTTTTGTAGGTGTCCAATCAGTTCTTGTTGTTGACAAAATTGTTTTAAATTATTTGCATTAAGAAAAAAATAGAAATAGGAGGGTTGTTTTTTAAGTAAGGGCCGTTTGAAAATAAAAACCAAACGAAAGAAAAATTTCAAAGACCAAATTTATTTTCAGATTCTACATACATTTCTCTATTTTTTAACATAGCGGCCAAATTTGTTTAAACACTTATCATGCCTTGCAACTAGATTTTGAATACCCTCTTCATAGAAACTTGCCGCCTGCTCCGATAACCAAGAGGTCACGGCCGTTTTCACGCCTTCGTTGCAGTGGTTGCCGCCGAGATGATGTTTGAGATAGCGGAAAAGATGGAAATCGCTCGCGGCTGTAGGGGGGTGGTCCAAAACGTACCAGCCAAAAGAGTGCTAGGGTCTGAGGCCTTGCATTGTCATGGAATAGTAAAAATTCCCTCTGTCAGCATGCAGCATGTTTTGTCTTGAATAGCTCATGACAAAAAAGGTCACTGATCATACCTCCCACGGGGCGGGCTATTCGGTAATCTTGAACATTTTAAAGACACAGAACAGACCGTAAAGGTTACCTACACAGCTGCAACTGAGCAGAGTAATTCCCAAGGAATGCCGGGACTCGATGCAAGCACTAGTCGCGGCGCGAGCGCCACCTATTAGTGTATACAACAAAACGGCCCTTACTTAAAAAACACGTCTCGTATATATACAATACATACATACATACATACATATATATATATATATATATATATATATATATATATATATTACTAAACAATTTAATAGGTTACGTCGAAATATCACGTCGTGCTCTTTATTACATATTACTGGATTCGTACCACATTTTAATCAGCCGTTGGTGATGTTGTATAGCAATCCTACCACTTAGCACAAGCATTGCTAGTGGAGGTGTCAACTCTGTGAAAATTTAGCAGCTGTAGAGCGATGTTAATATTTGTAGAGTCCAATCAAACACTTATTTATTTATGATGAAGACAAGGCAGGTTAGGCCGCGTGAGTGGTGAAAAAAGGCGTATGAAGAAATCGGGTTTTTCAAAATTAAAAAATGGAAACTTAGTCATAGGAAAACTGTTTATTTTATCAGAACATATCAACACTAAACAATTCTCACAGGATGAGAAATCAGAGCATTCCACTCGAGCATAAACTAGTTACTCATGCGAAATAGATGTTAATTCACGAAATGATTATTCTACATGGCTTAGGACACCGGGTAACAGGTTATGTAAACAATCAAACAGCACAAAAACCTAGTTCTGAGCTCATGCTCGAACTATTTATTAGAATGCGCGGAGGAATTCCGATTGAAATGGAAACTTCAGGCTAACCCAACCAAAATCACGAACGAGCTTCGAAGTGAAACTGGGATCCGACACTCAGCCAATGGAGAGCGATCAAGAAACGTCACAGGAAAGAATCCCGAAGCCGCTAATGGAAGAATTTCGATGTGAAAAGGTTGTCGCCTAGCGGGCGGGAAAATGAGATGAAGTAGAATAAAAATGTAAAAATGGCTTTGATAAACATTCGAAAAATAAGTAACTGCGTTCAGAACTTTACAGTTTGGTAGACGATAAATTTTAATGAAGGGATTAAAAGTTTAGATTACGTTTTGGAATAAATCAATTATTAAGATACGCGTTTTAAATTATAGGAATTTAATTAGAAACAAATAATAGAGCGTATTAAAAAAAAGGAAATAATGAATAGGCCGACAATTTAGAATAATTTAAATGAATAGTCAAAGTAAAAATTTTATATAACATATATATATATAACTTTATTTAGTTACACTAGTATTCACCCTTCTGCAAAATTCATTCCAGCAAAATACCGCTTTTACAAATCAAAACATACTACAGTTTAGTTACTGACATTTGATTGGTTCACAGAACAGTCATTGTGATTGACTAGGAAGCTTTATACCATACACTTCAGCATTCATAGCTGATTGTGTTTGTATTTTAGACTAAAGTATGTGTAACTTTTTTTTTGTAATACTATTTTAATTCTGCTTTTTTAATTAAATTCTATATTAAATTTCCTTGAATTTGATGTATAAACATTTGTATTTAAAAGAAAATTAATATATTCTATAAGTACACTAAGTTATAAAACGTGAAAATTTCAAAAAATATCTGCAATTTTGGCCACCATTGTTTAAAGAGTATTAAATATAGAAAATTGTATTTCTAAGCGCCTAAGATATCTATTGCAGTATTATAGATAGCTATTACATTAACAATACAAGCTCATTTAGGAGAGCAAACTTATATTGATTCCAACAATGGTTACTATCTTAGTGAAAACAGTCCACGTTAATTTACGCCTTAGTAGTTACCTTGATACAGAAATTGCCCTCAACTCAACTCAACACTAATTAAATGCTGCGAGATGAACTTCCAAAGATTATATTAACACTGTCAGTCGGAAGGGCCTAGCAGTATGGTGAGAAAATTGCATGTTGCTTTATATAAAACAGGTTTCGAAAAATCTTGCAAAAATATTATATGAAACAGTGCAGTTTTAAACTCACAATATATAAAATGTGTTCTTTTATATAACATTTATCTAGACGTGAATTTAAAATGTAATTATTTACTAGTTAATGAAAGAGTATCAGCATTCTCTATTGATGCGCTAGTTTCGATATTGATTCATCGACAATAAATATTTAGTTTGACGAGCTTAACTACATCTTTAAAATTCTTACGATTGTATTGATTTATCTAGCGTACATTTGATATCACGAAGTATGTCTATGAAATTAAATAGACGTTAAAAGATGATATACTATTTTATTGTACTCTAAACGAAATCAATACTATTTCAAATAACTAATCATGTCACGTCAGAGTCGGAATTTTAAAAAAGACATTTAATAAAACTGGAAAACGCATTAATATCGCATAATAAAACCAATTACAACAGACGTTTCAAGCCTTATACAAGCTCATCATCAGTACAAAAAACAATCGTAAGCCAAAGCTGTTGTTTACCCATATTTACGTTCAAAATAAGCATTTAAAATAATAAATCACCAAAGAGTAGGGTAGACCGGAGCATGTTGGCCATAGGAGCATGCTGGCCCATCAACGACATTTTTCAAACTACCCAGTAGAAGGCATTATTAGTTGAGCGACGTGTGTCTTATCACGCCTTCTTTCACCAATGACAACGTCGGTAGCTAGAAAGCAATCAAACGAATTTTCACTATGGTAAGTTTTTTTTTTTTTTTTTTTTTTTTTTTTTTTGCATTTAAAAATTATTGTTTTTGATTTGCTCCTAAATTAAGGTTTCACTTTGGTGAATAGTAATCTAAAATACCGTACTTTAGAGCTTTTTCCTACTTACTGATTTTTAAAAATATTAACAGAATATTTTGATATGACGATCAAAAACTAAAATGGCGATCTGGGGCAAGTTAGCCCATTTCATCCGGGACATGTTGGCCCGCAACCCAACAGTTTATTTTACACATTCATAAAGTCATAAAAGTTAATAAAATTGCAGATTTATGCGTATTACTGCGCAGGGCTGTACTTATTAAAATGCAAATAAGATTGGATTCAATGTACCAGGTGCAAACGTTAGGCGTACGAATCATGTGTCAGGATCTATATATATACATTTGTCTTACGTGACGTCAAAATGAGGTTGAATTTATAACTTGCTATTTGGCAACAGCCGTAAAAACGATCCTCAGTGGTTAATTTATGGTCACATGACCCGACTCATTCAGCAAATCAACATTAAGAAAATATCTCTTCTTAAAGACCGTCTTTTAGACACAGAAGAAGATGTTTTGTTTATATTTCGTTTGCGTATCCATAGTGTTTTTCAAAGAGTTTTAAGTGAATGTATACCGCGCTGCGCAATATTATAGGTGAAAAAATGCATTTTTATTTGCATTTTCAACGAAATTTTGCGTTCCTTTTTTATATATTAAAAATATTTGTAAATTTCATATATTAAAGCTGTTTATAAACCGTGCTCTGCAATATTATAGGTGAAAAAATACATTTTTTATTTGCATTTTCGACGAAGTTTTCGTTTACCTTTTTATACTTTAAAAATATTTGTAAATTTCATATGTTAAACTGATTTATGAAAATATTCATTCTGGCTAGATTGACGGAAATAGTGGTGAGCGAGCGAAGCGAGCTGTGAATTGCGTTGCAATTCACGAGCCCCATGTCAATTGTGTTACCCAATATGTCACGAGCCCGATCGGCATTGCGTTGCAGTTCATGATGGTTGGCGAGCGTTAGCGAGCAGGGGTCGGAGTCCTCTAGTATTTTATATTCGTATTCATTGTGATGATGAGAAAGATTTCGATGAAGGCAGTAGTTAAGTTGAACAAAATATATTTTCTTATCATTTGTATATTTTATATACCAAATTAAAATTACATTTGATATTTTATGTGACTTTTTCATTTCCGTTAGTAATCCGAAGATCAAAACAATTTAGAGGATCAACCTACTTGTTCGATGAGGCAGGTTGTCCCAATGACATGATGCCCTTCTGAGCTTCATATAGAAACTATTAATTAATATATTTTTTAATTTTTCTCAAACGTGGATAAGCTTTAAGATGTGCTGATTGTACAAACTAAAAAAACAAAATATCTTTTCTTATCCTTTTTATATTTTATATACCAAATTAAAATTACATTTGATATTTTATGTGACTTTTTCATTTCCGTTAGTAATCCAAAGATCAAAATAATTTAGAAGATCAAGCTATTCGTTCGATGAGGCAGGTTGGTCCAGTGACATGATGCCCTTCTGAGCTTCATATAGAAAATATTAATTAATATTTTTAAAATTTTTCTCAAACGTGTATAAGCTTTAATGTGTTCTGATTGTAGAAACGAAAATAATAATAATACTAATGAAAATAAAATAAAATTTAACAAACCAAAAAGTTGGAAGAAAAATTGGGTTAACAAGCCCCGGTCTAGCCTAAACATCACAATAGGAGTACATATTTTAGTGAAACTGTATATGCTTCGTTTAGAAGATATTTTTGTAATCTTTTAAACCAATTTTCTGTGAAAATTATATGCCGGGTTTCCTCTAAGTCCACCCAACTTTGAAGAAATCCCTTACTATTTATATGCTGCCACCACCTATATGATTACGTGATATCGGTCACGCTATGAGAGGATTGTTGAAAAGAAAACTAACTCTTTCAATTAAATTGAATTAACAATTTATTTACACATTATTTACAGATAACGACACTATTTACAATTAACAACTGGGATATAGGTGATCCGGTCCAACATTAAATTAAATACAGTAAATACTTTCTGTGTACGGTTAAAATACTTTATATTCCTTTCAGACCTACGCTAGTTAAATTAGATTTATCGGAGATCACTATTAATCTCCCAACACATTAGTTCTATACTCCAAGAGCTTCCCTGCCTAATCACGCTCTATCCAAGAGCTACTCTCGAACAACTCACACTTTGAGTTCCAGGCATCAACTGTGCTCTGCCAGAAAGTGACCACCCACGTTCAGCTATACGCCTTCACTGATCTCACTCAGCTATATCACTCCTCCTCCAAAAACATAAACGGGGTTTTCCTTCTGCCATCAGGGTCCCCTTCCTTTCCTCCAATCCATTGAACCTCAAACTGTCATCTTCCGTGACACCCGTTATTTCGTTATCTGGTAAAATCCTTTTTCTGCCTTATCTCAGGTATGCACTTGAATAGCAGGGACTCCACTCTATTCATAAACTACATTCCTTCAACTACCCTATCTAACCCACTAGCTCGGATTATATTTCAGATGAGAAAAAAATGTTACTTTAAAATTCCCAATACACAGACAATATACAAGCAAGAAAATAATATAAAACCATAGTTCTAATGGTATATGTTCCTCAGAACCTGACATTATACTTTTGAAAATGCTACTTTGCAGTTAGATTTAATTATTTTAATAACAAAATCTGGGATATAGTCCGTATCTATTGAATTACGAACAAGTTTTGATCGTAAAATGCAGGATTTATAAGCGCTTTATGCTCTTTTAACCCACTGTTGCATGATCGTCCAGTTTCTAAATCCATAGAAAAGTTTCTTTCTTTTCTTCTCCTATAGACTCTCTTTACGTACCTCAAAGAAGTACACGTATTGTACTTTGGGAAATCCTTCTCTGTTTCACTATTTGACGTTAGTCCTGATTATAAAATGATATACAGAGTGTTCACAAAAGTCTCTATACAATTTTCATCATTTATTAGAAGCACAAATGAACACACGATTTTATGGAAATTAGCACAATAGTAGGAGTATACAGGGTGGTCATATAAAAAAAAACTTCTCCGACATACGAACCCCTAGCGGCCTAACCAATCAAAAAGAAATTTTAGATATACACATTTGAAGGTATGCGCTCGAGATCGTGATGATTTAAAACAACAGAGCTCTCGCGGTTATAGTTACAGTGAAGCATTTTTGAAATTTTCGAATGGCAACACTCATTTTTTTCATGCGCAAATTCAATTTCATGGCGTTGGAATTATGCACGTACGAGGAAAATTGTCGGCGTAAAACACTTGCAAGAAAAATCATTGCGAGGAACGAAGGGAGTGGCTACAAGATATCTTTTTCAGTATCCGATTTTTTTTTCACTTCTGAACTCAGTAATGTTGTAAGATTTGTTTCAAAATATTTTTTTTTTTTAGTTGTGTTTGTGTACATATAGTGTAAACAAAAATGTAATCATTTGTTTCAGTGTGCTGAATATTACGTTACCTAGGAACTAATTAGGATTGAGTGCCACGATATTACACCGGCGATTTTAGTCATACGTGTATCGTTCCAACGCCATTTATGGTTTTTCAATGCTGATGAATTTGCGCAGGAAAAACAAAAGGTGTTGCCATTCGGAAATTTCGAAATTTTTTCTCTGTAACCGCAACCGTGACTATTGTTCTAAGTCATCTCGATTTCGAGCGCATACCTTCAAATAACTAAATATAAAATTTCCTTTCGATTGGTTGAGCGGTTATCGGTGCATATATAAGGGAAGTTTTTTTATGACCACCTTGTATATTGAGGGTTTTTTTGCAGTATTTAATAAACATCCACCATGGCTGCGCACCATTGCTAGTACGAAGCATACCAAGGCGTTAATCGTCGACATTTTCCTCTGATACTCTTTTTTTGCCCACTCCTTGTTTTATACGTTACTGAGCAGACCTCCATGAATTTCTTGAACACACGTACATCAATTCTTGAATGACACAAAAAATTCATGGAGATCGGCTCAATATTGGATAAAGCAAGGAGTGGACGAAAAAGTGTATCAGAGGAAAACATGGACGAGTATCGTCTTGATGTGCTTCGTTCAACCAATGGTGCATATACACTGAAAAAAAAAGAAGGTGCCCGCCTACTTTTAAAATGCAATTTTCGCACCAAAATCAGATTTTCTATATTTGGTTTAATATTAAAACTTGACATTTTAGCTTTCTAAATCACTTTAAATTTTGTTTCTACTTTGCTTAGAACCTGAGTTACAGGCATTTTAATATTAGTCAGTCGCAAGTTTTTAAAACTAAAATTAGCCCTACGCTACCGAAGTGACCGTAAACATTTTCACAGAAACAAACAAAATCTTTAAAAATCATCATGAAAAAAAGAATAACGCAAATAACATAGATGGTGAATTTTATAAATCAGGAGCTTTTTAAAATTAGATTTTTCATTTAATAGGCAAAATTTGGTTTTAATTACATTTTCTGCTTTTTTTTTTTTTTTTCAAAATGAGATTTTTAACATTTTGCTTTATCGCAAAACATCATAACTCGAAAAATAATAATTTTAACATTATGAAACTTTTCAAAAATACTCTAAAGGAGTTTATTTAGGTAATGTGCCTCTATTATGATTACAGTTAGTTATTTTCTTCATATTTATTTGATACAAGTTATGAATTGTCATATATTTTCTTGATTTTTCTGTTTGCAAAAACGTTAACTTCTATATTTTTATTAATAATATAGTTGTAATTATTAAAATGGTTCAGTACTTCAAGAAAGTTTCATTAATTGTAATAAATTTTACAGAATAGAAATATATTAATTTAAATTTGAGTTTTGATGTTTTGCAAAAATACCATTTTATAGCAATTTTTATGTATGTTTTTATCTTTAAAATCAAAATATTAAAAAATATATACATTTTTTTACATTTTATTCACAATTCTTAGCTATATTCTACAGTATAATGCACATCAGTAAGCAATTTTTCAAATATTAAAAAAAAAAAAAAAATCCCTTCCGAAGGTAAGAGGCAATTTAACAATTTAATAGTAATATGGGAGAGCAAACTCTTGTTTTTAACAATAGAAGTCGTATGAAGAAACCTTCTTTAGTGAAAACAGAGAAGTTAATTCACGCCTTGGTAGACACCTTGTTACGGAATCTGCTTGCAACTCAGTATTACTATAATTAGACGCGGTGGGATGAACATCTGGACGAAATGACCAAATATTATCGCAAGAAAGTTGTAAAATGGCATTTTATGTTGAAATTAAGATGAGAGTTTGTGAGAAGTTTGCTTTTAATAGTGAAATTTTATATGTAGGCATGTCATATATTTCACTTTATAAAATTTATCCTACCGTGAATTTAAGGTAAAAAAGATTTAATTAATGAGACAGCATTAATTTATTTCCATAAAATTTTAATTTTATATGAAATTCCATTTTTTAAACAATCAGTTTATATATTTTATGGTTTAGTTCTGGGTCAAAGTTTTATAGGCTAAAAACTCTTTAAATAATCAAATAAATACTATTTAGAATACCATGAAGACCAAGAGAAACGCGTACCACATATTGCAAAATCCTTCTGCATTTCAATATTTCACGTTAATCCCAATTACAAAATTACATGTAATTCAAATTCGTAAGTATTAAAATAAGAATTGCTGTTTCTCTGAAGATTAATAGTCTAAATAACTTTTTAGATAATCAAATAAACACTACTTAGAATGCCCTAAAGCCGAGCTTATATTTAAAACTTTTTGTAGAACATTAAGTAGTTATAGAAATATATATTTCTAAGCTGGTTGTGAGTGCAATTGTAGTTTTAAAGCTAGAAATTGCCTAATAGTATTTGGGAGAGCTAACTCGTGTTGTTTTCAACAACAGAGGTCGAATGAGGAAACCCTCTTTAGTGAAAGGAGCCAAGTTAATTCACGTCTTAGTACTTAGTAGACACCTTGATACGGAATCTGAATGCAACTCAACATTACTCTAAATAGACACGGGAGGGATGGATATCTAAAGAATATGCTAACAGTGCCTGCGAAATGACCAAATATTATCGCAAGAAAGTTCTAAAATGGTATTTCATGTGGAAATGTTTCGATGAGATTTTGGGAGACGTTTCCTTTCAATAGAGAAATTTTATAAGTGGATATGTAATATGTTTTACGTTACAAAATTTTTCCTGCCGTGATTTTAAAACAGAATGATTTAGATAATGAAACAGCATTAATTTATTTTCATAAAATTTTAATTGTATAAGAAATTAGATTTTTTAAAGTATCAGTTTAAATATTTTCTAGTTTAGTTCTGTCTCATACTTTAATAGTCTAAATTACTCTTTAAATAATCCAGTAAACACTGTTTAGAATACTCAACAGCTACGCGTATCACACATTGAGAAATCCATCTGCATTTCAATATTTCACGTTAATACTAATTACAAAATGTTATGTACAGTAGAACCTCGATTATCCGAAGTAATATGGACCGACCATCTTTCGGAAAATCTAAATTTTCGGATAATCGGAAATGCTTCAATTTTCAGTTTAACGACAAATGAATGCGCTATTTCTTATTATGGTAACAAGTTCTTAATAAAAATAAGGCAATAGCAAAATAGAAGCAAGAATAAATTACCTGAATTTTAATTTTGAAATTAAGTACCTTTTACATATTTCACAAGGGTTTGAAAAAAATTTTCTTTGTATCAGTTTCGATTACCTTTGCTTTACAGTTCTATCGAGAATTTTTTTTAATACCATTAATTCACCAGTATCACAGTCTTTCTACTGCTACAGCCATGCCAAACATTTCGCAAAACATTCAAAAGTTTCAGAATTGCTAATTTGTTCATTTTCTTCGTCCACATCGTTGTCCTCTTTTTCGCTTTGAGCAACGTTATACTAAAAAAAAAGCTTTAAAAATTGGCACACAATTTTAATGGGCACAAATTTGCACACAAGGAATGTGACAGAAAAGAAAAAAAAAAGAGACAGAAGAAAAGTAAGCTTTAAAATAAAATTCGGTTAACACAGAGTTTCGGTTAAAAGTGTTTCGGATAAAAGAGGTTTTACTGTCATTTAAATTCGAAAATATTAAAATAAGAAATGTTCTTTATAGTCTAAACAACTTTTTACATTATCAAATAAACCACCACAAAGCGGAGTTTACATTTTAAACTTATTGTAGAATCCCAAGCAGTTATAGAAATACATATTTCTAAGCTGGTTATGGCTGAAATTGTAGTCTTAAGGCTAGAAATAGCCTTAACAATTTAATAGTCATTTGTGGGAGCAAACTCATGTTGTTTTCAACAATAGATGTCGAATGTGGAAGCCCTCTTTAGTGAAAACAGCCAAGTTGATTCACGCCTTGGTAGACACCTTGATAGAGAATCTCCCTGCAACTCAATATTACTCTAATTAGATGCGGTGGGATGAACATCTAAATAATATGTTAACAGTATCTGGCGAAATGACCAAATATTATCGCACGAAAGTTGTAAAATGGTATTTTATGTGGAAATGTTTTGATGAGAGTTTGTGAGAGTATAATTGAAGTATAAATGTAAGATTTATTTTTTAAAATATATCCTGCCGTGAATTTAAGATATATCTTTCTTTAAAAAAATATCTTATTTTTTCGATAGAATGATTTTGTTAATAAAAGAGAATTAATTTATTTTAATAAAATTTATTTTTTTAAAGTATCAATTTAAATATTTTATTGCTTAGTTATAATTTCTGGCACTAGACATAATATTTTTGTTTGAATGTTGGACTACCTGTTGTCACATTGTTGGTAGCTGCCTGCAGTAAGAGAAGCCATTTTATGATTTTTTTAGGTAGCTTTCATTACAAAAAGCTACCTATTGCAGCCGTTCGGAGGAAAGCGATTTCAAAAAATTTTGGTACATTTTCATCGATCATGACCCCCAGACCCCGAAACCACCCTCCGTTCAAAATTGATATATATATATATATATATATATATATATATCTGACCTATGTCACACTCTAACTCTAGTAATTATGAACCGATTTCGATGTAATTCGGTGTGTACATAGTACATACCAATGTCTCGACCGAGTTCGTTGGCCAGCTTCATCCGCCGTTTTGTTTCAAAATGGCGGCCATTTAAAAATTTTAAAAAAATTTAAAATTTGAAATGTGGTACCAAAAAATTAAAAATGGAAAAATATTTTTTTCTTATGTATTTGACCTTTATACAAAGATTCTGGAGCAGTTTTTGTTTCGTCTATATCTTAAAAAATGGCTGAGTTATAGCATTTTGAATTTCTAGCGTGGCTGGCATTTTGAAACGTCCTGAAATTTGTCACGCGATAAAAGGCGTATTTATGAACCGATTTGGACGTAACTTCGTTTATACATAGTACATACAAATGTCTCGACCGGGTTCGTTGGCCAGCTTCATCCGCCATCTTGTTTAAAAATGGCGGCCATTTAAATTTTTAAGAAAAATTTAAATTTGAAATGTGGTACCAAAAAAATTGAAAATTGAAAAAAATATTTTCTTCTTAAGTGTTTGACCTTGATAAAAAGATTCGGGAGCAGTTTTTGTTTCGTCTATATCTTAAGAAATGGCTGAGTTATAGCATTTTGAATTTCTAGCGTGGCTGACATTTTGAAACGTCCTGATTTTTGTCACGTAATAACAGGCGTATTTATGAACCTATTTGGATGTACCTTGGTGTGTACATAGTACATACAAATATCTCGACCGAGTTCGTTGGCCAGCTTCATCCGCCATCTTGTTTTAAAATGGTTGCCATTTAAAAATAAATTAAATTTAAAATTTAAAATGAGGTATAAAAAAATTGGAAAATGAAAAAGATTTTTTCTATGTGTTTGGCCTTGATACAAAGATTTCGGAGCAGTTTTTATTTCTGAAAATTTGTTCTTTTGTTTATATCTTAAAAAATGTTTGAATTATAGCATTTTGAATTTCTAGCATGACTGCACACTTACATATGTATATATACTTACAGTACTTTTTCAGTTGCTTTTATGCAAGTAAATAATGCAAAATTCACAGGAAATTTTTTATTTTAATTCGCTAAATTTTGTGTAGTGCGCACAAAATCAAATTTTGGTGTTAAATACACACCACCTTACCACTTACGTTATAAACTAGCATGTTGTGGCCATCACAAAACTTTCTTCTATATAAATCACGTCAATTAAATCATTTAAATAGTACAAGAAATTACATCAATTTAGCACCAATTCATATCAAAGTATATCTGAATTTGAAGTTGGATGAAAATTCGCGCATTATTTATTGAGATAGAGCTATAGGGGAAATTCTGAAAAATACAGAATAGCAGCGCCACCTGTTGAGAGATTTGCACCAAAACACAAACAGCACTAATTCATATCAGGGTATACTGGAATCTGAAGTTCGTTGAAATTCCAAGCATTAGTTCTTGAGATAGAGCTATTGCGGATATCACAAAAAATGCAGCATAGCAGCGCCACCTGTTGTGTAATTTACACCAAGGTGCAAAAGGTCAATTCATGTCAAGGACTAACAGAATCTGAAGTTTGATGAAAATTCGTGCATTAGTTCTTGAGATAGAGATATTGAAGAAATCGCGAAAAATGCAGCATAGCAGCGCCACCTGTTGGGCGATTTACACCAAAAACTAATCAGCAACAATCTATACTAGGGACTACTTGAATATAAATTTTTATTAAATTCCGTGCATTAGTTCTTGAGATAGAGCGCTCACAAAATTTGTGTCACATACAGACAGACAGACAGACAGACAGAACCACAGACTCACAGACAGACATTTTATAAAAACATGTTTTTCGGAATCTTTGATCTCTAAAACGTGTAAATCCGTCGAAAACCGGAAATAGAAAATTTTTACGAATCCAATACTTTCTTCTTGTAAAGATAGAAGATAGTAAAAAAATCACATAACATTTTTAAATCCAGTATAAAATGGCCTTAAAAATTTAAAGCATACGCAGTTTAATAAATTTGGATATTAAGTTAATTTTTAAATATGTTTATTTTTTTCAAACTCTATGTTTAAAAAAAAAAATGGTTCAGCATTTTTACACAAAACTTAAGTCATATACACCAAACTTCCGTAATAAGTAAGGATCGACCGAAATAGGATTTTAAAACCGAAACCGAATTTCGGTAATCTTCTTAATCTCGGCCGAAAACGAAAATGAAAAAAACGGTAATTAATACAGTAAATATACATAATTATTAATTAATTTTACGTGTGGCCCAAGTAGGCTCTCTGTGTCTCTGACCAAAACTTTTTATTTTCATACAACATACAATGTAATTAATTCATCAACGACATAAAATGATTTTCAAATTACACGAACTTCATCGAATTAAAAAGTGGTTTTAGTTGGTTGGTTGTGTTTATGTCGGCCAATTATCAACACGAGGGATATAGGCCCTATGGGGGGGAGTGCCCTTCGTGGGGGTCTTTCTAAGAGAACCTAACCCGTATTAACGCTTGGAAGTCCAAGGTTCGAAGAAAACCACGAAAACTCCGAACGATTAGGCCGACGGGCGCGATTGGGATCGAACCCAGCATCTCCCGTCTACCAGCTTCGAGAGCAGAACCTCTCGGCCACTGGTGGGGCCAAAAAAAAGTGGTTTTAGGTATATATACCTAGATTTATCTTTTATAATTATTTTTGTAAACGAACATCTGTTACTAGAACTTTCTCAAAGAATATTCAAAACACTTCTGCGGTTTGAAACTGAAAACTTTTCTCTGCAGCTTTAAATGAGCACGTAAAAAGCATCTTCAACGTTTAGTCCTATAGGCATTACTTGCGT
This sequence comes from Maratus speciosus, assembly GCA_963932465.1. Taxonomy (NCBI): domain Eukaryota; kingdom Metazoa; phylum Arthropoda; class Arachnida; order Araneae; family Salticidae; genus Maratus; species Maratus speciosus. The sequence continues at coordinate 159,587,409 of OZ010798.1, read as the reverse complement.
TATGATTTCCACTAACGTCTTGAGTTAGTCATGACTGATAATTATAAACAGTGACGTTCGTAGCAATAAATAAAGAGTGTTTTATTTGAGCCGATACAGCTCATATCAATGAGTAATGTTCAAAATTTACAATTGAAAAAAACGAGACGTTTGGAATACAGATAGTTGTGGGCGCGTTTCTGTCTGGCCGAATTTTTGACAGCATTTTCACCGTAAACGAATTCTCGTGGAAACTCTGATTTTGGGACGAAAACGAAAACAAAACCGAATTTTCGGTAAATCTCTAGAAATAACTAATGTAATATTGATAAGGAAGCCTCAAGATTATTTCAAATCTGTTTGAATTGCTGGGTATCATGAATTGCTGGGTATAGTATCAAAACATTTGTGCTTTTCAAACACGTTAGCGTACACCCTTTAATTTGTATGATTTAAACTTTTTAAACGAAAATATATTCAAACGAAATGGGAGGGGAGTGTGGGGGGGGGGGGGGCACTGCTTTCGGCAAGTATTACACCCACGACGGGTTTTATATTTTTAAACAAATATGACTGACAAGCTCACAGGCAAACATCTTTCTTTTATTATACAGAAATTTTATTTCTGTAATGTTACTACTAATCAATAAAAAACCAGTATGCTGTGGCCATCACAAAACTTTCTTCTATAAAAATCACGTCAATTAAATCGTTTAAATAATACAAGAAATTACATCAATTCAGCAAGAATTCATATCAAAGTATATCTGAATTTGAATTTAGATGAAAATTCGTGCATTAGTTCTTGAGATAGAGTTATAGCGAAAATTCTGAAAAATGTAGAATAGCAGAGCCACCTGTTGAGCCATTTGCACCAAAACATAGGCAGCACTAATTGATATCAAAGTATATCTGAATTTGAATTTAGATGAAAATTCGTGCATTAGTTCTGGAGATAGAGCTGTAGCGGAAATTCTGAAAAATGTAGAATAGCAGCGCCGCCTGTCGAGCGATTTGCACCAAAACATAAACAGCAGTAATTCATATCCAAGTACACATGAATTTGAAGTTTGTTGAAAATACAAGCATTAGTTCTTGAGATATAGCTATTGCGGAAATCGCAAAAAATGCAGCATAGCAGCACCACCTGTTAAGCGATTTACAACAAAATGTATAAAACGTCAATTCCTGTTAAGGACTAACAGAATCTGAAGTTTGATGAAAATCTGTGCATCAGTTCTGAAGATTAAGCTATTGTGGAAATCTCGAAAAATGCTGCATAGCAGCGCCACCTGTTGAACAATTTACACCAAAAACTAATCATCACCAATTTATATCTGGGACTAATTGAATATAAATTTTTATTAAATTCCGATCATTAGTTCTTGAGATAGAGTGTCCACAAAATTTTTGTCACACACACACAGACTCACAGACAGACATTTTGTAAAAACCTGTTTTTCGGGTTCTCTGACCCTAAAACGTGTAAATCCGCCGAAAACTGGAATTCGAAAATTTTCATGAATACAATACTTTTTTCTTGTAAAGATAGAAGAAAGTAAAAAAAAAAAAATATATATATATTATCATTTAGAAATTTGGTTGATATTGTGATATGAACATGTCAAATAAATTTTTATTCATAGGTATTTCATACATATTTGTTTACTGGTTAGAAGTATATTTTACAAATCCCTTTTAGCTAAAAATTTTCAAATAATGCTGTTAAAAATGCTGTAAAAATTTAAAAATCTATATGAAACTATGTTAAACAATATACAATTTAATAAATTTAGAAACAAAGTTATTTTTCAAAATATGTTTCTGAACTTTTATGCTACTAAGCTATATTTCAAATATCAATGTCACACGGCTATTTCAAAACTATTTCTTTTGTCAGGTATCAAAATAAGCAGACACGTTTCGACCTTCAAATATAAAATTCATTGTTACAGCAAGGATCAATGGCATAATGAGTGCCGGAGCGTAATTCCTAAATACGCATACTTTTTTGCGGCATTGCTGCGATAGAGAGGCATATGCACACGCGAACCAACCGCATTTAAAATCACATTTCATAACACACTGTTTGACCAGCTGACCAACAATACAAAGAGGGAGACATGACATTGATGAAAGTCGTTTATTCAAAACACGTGGGTGTATTTGCAGAAATAAATGTGGAGTTTAGGTGAAGGTGAAGTAAAAGAAAAATTGCGCTGAATAGTTAGATTTTATAGCTTTTAACGGTGTTTATTTTACTTTATAGGCCATCAACTTCAAAAACTGGGGACTGCGAGGTTTTGAATATTATTTATTATCCATAAAAGAAGTAAACAGTCCAGTTTAAGAATGGTTATTGACCTCAATCCGTGATTACTTTTTGGTTAAACTTTCTGTCTAAAGTTTTATTTAAACTGTTCACCCCCTCAGCCCCCCCCCCCCACCAGCAACAAAAAAGTAAAATAATAAAATAAAATAATTAAAATAGGGCAAATATTTACATATCTGCATTTAGAAAATAAAATCTTACAGAAACAACATAGGAGACTTTGTTTATATACTGCATAAAAAAAAATTTGACACAGATATTTAGCATAAATTTATTCTTACATTAATTTTATAGTTCATAACGCGAAATGTCAGAAGAACAGAACAAAATAAATAAGCAATTTCTATATAAAGTAAGTTTATTATTAGATATGTAAAGTTTAAAGTTTAAATAATTATTACGACATTAAATATATTTCATTTCTCTCCCCACACAAGTTCATTTATAGTGAGAACCTGACACTAGCAAAAGTCATTTGTTTAAAAAACGTGGGTGTATTAGTACATCAGACGTGTAGTTTAGGTGGTAGCGGAGCGAAAAAGAAGTTGCGCTTAGTGATAAGATTTTATAGCATTTAGCACTATTTATTTTACTGTATATGCTGTCAGTTTTGCAAATTAGGCATTCAAACAAATATTCACTTCATACAGATTGTTAACCACACCAAGCTCACAATACATACGTTGACTGAAATATGTACTTCCCCACTTCGATTTGAACTCGGATTTTTCGTGATAACTTCAATAATAATGAAGATATGTTGATGACATTTAAAAAAATCAAACTTGTCATGCTTTTTTGAAATGCAATGACACCACGAAAAAGGCTGGAAGTGCTCAATAATTTGGTCAGTGACACCGTATGTAATGTCAACTACATTCCGAAATATGGAACGCATAGTTCATTACTGCTTGCATGCAAATGGTAACCATTTCTACTATTTTTCTTGTTATCGTGAAATGTCCCACAAATAAAATTAACATTGTTAAAAATTAATTCAATTATCTTTATTATTTTTACAGTTATGAACAAAAATCCAGCTTCTGATTCGAATGTAATTTTAATAGGATAAATTTATTGCAAGTCTGTTTTTTTCTTCTTCTCGCTTTATACTAATCATTTGTTTAAAAATTCAAATTACATAAAAATTTTAGCAATGTTTTGAAAATAGATTTTAAGAGGAAAAATATCAAAGTTCACATAAACAAATATTTTGAGTCATACAATTGTGAATAAAAGAAAGACGACTGTGCAATTATAGTAACATGGAACTAAGATATTGAATTCGTTATAGGATTCACATAACGATATGCATACAAACATGTACATAAATATGCTGTATATATGTTCACCCTTATCTTAAAATATACTTACGAAATCAACATTTCCCAAGAAATATTAAATTTATTGAAATAATTTTACTCTACAAGCAAAATATTTACACAATTTCTCATAAGTTGACAGTTCAGAAAACGTTAAATGAAACTTAATTTCTCCAGGAATTTCCGCTTATCAAAGTCAAGTGTTTACATTAATCTTGATTAACTAGCGATAGAATCTCTAATCTTCAAAAAATGCTTTGTTTCCACGGCCTTTTCCCGTTTTACTTTTGTGTTGCGAATGAAATTAACCCTTAAATGCCGGATGTTGCTTTTCGGCAACATACCCAATTTAGGCTCTAAAATACTATTAGAATAATATTGAAGCTATAATGCCTAATGTTGCCAATAAAATACATTCTGAAAATATTATTAAATCGATTTTCAACATGTAGATGGCAACACTTGTGCTGTTTAAGAATAAAGATAGATTTATTTGTCCAATTGTTGCTACTTGTTCTTTTTGTTTTGTTTGGAAGCTTGCGAAATACCCTATTTTGTTCTGCAGTGAGCAAGTAAAATTTATTTCTTACTATAGTTCCTAAAATTTTTGTGTGTTTAATATTACAGAATTTTATCAAAGAAAATTATTTTTTCAATTAAAAACCAGTATTGCCAATTAGTAACAAACTGTTTTTTAGCCGTAAACTATACTTAAAACAAAATATGATTTTTAAAAGTATTTTTCCCATGATTTATTTAAAAAATGAAAGCCGAAAAACATCATTACAATGAATTTTGAAAAATCAGGCATTTAAGGGTTAATTTGTTTTCCTTTAGTAAATGTTTAGTATATTTTAGATAATCAGTTATTTTATGCTTTAGAAAAGACGAAAAGATAAAAGTTCAGTTTAACCCTTTATGTTCGGAATTATAAATCAGAAATTTGCTCTTCTTCAATAATTATCTTCGTTAATGTCTGGAAGATATCCGAAACAACTTATATAAGAACAATTTGATATTTAGCTGCATTTTAAAATAACACTGATTTAATAAATCGGTAGTTGGGAGTTTTTTTGTAAAATATTTACGAGACTAATTAGTTATAAATCATTTATATCAATCAAAACATCAAAGTACTCATTAATTGCTATAAGTGATAAACATAAATTTTAAAACGGCAAAATAACTTTATTAACCATTTGGAAAAATGGTTATTGTCCTCGTCAGGGTAGGAAATCAAAATCAGTTTTTTATTGGTTGAATCCGCATTTTATTCGTTTTCTGATGGGTCTATACAGTAATCTGTATTTCCCTTTACTTTCAACAGAGATGAATACTTCTGTTGCCACTAAAATAAAAAAGTAATAAAAACTACAAAAAAAAAATTAATAACTCAGAAACAAGATGAGATACAGCTTTCAAGCAAATTGCATTTAAAAGTACATTTTTTTCTCTCTATACGACGGTGTAAAAAGTAATATTGTGGGATGTTTAGAAGTTTAAGAATGAAATTTCATTTAAAATTGGTCGTCAGATTTCTTGGACGCTGGAAAAGCCTTTTCCCGAACAGCCAATGAAATGCTTGGATAATACGTAAGTTTTACGAAACCTGACGGGTCGCAGGCGATTTTTGTCGCTTGCAATTTTTACGTGTAATAACACTATTAATGTTTAATTCATGACGTACGTAATTTATGATCAACTCCGTGCGATTTTTTATTTCTTAAATTTTAATCTTCGAAAAAATTCATTTTCCAAATGGTCGTTGTAATTTGTGAAATTGCTTTTTTTTATTTATTTACATTTCACATGTTTCATTGCATCAGACGGAACCATTCTCAAGAAAATAAAATGATAAAAATATTTTCTCAAAAATTCAAATTGAAAATCTAGTAAACAAAAGCAAAAATCACGTGAACACAAGCATAATGAAATTAACGGCAATAATAAAAATGGAAATTTGTGAACGTGAATTATTTTTTATTAGTATTTCATTATCTTGAACAGCATTTCTTTCGAAATTTTAGGGACCTCCATAGAGGTTGAATCATTGCAAATATTTCCATTGCGTAAGAAGATCTTTATTGATTCTCTGATGATGGATGGCAAATAAGATCTCGAATGGCTGTCAAATAAGATCATCATCAAAAGATTTATCCATCAAGATCTTACTATTTTGTATATCTGATGCAATGAAACTGGTCGAAATATAAATAAATACAGGTTTTAAAATTTATGTTTATCACTTATACATAGCTGCCAACAAGTACGGATTTTTCTTACCACTAAAATTTAATAGAAATTTTTGACTTATTAAAACGTTAAAATTACTTGAATTTCGGTGATTCAGCTAGCAAAAATTTTTTATTAAATTTTAGTGGTATGAAAAATCCGTACAAGTTGGCAGCTATGCTTATAGCAATTAATGATTACTTTGAAGAATAATTAGATTAATTAACAAAAAATACTGTTATGGAAGCCTCACAATTCTTACAAGAAGAATGTCAATAAATATATTGTGATCCTATCTGTAACTGAGAGGTGTTTTGTAGTTACATTTTTAGATATATTTTAAAATAAAACTGATTTAATAAATCGATAGTTAGAATTCTTTTTGTAAAATATTTACAAGAATAATTAGATTAATTAACAAAAAATGCTGTTATGGAAGCCTCACAATTCTTACAAGAAGAATGTCAATAAATATATTGTGATCCTATCTGTAACTGAGAGGTGTTTTGTAGTTACATTTTTAGATGTATTTTAAAATAAAACTGATTTAATAAATCGATAGTTAGAATTCTTTTTGTAAAATATTTACAAGAATAATTAGATTAATTAACGAAAAATACTGTTATGGAAGCCTCACAATTCTTACAAGAAGAATGTCAATAAATATATTGTGATCCTATCTCTAACTGAGAGGTGTTTTGCAGTTACATTTTTAGATATTTTTAAAATAAAACTGATTTAATAAATCGATAGTTAGAATTCTTTTTGTAAAATATTTACAAGAATAATTAGATTAATTAACAAAAAATACTGTTATGGAAGCCTCACAATTCTTACAAGAAGAATGTCAATAAATATATTGTGATCCTATCTGTGACTGAGAGGTGTTTTGTAGTTACAACTTTTTTAATAAGAGAAAAGTAAAATCCATGTAAATGGTTGAAAAAATAACCACATTAAAAAAATATTTAGCTTGTTTTGCTGTGCTTACTGAATGTGATCCAGAAAAGTATTTTGTATTAAAAGTATCATATACATTTATAAGTACAGTAGAGAGCCGATTATCGAAACTCCAATTAACCGAACTTCCAATTATCCGAACAGCCTATTTCTAGTAAAATTTTTTTAAACCGAACTTCCAATTATCCATTGGCTTCGAATAAATTTTTAAATAAAGAAAACACTGATAGTGGATCAGAAGATGAGAAATGTAAAACAATAAAGGAGATTTGAAGAATCCTAAGTGAATAAAATGAAATTAACGAGTGGTTAAATAGTGAACCCGGAATATCAGATTTTAAATGATGATGTGATTGTGGATGAGATTCACGATGAAAAAAAAAAAACTGAAGATAATGAAAACGAATGCTCTGAAAATAACCCAGGTCCATCACATAACGAAGCCTTTGAATGCTTGGAAACAGGTATGAAATGGCTGGTGACAGCTATGAACGTTGATACTATTGAACTAACGTATTTAAGAAAAATTAGAGATATGTCAGCATTGAAAAGAATGTCTTTGTTGAAAACACTGATAGTGGATCAGAAGATGAGGAATGTAAAACAATAAAGGAGATTTGAAGAATCCTAAGTGAATAAAATGAAATTAACGAGTGGTTAAATAGTGAACCCGGAATATCAGATTTTAAATGATGATGAGATTGTGGATGAGATACACGATGAAAAAAAAACTGAAGATAATGAAAACGAATGCTCTGAAAATAACCCAGGTCCATCACATAACGAAGCCTTTGAATGCTTGGAAACAGGTATGAAATGGCTGGTGACAGCTATGAACGTTGATACTATTGAACTAACGTATTTAAGAAAAATTAGAGATATGTCAGCATTGAAAAGAATGTCTTTGTTGAAAACACTGATAGTGGATCAGAAGATGAGGAATGTAAAACAATAAAGGAGATTTGAAGAATCCTAAGTGAATAAAATGAAATTAACGAGTGGTTAAATAGTGAACCCGGAATATCAGATTTTAAATGATGATGAGATTGTGGATGAGATACATGATGAAAAAAAAAACTGAAGATAATGAAAACGAATGCTCTGAAAATAACCCAGGTCCATCACATAACGAAGCCTTTGAATGCTTGGAAACAGGTATGAAATGGCTGGTGACAGCTATGAACGTTGATACTATTGAACTAACGTATTTAAGAAAAATTAGAGATATGTCAGCATTGAAAAGAATGTCTTTGTTGAAACAAGCAACTATCAAAAGCTTTTTTGCTTAAATTATAATATCTGGAATTTAGAAAATGATAAAAAGATGAAGAAAAAGAAATTTAATGATAAAAAAGTCCTTCCGGCCAGTGCCGGGAGGAAGAGGTAGCTTTCATAATCCTTATTTAAAAAAAGCCAACTTATATCATGCAAACACACGAAGCTCAATTTAGTGGAAACCGAATATAGGAGATTCAATACTAATTTTTATCAATATAATGAATGAGAATTTCGCGAAATTAGTCAGTTTCATCCAAGCTGCTTTTCTTTAAAGTAACTTATATTTGGCTGCCAAATTCGGAAATTTCTTAAAGTGCCTGTCATTTTAAAACAACATGGTGGATGAGGCTAAGCAGTGAACTTGGTCGAGACCTTAGTAATTGCTGTGCACATGCTCACTCACATCGGAATCGGTTAATATATAGGAGTGCTGTCGCATGCAAAAAATCAGATTTTTCAAAATGTCACCCACAATAGAGATTGAAACTGCTATATCTGAGCCATTTTTTAAGGTAAAGACAAACAAAAAATGCTCCTGAATCCTTATATCAAGATCAAATACTTAAGAAAGAAACCTTTTTCAATTTCTATTTTTTTTTGCACCTCACTTTAAATATATATATATTTTTTAATTTAATGGCCACCATTTTGAAACAAGATGGCTGATGAATCTGGCCAGCGAACTTGGTCGAGGTGTTGATGTATACTATTCACATACCTTCTTACATCGAAATAGGCGAATACGTGTGTTATCGCGTGACAAATACAAGATCGTTTCAAAATGTTAGCCATGCTAGAAATTCAAAGTGCTATAAATCAACCATTTTTTAAGATATCAACAAAAGAACAAATTTTCAGAAACAAAAACTGCTCCGGAATCTTTGTATCAAGGCCAAACATATAAAAAAAAATCTTTTTCATTTTCCAATTTTTTAATACCTCATTTTGAATTTTAAATTTAATTTTTTTAATGGCAACCCTTTTGAAACAAGATGGCGAATGAAGCTGGCCAACGAACTCGATCGAGACATTGGTATGTACTATGTACAGACCAAGTTACATCCAAATAGGTTCATAAATACGCCTGTTATCGCGTGACAAAAATCAGGTCGTTTTAAAATGTCAGCTACAAGAGAAATTCAAAATGCTATTACTCAGCCATTTTTTTTAGATATAGACGAAAGAAAAACTGTTCCGGAATCTTTGTATTAAGGTCAAACACATACAAAAAAAAATCTTTTTCATTTTCCAATTTTTTGGTATCTCATTTAAATTTTTTTATTTTTTAATTTGTTTAAATGGCCGCCATTTTGAAACAAGATGGCGGATGAAGCTGGCCAACGAACTCGGTCGAGATATTTGTATGTACTATGTACACACCAAGGTACATCCAAGTCGGTTCATAAATACGCCTGTTATTACGTGAGAAAAATCAGGACGGTTCAAAATGTCAGCCACGCTAGAAATTCAAAATGCTATAACTCAGCCATTTCTTAAGATATAGACGAAACAAAAACTGCTCCCGAATTTTTTTATCAAGGTCAAACACATAAGAAGAAAATATTTTTTCAATTTTCAATTTTTGGTACCACATTTCAAATTTAAATTTTTCTTAAAAATTTAAATGGCCGCCATTTTTAAACAAGATGGCGGGTGAAGCTGGCCAACGAACCCGGTCGAGACATTGGTATGTACTATGTATAAACGAAGTTACATCCAAATCGGTTCATAAATACGCCTTTTATCGCGTGACAAAGTTCAGGACGTTTCAAAATGTCAGCCACGCTAGAAATTCAAAATGCTATAACTCAGCCATTTTTTAAGATATAGACGAAAAAAAAACTGCTCCGAAATCTTTGTATAAAGGTCAAATACATAAGAAAAAAATATTTTTCCATTTTCAATTTTTTGGTACCACATTTCAAATTTTAAATAAAAAAAAAATTTAAATGGCCGCCATTTTGAAACAAAATGGCGGATGAAGCTGGCCAACGAACTCGGTCGAGAGATTGGTATGTACTATGTACACACCGAATTACATCCAAATCGGTTCATAAATACGCCTTTTATCGCGTGACAAAATTCAGGACTTTTCAAAATGTCAGCCACGCTAGAAATTCAAAATGCTATAACTCAGCCATTTTTTAAGATATACACGAAATAAAAAGTGCTCCGGAATCTTTGGATAAAGGTCAAATACATAAGAAAAAAATATTTTTCCATTTTTAATTTTTTGGTACCGCATTTCAAGTTTTAAATTTTTTTAAAAATTTTAAATGGCCGCCATTTTGAAACAAAACGGCGGATGAAGCTGGCCAACGAACTCGGTCGAGACATTGGTATGTACTATGTACACACCGAATTACATCGAAATCGGTTCATAATTACGGGAGTTACAGTGTGACATAGGTCAGATATATATATATATATATATATATATATATATATATCAATTTTGAACGGAGGGTGGTTTCGGGGTCTGGGGGTCATGATCGATGAAAATATACCAAATTTTTTTGAAATCTCTTTCCTCCGAACGGCTGCAATAGGTAGCTTTTTTGTAAAGAAAGCTATCTAAAAAATAATAATTTAAGAAATTAAAAAGACAAAACAAAAATTAAAGATGCCAGCACTAACTGGTGCTGTCAGTCCTAAGCTTATATAACGTCTGAAGGTTTTAGTATGGTCAGAAACATCTCCATACTGTCCATTTATCCGAACTTTTGCTTATCCGAACTAGGGTCGGTCCCGACTTGTTCGGATAATCGACGCTCTGCTGTATAGACGAATTAAACAAATTTTATATTGCTTTTTCTTAAATGTGACTTAAAAGTCCCGTCGCGGCATAAAGGGTTAAGTATGTTAAAATAATTCAAAAGTAGTTTATTTAGCTTAAATTTAAAGTTTATTTTAATATACTTTTACTTTATTAATTTCAATGTAAGTGTAGATTATTTGGATTGCTATAATATTATACTTTTATTATTTTTATTGCTATTTTACTATTTTCTTTTTTTACCTCTAATAAATTCACTGACTTAACTATGAAAACTTAGAAATATTTTTGCTTTCGAGTTAGAGGAAGATTAATATTCTGCTATACTACATTAATCTAAATAAAATAAAATCATAAGACAATTTAATAAGAAAGCACTGTTACTTCTACGACGGACAAACTACGTATTTAAAAATGAAAGTGACGTATGTGAACTAAGTGACGTATTAAAATGAATGAATCGGCAGTTAAATATTTTTCATTCTACAAAAGTTTAATCCAGAGTACTACTACCTCTACTACGAATTATAAACTTTCCCATTTTAAATGAAGTGACGTATTTGAAATGAGTGGAACGGCAATTAATGAAAATATTCCCTGACGATGACTGCGGATTTCGCAGATTGAAAGTACTAGGAAATTTAAATAAAATGTATATTTCTAAACTTGTAACATTTGTAGCACAGTATACTCGCAATTTAACGACTTTCACGGGACCTCAGCAAATAGGATGTTAAATCGTATGGTCATTAAATCAAATGTTGCTAATATTGGTTGATTTTAATGCACTTAAAAAATACCCAGCATTCTAATGTAGTAAAAACTACTGATTTATACAATTTTTTAAAAATATATTTGTAGTATTTAGGTCTAATTTTTTAGATTTATAAAATGGTTACAAATTATGGAATAATTTTATAAGAATTTAAACACTTTACAAAATAAAAAAAATGACTTAGTTAATTAACATTTTTTGAATAATCATGTTATACATTTTAGGTAGCTTTCTTTACAAAAAAGCTACCTATTGCAGCCGTTCGGAGGAAAGCGATTTCAAAAAATTTTGGTATATTTTCATCGATCATGACCCCCAGACCCCGAAACCACCCTCCGTTCAAAATTGATATATATATATATATATATCTGACCTATGTCACACTGTAACTCCCGTAATTATGAACCGATTTCGATGTAATTCGGTGTGTACATAGTACATACCAATGTCTCGACCGAGTTCGTTGGCCAGCTTCATCCGCCGTTTTGTTTCAAAATGGCGGCCATTTAAAATTTTTAAAAAAATTTAAAACTTGAAATGTGGTACCAAAAAATTAAAAATGAAAAAATATTTTTTCTTATGTATTTGACCTTTATACAAAGATTCCGGAGCAGTTTTTGTTTCGTCTATATCTTAAAAAACGGCTGAGTTATAGCACTTTGAATTTCTAGCGTGGCTGACATTTTGAAACGTCCTGAATTTTGTCACGCGATAAAAGGCGTATTTATGAGCCGATTTGGATGTAATTCGGTGTGGACATAGAACATACCAATCTCTCGACCGAGTTCGTTGGCCAGCTTCATCCGCCATTTTGTTTCAAAATGGCGGCCATTTAAAATTTTTTTTTAATTTTAAAATTTGAAATGTGGTACCAAAAAATTGAAAATGGAAAAATATTTTTTTCTTATGTATTTGACCTTTATACAAAGATTTCGGAGCAGTTTTTGTTTCGTCTATATCTTAAAAAACGGCTGAGTTATAGCATTTTGAATTTCTAGCGTGGCTGACATTTTGAAACGTCCTGAATTTTGTCACGCGATAAAAGGCGTATTTATGAACCGATTTGGATGTAACTTCGTTTATACATAGTACATACCAATGTCTCGACCGGGTTCGTTGGCCAGCTTCACACGCCATCTTGTTTAAAAATGGCGGCCATTTAAATTTTTAAGAAAAATTTAAATTTGAAATGTGGTACCAAAAATTGAAAATTGAAAAATATTTTCTTCTTATGTGTTTGACCTTGATAAAAAGATTCGGGAGCAGTTTTTGTTTCGTCTATATCTTAAGAAATGGCTGAGTTATCGCATTTTGAATTTCTAGCGTGGCTGACATTTTGAAACGTCCTGATTTTTCTCACGTAATAACAGGCGTATTTATGAACCGACTTGGATGTACCTTGGTGTGTACATAGTACATACAAATATCTCGACCGAGTTCGTTGGCCAGCTTCATCCGCCATCTTGTTTCAAAATGGCGGCCATTTAAAAAAATTTAAAAAAAAAATTAAATGAGATACCAAAAAATTGGAAAATGAAAAAGATTTTTTTTGTATGTGTTTGACCTTAATACAAAGATTCCGGAACAGTTTTCCTTTCGTCTATATCTAAAAAAAAATGGCTGGGTAATAGCATTTTGAATTTCTCTTGTGGCTGACATTTTAAAACGACCTGATTTTTGTCACGCGATAACAGGCGTATTTATGAACCTATTTGGATGTAACTTGGTCTGTACATAGTACATACCAATGTCTCGACCGAGTTCGTTGGGCAGCTTCATTCGCCATCTTGTTTCAAAAGGGTTGCCATTTAAAAAAAAAAATTAAATTTAAAATTCAAAATGAGGTATTAAAAAATTGGAAAATGAAAAAGATTTTTTTTATGTGTTTGGCCTTGATACAAACATTCCGGAGCAGTTTTTGTTTCTGAAAATTTGTTTTTTTTGTTGATATCTTAAAAAATGGTTGATTTATAGCACTTTGAATTTCTGGCATGGCTAACATTTTGAAACGATCTTGTATTTGTCACGCGATAACACACGTATACGCCTATTTCGATGTAAGAAGGCATGTGGATAGTATACATCAACACTTCGACCAAGTTCGCTGGCCAGATTCATCAGCCATCTTGTTTCAAAATGGCGGCCATTAAATTAAAAAATATATATATATTTAAAGTGAGGTGCAAAAAAATTAGAAATTGAAAAAGGTTTCTTTCTTAAGTATTTGATCTTGATATAAGGATTCAGGAGCATTTTTTGTTTGTTTTTACCTTAAAAAATGGCTCAGATATAGCAGTTTCAATTTCTATTGTGGGTGACATTTTGAAAAATTTGATTTTTGCATGCGACAGCACTCCTATATATTAACCGATTCCGATGTGAGTGAGCATGTGCACAGCAATTACTAAGGTCTCGACCAAGTTCACTGCTTAGCCTCATCCACTATGTTGTCTTAAAATGACAGGCACTTTAAGAAATTGCCGAATTTGGCAGCCAAATATAAGTTACTTTAAAGAAAAGCAGCTTGGATAAAGCTGACTAATTTCGCGAAATTCGCATTCATTATATTGATAAAAATTAGTATTGAATCTCCTATATTCGGTTTCCACTAAATTGAGCTTCGTGTGTTTGCATGATATAAGTTGGCTTTTTTTAAATAAGGATTATGAAAGCTACCTCTTCCCCCCGGCACTGGCCGGAAGGACTTTTTTGCTTTAAATGGCGGCTGGAAACTTCCAGAATATTGCTTTTAATGTCATTGATTATCTAAAAGTTAGTCGTTAGAATTTTCTTCCTTTCCATAAATGTACCATACAACTTGATGGCATACTCTGCTTTTTTTTTAATATGGCACACCGTCAATTTTCTCGTCAGAAGAATTATTTGAAATGCCCAATCAGGATTTAGAAGGCTGCAGATTAAATCATCTTTTGAAAATATTTTCTCGCTTTTAAACTTATCGTCTTCGTCAACATAATCTTCAAATGTGAGATTTTCCGGCGAAACAACATGTTTTCGTAATGCTTGCATATTAGATTCGGTGTTCTGTTTTTTCAACCCTTGGGCAGCAGGTTCAAGTTCTCAAGCTTGTAGTCCAAGGGCTGACGGCACAAAAACCTATGTTATCAAGAACAAGAAAAAAACCTTTATTTTATGAGAGAGTAGGGGTAGGGGAATCTAATGATCCATGTCTGCCGGAAGTGAAGTGGTGCAAAAGCTAAAAATTAATACCACCAGTGGTTCACTCGTAGGTTTATCATTGTGTTTCTCTGCTCCCAGTCCTCCATGTTTTCATACCTTTGTTTTTAGCACAAACAGAATGTACTGTCGGTGTTTGTGTTGTCGGCTCTTGGACTATTGGTTATTTAAATATCCGGCGGGATGGATGAAAAACAGTGTCTTGAAAAAACGTTTGCCAAGCATCATTTGCTATATGTATCGCCACTAAGAATTCGTTTTATAAATTTTGTTTACTTCTAAATTGATTAGAATACCATTGACTAGTTTTTTCGGTACATTTTTTGAAACATTGTACAACACTTTGATCCATACGCTGTAAAACGCATGTAACAATCGGGGAAAGAAAAATGATCTTTATTGCTTCTAGATTTTTAATTTCTGGAGAATGTGAAATGGAGTTCCCGAAGGTCGCTAAATCAAAATTCCGATTATTTGCGGGTCGTTAAAACGAGCGAGGAAAAACATTGTAAGTATTGAATAATAAAAATAAATTAAAAAAAATCAAAAACCCGACTGTGTAAAAAGAGAACTAATTAATTATTTCTTATCAATGTGAAACGAATTTTTATATTACTTAATTATTTTTGTTATTTACTTGTATTGATGACTTTTAAGCTGTGTTTAATTGTTAGTTCTATCTATAAACAGTGTTTTGATGAGGTCTATAGATGTCTATGATGATTAGAGTTGCAGTAAAGCTAGAGATCCTACCTACACAAGTTCCATGTTGTGTAATATTTAAACGGAGCTTCTGACTGTAAAATAGTCAATAACGCATCGTCTTCATTTTGAAAGACCTATCCAGTGATATGCCACTCAATAGGGTGCGTAAATTTTTTTCTTCTCTACCGCCATTTTCAATTTATAAAAACAAAACCTACCCTATAACCATCGGGCCGTTAAGACGAATTGATATAGACCTCATTCATTAAAATCCATCCAGCCGTTGAGATGTTTCGAGGGTATAAAGCAATCCACATACCCAGGTACGCGTGAAACACATAACCCTTCTTGCCAGTCGGATAAAAATGTTCGGGACTTCATGCAATGGTGGCTAAATCGCGAGGAGTCGCTAAATCGGGGGTCGTAAAATCGCAAGTCTACTGTATTATTATTTGTCGCCTTTTAAGTAAACAGAAAACGTTTTAAAGTTCATATTGTGTAGTTTATATCAGTCTATTTATTATATTTATTTTTAGGATAATCTGGAAAATACTGTTCATACGCATATGCATATTGAAAAAGTATTTATGTATATTTTTTTAGAATGAAAATAGTTTATTTAGTACAATTTTAATTACTTATACATATGCAAACGTGCATACACATGCTGAAAATACACTTACTGATATCATAATAAAATGCATAGGAAATCAATATTTTCCAAATTTATTAAAATAATTTCTGTCCGCAAACGTAACTTCTCGCACTAATATTTACACAACTTCCCATCTGTTGGCAGTTTATAAGATGTTAAATGAAATTTAATTTAACGAGAATTTTCGATTATCAAATTACAATATTTACATTAATCGTGAATAACTAAACGATAGAAAACTTCCATCTTTGAAAAGTTTAATTTCTACGGTCTTTCCGCGTTTTGCTTTTGTATTACAATGAACGAAAGTCTTATATTTTCCTTTAGTAAAGGACCGGTACATTTTATAGAGTTATTTATTTTATGTTTTTCAAAAGAAGAAAAATAAATTATCGAATTTCAGTAAGTTAACTTACTTTTTAAAGTTAAAATTATTAATTTCAATTTAAATCTTGAATATTTAGCATTCTTTAACAATATACTTTTGTTATTATTTTTATTTTTATTTTTATTTTTATTATTATTTAATATTTTATTTTACTTTGTCCACAAAAATCCAGTGACATAGGTTTTCTTTCGAGTTAACGAAATATTTGACGTATCCAGATTCTGTTGTACTATATTAATCTAATTGCTATAAATTTTAGGATAATTCAGAAAAAATGTACTAATTTTGTTAGATAATTTACATATAAGCATTTATAGATATACAGGGTGCGCCACATATTGGTGCAAACTTAAAAAAGTCATAATAAAAAAAGTAATGCTCGAAAAATATTTGGTTTGCACTAATATGATCAGAGGGACATTGGATTTTTTTTACATGTATAGAAAATTATTCCAAAAGTCACTGAAAGAGGGCGCTCTAACGTCATACTGAGACGTTTTATGCAAATCAGGCTGACACAAACTGACAATGAAATAAATCACAATAACATGACACTGTGCATTTATTTTAAGGTGACCAGGTAAGCGAAATTTGGGGAAAAAATCGATTTTTACTTTTTATATCATTAAATAGTTTAAACTTTTATTTTTCCAACAATGTGTCACACATGGTTATACATTAAAAAAAGATTTGTTGGAATTATCCATTCTTTCTAAGAGTACTTCACAGCTTAATGGCCATTTAAATCTTTGATTGACTTCTTCTCAAAACTTGGATTTTTCATGTTTGTGTTCCTTTTTTCCAATATCTATTAAACTTAAGAATTCAATTTTTTTAAATACTTTTATTATGCTATATTGTATACTTTAACTCGGGGATTTAATGATTTGTTGAGAATTATTTATTTTATGCAGTGAAATCTTACCAAAAAATGCTAATTTAAAAATGCCTTTCAATAAATAATTAATAATTAATTTTCAGGTTCACTTAGAAATAAAATGGTCTGTTGAAATACGTAAAGCATGTTACTCAAACTACTTTCAAAATTCTAGACCTCTATCTTTCATCATTTCTGAGTAAAAGGTACATAAAGTTGGTGTAATTTAACATGGCAGAGATAGAGCTTACCCGGTCAACTTAAAGCAAAATATGTTCAACATGACCACCATCACCAGGTATTAGGCAAGTGAGGCACATCAATACGGCTATTACAGCTTAGTGTAGTATATTGACATCGATGCCAACGACGGTCCGTCGAATACCACATCAGTTAGTTACACCAAAGTAGCTGTGGAGCACCCGGTACACACGAGAGTTTAAGTATCTCCATAACCAAAAATCTGGAGATTGTGAGGGCCACTCAAACATACAACCTTGACTTATCTCTCGATCTTCAATGAAAATGTCCAACCGCTGCCATCGAAATACTCAAGGCCAGAGGACACGAGCTGTGACGTCATCCTTAATCGACGGATTTCTCACTAGTGTTGAAATTCACACCGGAAAATTTTGAATAGCAATTTTATTTTATTTTATTTGTGGAAAATCTATCCCATAAAACAATAATAACCATTTACACTTACTGGTGATAATTCGAAATCCCTAAATAATAATACAAAAAAATGCGGATTGATACAGTGTTGCCACATCTGGTTGATTTTTTTATTGGGGGATTCCAAATTCTCATAAGTAAGTTTAGATAGTTATTGTTGTTTTATAAGATGAAAGATATTTCACAAATAAAATAAAAGAAAATTGCTATTCAAAGTTTTCCGGTGTGAATTCTAACACTAGTGAGAAGTCGGTCGATTAGTGATGACGTCACAACTCGTGTCCTCTGGCCTTGAGTATTTCGATGGCAGCGGTCCAACAGGAACGTGGACGATCCTCCAAAACCCAGTTTCATCAAAACGTCGTACTAAATTTAGTATTCCATTCAATGAAATAGGGATTTTTTGCGCCTTCAGTCCTTTCTCCGCGAAACTTTTGCCAATGCAATAGTTGAGGATTCACCATTCTTCCAGAAATGTCTAAGCACCAACGTTCGATTTGGTAAGGATAGCTTGCTGCCGAGATCGGATGAGGAATCCATTTCCAGCCAGCTGTTTTATTGCTAGCCTGATTTGCATAAAACATCTCAGAATGACGTGCGAGTGCCTTCCTTCGGTTACTTTTGGAATCTTTTTTTATATACAGGAAAAAAAAATACAATGTCCCTCTGATCATATTCGTGCAAACCGAAATTTTTTGCAAGCATTACTTTTTTTATTATGGATTTTTTAAATTTGCACGAATTTATGATGCACCCTGTACATATTTAGAAAGTACTTATGTATATTTTTCTAGTACGGAAGTAGTTCATTTTGTATGATTTTAATTAGTTATACAGATACAAATGTGTATATGCGCACTGAAAATAGAGATACACATATACATACCTTAACAAAATGCATAGAAAATCAATATTTTCCAAATTTATTAAAATAATTTTACTCAGCAAACACAATTTCTGGCACTAATATTTACACAACTTCCCATCTGTTGACAGTTTATAAGGTGTTAAATGAAATTTAATTTATAGAGAACTTCCAATTATTAAATTCGAGTGTTTACATTAATCTTGAATAGCAAGCTATTGAAAACACCAATCTTTAAAAAGTTTCATTTATACGGCCTTTTCACGTTTAGCTTTTGTGGCCCGGTGAATGAAAAATGCTTTTTTTCCTTTAGAAAATATTCAGTATATTTTAGAAAATTATATATTTTATGCTTTTGAAAAGAAAAAAATGAATTATCGAAGTTTAGTTTCATCATGGTAAAATAATTCAAAATTAGTTCATTTATCTTACTTTTAAAGTTTATTTTAGTATATGTTTATTTTATTAATTTCAATTTAAATGTAGAAAAATTAGCATAATTTGATATTATACTTTTATTATTTTTTAATTACTATTTTAATATTTTTTTCGTATTTTGTCCTTAGCAAATTCAATGATTTAATTTAATTGGAAATATTTTTTCTTCCGAGTTCAATGAATTCAATGTATCGAGAATTTGCTATATATAGCACACTATATTACCCTATAGGGTAATTCCGGGATTTACGACGCACATTTTCTTGAATGTGTGTATAAAGTTCCATGGTGGACATAAAATTTTAAAAATCCTCTTGTGCTGTTTAATGTTAAATATACAACCCGTGTACTGCGGCAAAAAAATTCAAAACAAATAATTAATATTTTTTAACAATTTTTTTCTAAAACGTTACACTGCGGCTCGTCAACCGTACATTCAAGCTGAGACGCCGCACTTGTGCGGTAGTTATGCCGCGCTTGTAATAAGAACAGAATGAAATTATAAATAAAAATATTAAAAAAATATATATTCATATCTGGACTATAATTAACGATGTAATAACAAAATGAAACTAAATGAGTACAATGAAACGTATTAGTAGATTCAAATTAATAATTGTTGCATACTTTCACTATTAAAATTATCAACTTATTTTTTTTACATTAAATTGTTATTTCAACAACAACGTAACATCAGTGTATTAGAAAGGGAAAAGAAAAAAGTAAAATTGTGTTTACATAATTTATTTGTTAACCCTTTCAGGACAGGTGGCTTTTACACAAATTTTATTCGGTTGGTACCAATTTTTTAAAAGAAGTTGCCTTTACTTAAATAATCATGAAAATGCTCTAATTAAACAAAGCAAATATTACTTTTCTTTTTTACTGTGCCAGAAACAAATTGTGTAAACTCTTTATGAAGATGCTTATATGTACCTATGGTCCCGAATGGGTTAAGAGACCTGTTTTTTCGATCACAATCTACAGAAAAAGTGTCGAAAAAGCAGTCTTTATGTAACTACATTTAAACACATGATGCAACGAAGCCAATTTTTAATTATTATCATCTTGACTCCTTTGGTTTTAATAAACTTGATAACACGCCTAACATGGTTAGTCTGTGCAAAAAGAAAAGGAAAAGTTAATAACACTTAATCATCCCGTACAAAAGAAACTGCGGCATTCATCCCATTTTGCATGGTGCAGACGTCGGTCATCACAGTTACCTGCCATCGCTAAGGGGAATGGTGTAACCATACACACATTACTCTATACAAACCCTACACTTAGTTTTGACTTAGAAATCATGCATGCGTTTAGTTATTAGTGTATGAAAAGTATTTAAACATAACGTGTTTAAATGTTTGGACAGTGAAATCATGCACTTACGTCAAATTAAGGATTGTACTTCTACAAGTAAACACCGAAATGGGATTCACGCTATACACTTATTAAAATAATCTCATTGCGCACCTATACTGTGCGTTTGACAACCATCTACTGATAATTACAAGAAATACAAGGGGTGCGGCATCTATCCCGTATGCGGCGACTCTCCCGGAGTTACCCTACTACATAAATTTAATTATTATTTATCATGTATATATATATATATATATATATATATATATGAGAGACCCTAAAAAGTATTGTCCAGGTTAATTTAAAAAACTATCCGATGGATTACTTCACGTTTTATACCAGCAAAAACAGAATATTCCCGCGGTCATTTGTATCTATAATATACCTATATAACCATAATTTTTATAATAAAATTTCGTATTTTATTGTGATTTTTTACGCATAGGTTGCTAGTGGTCATTATTTGGCGGCCTTTATCAGTGGTTAAGAAATTAAAACGGCTATACTAATTAGAGAAAACTAATTTAAAATAAAAAGGATAAAATAAAGAAACAAAACCGTTTTAATGAGAGACAATATTATAAAACAAAAATATCTAACTTAAGCATGAAATGAATATTTATAAAGCTTTAAAATAATTCAATGTGAAAGATTGCATTTGATACAATATTTGGCGATTTATCGTTTTCGCCAGGTTAAGAAAAATGCGTCTGAAAATTGATTAGATAAAATGTGAGTAACATTCTTTATTTTTTATTTTAAATAAATTTTCATTTTTATCAAATTCTTACATTATGTGTCTTACGGGACAAACTAGCAAAAGTAATTGCAAAAATGGTTGTACTTGTTTTAGGATAATCTGGAATAAATCTACTAATTTTGTTAGGGCATTTACATATAATGATAATTATACAATCATACACATATCGTCACGCGCTAAAAAGCGAAAATTACAAATAATAATAATAATAATAATAATTTTGTGTATTATGCCACTAACAGGTTCTGCTCCAGGAAAAGTGTCATAATAGTACAAGTAAAACAGGATGTTTTTCAGAGACAACTGATGGCCATTCATCAAAATTTGGAAAGAGGTTCGTTTTGGCACTAGAGATGAAGATCCGATGAGTCTCTAAAAAATAAAGTTGTTGTATCATGTTTTTGGGGAGCAAAATGGGGAGTTGGGCACTTTAACTAAGAGAGGGCACTTTAACTAAGAGAGGCATTTTAACTAAGGGAGAGAAGGAAGCTCAAAATTTTTAAAGTAAGGCAAGCGAGGTATTGTTTATTATATATTTTAAAATTCGAAATCGAATGACATGATCATTTGTTACAAAGTCATGACAGGTTTTATGAATAGTAAGTTGAAAGTTATACTTTGGTACATGTAAAATAGCTTTTAAAGCAGCAAATGATGGTCATTTTCGAAAATTTGGAAAGAACTTCGTTTTGGCACTAGAAATGAAGATCCGGTGAGTTTTCCCCAAGAAAGTGATTTATTGTGTTTTCTTTTTTTGGGGGAGGGGGAGGAGAAGGGGACAAAATGGAGGCATTTTTACTCAGAGGGAGAACTTATCTTTTTAGGTGCGTTCGTAATTATATAAATACATAGCACCTATAGTCGTCGTTCAGTCCGTCCGTCTTTCCGTCCGTCCGCATATAACAGAGCAAAAACTACCAAACCGAATGGTCTGAAATTTTAAATAGATAATTGTTGCAATATTTTGTCGAGGCATTTCAAATTTTATGAAAATCGGATGTATAGTTTAATGACAGGGACAGTCAAAAGTTTTCCGCTACATTACGGAAAAGGGAAAAAAATATCTCCAGTGCATTTTAATGATGTTACAGCCCTTCGAACAGAATGAAATGGATATACACTTATTCAAGCACACTAAAATATACATTCAGTACATATGCGGTGCAAAAAACATTTATAAAACTAGCTATACTATGAACGCACCTCATTTCCCACGTTTGACGTGCAATTTCCAACTTGTTTTAAATAGGTTAAGTGGGGTACATTTTATTATGTACTTGAAAATTCTGAATCAAACGGCACCGTCCGAATGACACACACTTTATGAATTTACAGCACAATTTTATTACGCCTAAACATAGCAAAACAACTTAATTTTTTGGTGAGTCATCGGGTTTTCATTTCAGGTGCTAAAACGACGATCTTCCCAAATTTTCATGAATGGTCATCAATTGTTCCTGTGAAAAGCTACTTTGCCTGTACTAAAGTATAATTTTCAACTTTGGCTTCATAAAATCTGCCGTAACTTTGCAACAAATGATCATATCGGCTTAGACCTCATTCGATTCAGATTAAAAAATACATAATAAACGATACCCCATTTGACCTATTTAAAATTTTTGAGTTTCTCTCCTTTCTGAGTTAAAATATCCGCTTTCACCTCAAAAAAAAAGGTAAAACAACTTTATTTTTTGAGGACTCATCGGACTTTTATTTCTAGTGCCAAAACGAAGTTCTTCCCAATTGTTTTGTGAATGGCCAGCAGTTGTCGTATATTACTCAATATTTGGTCTATTTTTACCCGTACTATAACAGTAGTTATCCGAAAGTCTGCTAGATTACTAGTCCAAGAGCCGACAGCACAAAAACCTATGTTATCAAGCACAAGAAAAAAAACCTTTATTTTATGGAAGAGTAGAAGTATGGGAATCTAATGATCCATGTTTTCCGGAAGTGAAGTGGTGCATAAGCCAAAAATTAATACCTCCAGTGGTTCACTCGTAGGTTTATCATTGTGTTTTCCTGCTCCCAGTCCTCCATGTTTTCATACCTCTGTTTGTAGGACAAACACAATGATAAACCTACGAGTGAACCACTGGTGGTATTAATTTTTGGCTTATGCACCACTTCACTTCCGGAAGACAGGGATCATTAGATTCCCATACTTCTACTCTTCCATAAAATAAAGGTTTTTTTTCTGGTGCTTGATAACATAGGTTTTTGTGCTGTCGGCTCTTGGACTATTCACCATGTGTCACTTTCCACCATAAGAAGGTGGCAAAGGGCAGTAAGGATAAATTTACTCAATCCTCCCAATCTCTTCTACGTCTTGATTCTTGAGTGTTTTACTCTTTTAAGTTCGCTCTGGACTTTACACATTTCACGTCAGATGCGGGTATTTTAAAATAAACAACAATAGGCGTGCAGGGCATTTTAATTTTGCATGCCCTGATGTCCAATAAAAGGTCTTTTTCTGAAGATGTACAACCACAGAGGCGTGGTTTTAAAATTCGTGGGTAATGTCAATGCCACCTAAATAAGGGAGAAAGCCTTCACACACTTTGTTGTGACGTCACGAAATGTCACATGAAACAGGGAAAACATAATAATTAAATTAGTAAATAATAATTAAGAACTCCGCGAGGACAACGAAATTGAAACATGCAAATGTTTCAAATTTTTTTTATTGTTTTCAATCACTTTGTGTGACGTTTCGTGACGTCATAAAAAGTGTGTCACGGCATTCTGCAGTCTACGGGGCGTTGGTAATGTCCGTTACAGCTGCATGCAGAGTTAAGTGCTACAGTTTTACGTTACAGTAAAGAAAAAAAAAAAAAAAAAAGACAATCTTTTCTCTCTTCTGGGAAATATAGTATGTGTTACTTTTCTTGAAGGTGAATAATATACATATTTAAAAATACTTGTGTATAATTTTATTGAATGGAAATATTTATTTTATTAACAACTTTATATTTGTGCTATTTTAATTACTTATACAGATACAAACGTGAAGATACATACTGAAATTACCACCTACTCATATCTTAACAAATGCATGGAAAATCGATATTTTAAAAATTTATTAAAATAATTTTACTCCACAAACACAATTTCTGGCGATAATATTTACACAACTTTCCATCTGTTAACATTTTACAAGATGTTAAATGAAATTTAATTTATTGAGAATTTCCGATTGTCAAATTCGAGGTGTTTACATTAATTTTTAATAATCACAGCAACAGAAAACTCGATTTTTTTTTGTATTTCTACAGACTTTTCAAGTTTCGCTTTTGAGTTAAAACGAATTTAAATGATTTGTTTTTCTTTAAGAAAGGGTTAGTAATTTTTGTGTATTTATTTATTTGTTTATTTCAAAACTAAGAAAAGGAGTTTTCAATTTTCAGTTTCGAAATGAGAAAATAACTGAAGACAGTTTATTTCGCATAGTTTTAAGTTTACTTTAGCATACTTTAGTAATTTAAATCAAAATGTAAAATATTTTGCATAGTTTAATATTGAACTTTCATTTTTTTTATCGTTTTAATATTATTCTTTTATTTTGTCTCCAATATATTCATTCATTTAATTCTGAAAATATTGCGAATATTTTTTCGAATTCTACTTTATGTCATGATCTAACAGATTATGTAGTTTGATGAAATTCCGTGCATTACGTTTTCATATATCGGTAAAATCGTTTAAATCCTGAAAACTTTAGCGTAGTAGCGCCGCCTGTTGTGAGATTCACACCAAAATCTAACCAGCAAAATCTTATGTCAACGTCTAATTGAATCTGAAGTTTGATGAAAATCTTTATAGTAGTTCTTGAAATAGAGCTATTACGGAAATCGTAAAAAAATGCAGCATAACAGCGCCACGTGTTGGACGATTATCACCAAAAAACTAATCATCATCAATGTATATC
Organism: Maratus speciosus; assembly: GCA_963932465.1. Classification (NCBI taxonomy): domain Eukaryota; kingdom Metazoa; phylum Arthropoda; class Arachnida; order Araneae; family Salticidae; genus Maratus; species Maratus speciosus. The sequence goes on along the minus strand of OZ010798.1, from coordinate 159,561,904 downwards.
AAGCTCTAACTGAATCTAAAGTTTTATTAAATTTGTGCATCAGTTCTTGAGGTAAAGCTTCCACAAAATTTTTGTCACAGACAAACAAACTCAGAGACCGTTATTTTCTAAAAACAATCAAATCGTTTTCAGGACCTTCTAAAACATATGAATCTGTTGAAAACCGAAGTCGACATTTTTCACGAATCCCATACTTTCTTCTCGTAAAGAAAGTAAAAATGTAAACTAGAAAACAGGAATTCTGCTTTTTCAGAATTTAGTGTCGCACCCGATGAAAAAAATATATACATATGTATATAAATATAGAGAGTACAAAACGTATTTCAACTTAAAGACTTAAAAGACACGCTTTTATTTAAAAAACACACGCTTTTATTTTATATAAAATTACGTCATCCGCATCCATTGAAGAAATCTTCATTTGCGATCCAGTTTTACACAACATCTACTGCAAAGTACGCACAGGACGTCACTATCGCTGAATAATACACAAATACAAAAAGAGATGTCGTCATTCAAGAAACTCGTGAAAAAAAATCGGCTATCTAAAGATTCATATACCTTCATTTGTTTGTAATATTAATATAGATACTTAAAATTAAGTTTGGTTTATATTAGCTCTATGTTTTATCAGAAATCATTCATTTATATTTTTTCAGTATAACACGTATTTTAATTACATTTTTTAAAAGTTGTTATGGGAAAATTGCAACAAAAAGATAGAACTACAATTTCTAACTATTTTTACTTTACTTTCTACAGAAATGGAGTACTTGAGTTACCAAAATTAAACAAATGGCAATAAAAACTACAAAAAAAAAAAAAAAAAAAAAAAAAAAAAAAAAAAAAAAAATCAATTGAAATGTTGTTTGCAAACAAATTGCATTTAAAAGTACTTTCTTTTCCAATACAACAGTATAAAAATTGAAAATATGCGATGCTTAGAAGTTAAAAAAATTGCAGTAGAGTTTTTAATCGTACAATGACACATTTGCTTTGTTTTATGCCTGGATTATACAACGAAACGTTATTTTTTGGAGACGGTACTTTAATAGCTGGGAGAAAGAAATATCATACCGGGGGCTAATAAGAAAAAATACATTCAAACAGCTTTTCAAATTTTGAAGCCATTCCAATAAGTGTTATTTGCAGTTGGTTAAAAATGTCGGTTCTTTTGGAGTGAAAGGGCTGCTTCTTTTCTTTGTTCACTGCATTTCGAAAAACACAATACACATGACTAGAACTTAAAAATGTTTTCTGCCTTAGGAAATTAGTAAAAAAAGTAAAATATTAATAACTACTGTATGATAAATGTGAATTTTTTCCTTAACCATAAAAATTCTTTCACCATTCGTAACTATGAGAAGAAAATAATTTAATTAAATTTTAACAAGCTGAAAATATTTATTTAGAAATATTTGTACTACCTTAAATTGCAAGTTTATGCATCGTCTTGCGCTTCCAAAACCTCATTTATATTTCTGAAGTCTTGAATACTTTCTGCCTTAGGAAAGTAATTAAAATGTTAATCAAAAATCAACGATAAATATGAATGTTTACATTAAACATTAAATCTGTCATAATTTGTAATTAGGAGTCGAAACTAATTTAATTAAATTTTATGAACGAAAACATATATTTCAAAATGCATTTTCTAAATTTTAAAACATTGAGTTGATGTATAGCAAATTAACACCTTTTATTAATATACTAATTTTAATCGCTAAAACATGTAAATTAAAAATAGTTTTATTCGACTGTTTACATGTTTCGACTCTACTAGAGCCATTTTCAAAACAGATAAATAAAAATATTCTGAAATTGCACGGTCTATGAAACGCCATCAGTCAATTTTTCACATACACTTTCGATTATGCACGATATTAACCCCCAGTACGGTATACTATTTCTTTCTCCTAGCTTATTTTGTGCCATCCTCAAAATTAACGTTACCTTACAGAAGCCAGACGGAAAACAAAGCAGTACGATGAAATACTCTATAGCAATTTTTTTAACTTCTAAGCATCGCACATTTTAAAATTTTATACCGTCGTATTGGGGAAAAAAGTATTTTTAAATGCAATTTGTTTGAAAACTGCATCTCCATTTATTTTTGAAATATTAATTTTTTTGTAGTTTTTGGAGCCATTTGCTTAATATTGGCAAAGGAAGGAAAAATAGTTGTAAAATATTAATTATGTATTTTTGTTGCCATTTTTTTATAACAACCGAAAGAAAATGTAATTAAAATACGTACTATTTTGAAAAAAAAAATATAAACCAATGATTTCTGTTAAAACATGGAGCTATTATAATCTATATTTAATTTTAAATATCCACATTAATGTTACAAACAAATGAAAGCCTATGAATCATTAGAGAGCCCCCCCCCTTTTTTTTTTCTTGAGTTTCTTTAATGACGGCATCTTTTTCCTGCATTTGTGTATTATTTCGCGATATTGACATCCTATCCCTACTTTACTGTAGATGTTTAAGAGTGGATCGTAAATGTGGAATTCTTAAGCGGATGCGAATGACGTCATTTTACATAAAATAAAAGCATGTGCTGTAAGTCTTAAAATTGAAATATGTTTTGTTCTATTTATATATACATATATATATATTTTTTTTTTCATCGGGGGCGACACTAAATTCAGAAAAAGCAGAATTCCTGTTTTCTAGTTAATTTTTTTTTTATTATTATTTTATTTTCGTAACCATTGAGTAGCTCGAGCCATAATTTTCGTAAATTAAATGATGCTGCATTGTTACAAATTTAATTTTATAATATCCATGATTTTCCTTATAATGGATGGATAGTATAGAATGCAGGGAAAAATTATTTTGCTTTCATTGAAATTTATTTGGATGGATTCTTCTTGAAACAGGTTTGTGGTTTTTCTATAAATCTAATATCAGCTATATGCTCCTTTTTTCTATACAGGTATCCCCCGACTTACGTAAGTAATACGTTCCGTAAAGTTTTACGTAACTTGAATTTTACGTAAGTCGATTTTTAAAATTGCATAGGTAAAATTTTGTAAGAAAATGCAATATTTATTATATATATAAATTTATATGTATATACACACATGTATATTATTTACACAGTAATATTTTATAAATAAAGCATCATGCGACAGTATTTCCTCGTATATAAACTATAAAAGTATGAAAAAATATAAAAACAAACTTATAGAACACTTTTCAAATATCTTGTGGAGTACGGAATTTATAAATCTAACATTGATGAATCGATTTATAACAATTTTGAATCTACATCAAACGACTATAAAAACAAGAAATAATTAAAAAGGACTAATTTAATCTATTATTCATGAACTTCGGATGGTAAGACAAATGAATAGCACTCACAAACTAAAATAATCCTCGATAAGCATAAACTGTATTTATTATGAATTAGATAATTACTATATGAATAACTAACAATAAAGATTAAGTTGTTTTACTATAGATTTGATTGTATATACCAATAAAAATATAATTCTATCTAATATATAAACTATATTACGGTTGTGTTTTATATCTATATATTTTATTTATAAAATAAATATCAAAAGTATGCAACCGCGTATCAAATGCGCTAATACGTTCACAAATGTAATTTTCGAGTTTTATTACGTAATTGCGAATTTACGTACGTTAAGTAGCGTAATACGTACGTCGGGGATGCCTGTACTTAAATTTACTGCTAGTCATACCAATACGTGCATAATATGAAAGAATACGTCAAAAATTGATTGATGGTGTTACATAAACAGTGCAATTTTAGAATATTTTTCTTTATTTGTTTTGAAAATTACTCTAGAAGAGTCGAAACTTGTAAACAGTCAAATAAACCTATTTTTATTGTTTTTAAAGTTTTAATTTACACCTTTTAGCAATTAAAATTAGTACATTGAGTTAATTTGAATGAAATATCAAACAAATGTAAACTTCCTCAAGAACTTCTTCAAAAAAAAAAAATGTAAAACGGATCATTGTAAACTTCCATCAAACATTAAAGTAAATACAATTTGTAAGTAGGAGTTTATTTTTTTTATCATTTGCATTTGTATATGAAATAAAAATATTTTAGAATAGATCGTTTGAGCTGAATAAATATTTTGACTTTATTTATTTTATTTTATTTTGTTTTATCAAGCTAGACACATTTTTTTTGGGAAAAGTTTTCATTACTTTCAAATGCAAATGCACTCATATCATCCATTTTAGGTAGGTTTCGTAAGAAATACTACGTATTGCAGTCGTTACCATGGTGCGACTTTTGAAAAATTCCTTCATAACTTTTCATTATATGATCCCAGGGACCCAAAACCAACCCCACCTAAAAAAATTATATATGTACTAAATTTTGTTCGCACGATAAATGTCGCAATTATGCACGTATCGTCTTCAAACTCGCCAAAAACATTGAGGTGGTTAATATCTCAGCAAGACTGCAAATGGAAAAATCGGCTCAAGGGGGTGGAAATGGGGATGGTTAAAATTTTGAATACCACTTCAACATGATTCTGAAAAAACCAGCTCTTACAGAAAAATGACAGGAAAAAATAAACATTTTTCGTTATAGCAGTTGCCAACAATAAAAAAAAAATAAAATTCTCACCAGAACAGTTACTTTTCTATTGCAAGATTTACACGTGAAAAATGAAAATAAAAAAAAAAGTTTGACGAATTGGAAAAAAAAAATTGAATATTACGTCATAAGTTTTCTAGAGCAAGATTTCCACGTGAAAACTGTAAATGTAAGAAATAGTTTGACGAATTAAAATATATATATATATATTACGTCATATTGGAAATATAATGGACGTGAGCAGGTGAATATGAACGTCATGTGAGTTTGAAAAAACTTATTAAAACATGATAAAAACCCGACTATGGAAATATTAACATATTTTAACATTTTGAGGTTCTATGAATTTGTTTTCGCCATTTTTAAACCTATTCCACATATATGCGTGTGTATACACACACGCATATATATTACACGCGTGTATATTACAATTTTCACAAAAAGTTTAAGTTCCTAGATATCATTCTTAGTGAAGAAACTGGGTTTATCTCTAATCTTGATTTAGGTTTTGTTGATGAAATTAGTACCCAACTTCGAAATCTACCTCCTCTGTAGGCCGAGCGGTCGGGGATTTTTTAAAACGTGATATACATCAATGAGCCTAAAAATATCTTTGCCGTAGAAGAATAACGAATTTTGGAAAGATTGAGTTAATTTTTGTCAAAAAATTTCGTTAAACAGAAATGGTTACATTAAACATCAAAGCATCATAATTACTTGAATTTAGAACATGAAAATAATTTAATTAAATCTTATCAAGATTAAACTTTTTTTTGAAATATTGTCACGCATGCATTTGTTTTACATTCAAGTGCAAATTACACGAATATCATGCATTTCCAGAAAAAACATAATATACGTGAGTGAAGCTACAAATATTTTCTACCGCATGGAAATGATAAAAAATAATTCTATATTTCATGAAGCTATATTTTAGCTATATTTTATGAAAACTATCTTAACTTGTAATAAGGAGTTGAAATAATTTTAATTAAATTTAATTAGCTGAAAACATTTATTTTGGTATATATTATCGTTAAACTCAAAGCATTTATTTCAAAACTAGCTGTTACCCGTGACGTCGTTCACGTAACATAAAAAGAAGAAATGAATTAATTAACCAAAACATTTCCCTTCCGATAATTAAAAACATATAAAAGAATAAACCAATTCTTTATCACATTTTATAGGAGATAATCTCTCTATATATATTACGCTATCGTACGTGGCACAGAAAGCGCAATTATTTTTTAATTGTTTAATGCCAACGCATCTCATTGGATATTGAAAAGCATTTAATGCATCCGCATACCTATAAGGGGGTTACCATAGGGCACCCTGTACTGTTGCCAAATATAGCCAAGTTTGTCCCCAAAAGTGGCGCCAACTTGGCGATATCTCTAATATTTTGCCAAATTCCCATAGACTTCCATTGTAAACCAATGGAGTTTACTTGCTTGCAGAAAATAAACAAATTGAGGTATTTTAATACAACAAAAACTAATATTAGCTTAAGGGACTGTATGAATTATATTTAAAACCTCTCGCTGCGTATTATTATTATTTTTTTTATCAAAATAGGTTCAAAAATTGCGCATTTTTTTATTACATGTTTCAAATCTATATACATAGCTGCCAACATCTTACGCTTTTTCAGACCACAAAAATTTTATAGTAAATTTTATCTTTTTAAATCGCCGTTATCTGCCGATTAAATAATTCAAAATTTTCTATTAAATTTTTGTGGTCTGAAAAAGCGGAAGAGTTGGCAGCTATGTATATATAGCTTAGAAGCTTAGTGTTTAAATATATAAACATTTTTTGTAAAAGAGTTCAGGATCTTAGATGGGATAGGATATTAGAAATTAGGCGATTAGAAATCAGGGCTGTCACTGGAGACTATTTTCATAGTCTCGCATTACTATTGTAAAAAAATCAATTTTGTAGTATAGTTATCTTGTTGTTAAAGTCTATATGGAATTTTAGTATTTAAAAAGTGGTCCCAATTGAATTGAAAAATAGTCGCCAGTGGAAAAAATGAATCCCCGAGGAAATCTCGGATTGTGCAAATTTCGCTACTTTTACGTTTCCCGAAGAAATCTCGGGTTGCGCAGCGAGAGGGTTAAGGGAGTCCAAGTAAATTAAATTATGAATAAAAGTAACATGATGCAATGCTTAGCATGCTTTCCCAAACATAAATCTTAAGGGAGACCAAACTGGTCACCAAGGGCGGCTAGTATGAGTAATTTAAGATATTTCTTTATTATATGATCATTGACATAACTCAGGTTTATACGCTGAACCAGGATGTCTGTTTATATCATGAAATAATAAGAAAATATCACAGATGTCATATACGCACCGGGGTACCTAATTGTTGCCAAAATGGATTATTTTGCTTGACATGGTAACCCGGCTATTGTTGTTTATTTATTAATAAATTGTTTATTTACTTTAATTTTCTTTTAAAATTATATAAATTAATGAAACTTTTTATTTATTTATTGTTATTTCCTTTTTTAAGTAATAGAACATAATTTAAAAATTGGTATTCATGTACTGGTATTCGAAAACAATGTTTTCGCCAAATTGGCGTCAAAAACAGATCGCGCCAAAACAAGTGCGTATATGGCATCTGTTGCAAGAAAATTATCGGATGATACTTTTTTATATGTTTTACAATCATACTTGGCATCAAAGGTGGGCAAAGAAATGACCATCTAGAATATTATTAAGACTTTACCATACAAAAAACAAACCCATTCACAACAATGTATTTATTTTTGCACCAAATTTCTTTCTCTAAAAAAAGCAAATTGACTACGAACCCGATTACAGAACATAACCTTTCTATCTAGTTCATTTTTTACTTTTTAAGAATGAAAATACATATTTCCTGCTAATCATTACGTCATTTTCGACATTGATAATTTTACTGTGCACATTATTGACATTCGCTATCCATTTACTCTTCAAAAGTTTTTTTTTTAAATGTTAAATTAAAATTTAAATCTTTATGTTAACCGTGCGCAGATGATAAACCGTAAGTATTGATAACAATTTTCCTTAAATAATAAGAATTAATACAATAACACAATCTCATTTTATTGCAATATCAAAGCATATCCGTTTTATTTTGCATATATGACGTCACATTTGCCTTTATTCCGCACTTACTGAAAATTCATGCACCTTGTATTATTAAAAATATTTGAAAATTTCCGTTTTAATCTCTCAAGTGGAAATTAAATTATTATTCTAGGTTTTTATTTTGTGGCAACGAAAAAAGGAAGATGGTTAAATTTTATCGAAAAAATGCCAATTCATTGTGTATGAAAAATAATGAAATTTTGGATTATTAAGCAAAATATTTGAATAAAATAAATTAAACATAGCCTATGTTCATTTATGGGTTGTAATCCATCTATATCCAAAAATACAAAACATTAATTCATCCGTTTAGACGTAGAGTTCATTCAAACTTTCGGACACACATTGACATTTATAATATTATAAGGATATATTCGATTTATTTTGAAATGGAATGCACGCCTTTTTAAAAATATAACATACACGATCAAAGGTAAAAAATACTTCCTACGTTAAAAAAAAATAGTAAAACATTTAAAAAATCAAGTCAATTTTAAGCAAATATTACCATTATATGGAAATGGTTTCATTATACATCAAAATAGTCATCACACATTTTTATTAGGAGTTTAATATATTAACAGCTAAATTTTAAAAAGCTGAAAACATTTTGAAAATTATTTAATTCAAATTCAAATAATAAAAAATAGTCAATTAGTTCTTTCCGCCGCAATTTCAATAAGTTGATAGTTATTTTATTACTACAAATAAAATAAAATTGAACGATAAATATAAATGATAAATAACATTAAACATTAAAACTGTCAAGATTTATAACTAGAAGTCGATACTAATTTAATTAAATTTTAACAAACTGAAAACATTTATTTCTAAATATAGTATTTATTTTACTTTCAAATATTAATTACAGGGAGAATTCAAACTGTTCCTAATTTTGCAGTAAATTAATTAGCACTTATTTACAGTCAAACTAGGAGCTGGAAATTATTTATAAATTTTATCAAGCTGAAAATATTATTTCGAAGTATATAGGATGATTTTAAACATTTGGCAAAAATGGAAGACAAAATAAATGTATGAAAAAAAAAATAAAAATAAATAGAACAGTAATTGTTCAAAAATACAGGGTGTCATCGTTGAGTTTTGTTTTTCAATTTTTATTCAAATTTTCATCATTTCAAGGGATATTTTTTTCATACTTTATAAAAGGTTATTATTTTAAATTGTTGCCAATTGTAAAAACAGCGCAAAGAATAAAATTTTCTTAAATAAAAAAAAAATGTATTTACCCGTGAATACTCTATAAACAGAAAAAAAAATCCAAATTAGAATAAAATAATTACGTGTAAAAGTAGGTATATATTGAAAATTACGTAATAAAAATTGTATTTGTACGTGAATGTTAAATAGAATGAAATCTTTAAAATAATGAATTCATTAATATGTGTTAAAAGCAATAAATGGGGGGGGGGGGGGTATTACATCATTTTTAAAACGGTCTTATGATATCGTTACCAAACACTTTAAATTCCAGAATATATTTCACGGGACATATATATTTCATATTTAGAGATGATTTTTTTAAAACTTTTGTTGCAAATTCTAAGAGAACGAAAATAATAATATTTCCTTTCTAACAATAAAAATATTTGCACGTGAATATTAAAATGAGAAATACATTTTCTGTGAAAATTACGTCAGATATAAAACGATACATTTAAAATGTCTTATTTAAAATATTTTTCTTATAGCATTGTTGGAAAATCTATGTTGATTTTGTAAATTTTATATTAGCTTATATTCAAATAAATAACTATTTTTATTTAATCATGAAAACAGACGTTAGGTATCTTACAGTAACTGATTCGGCTTTAAAATCCCCCAGTAAAAGAGAAATGAATGGAAACCCGTTTACAGTGAGATTTCCCCTGGTTTTTTAATTTTAATTCATTCTCTCGTAATCTTTTTAAAGCCGACCAAATTAGCGTGCTTTTAGAGTTTGTGGTGTCTGAACAAGGCTTGGCGAGCTTAGCTCGTAGGCAGAGAACACTAGTAAAACATAATATCATTGACCTGTTCAAAAGTTACCTTGGGAAAACTGCTTTAACCCTTTCAGGGGCGGTGGTATGTTTATGAAACCACTTAATTTTAATTCCCAAAGGTCACAATGGCACGAGAATTTTGGTAAAATATTTTCCATTTAGTATGTAATTGAAATATAGCCTTTTTCTTATTTACAAATAAATTTGTTGGTAAATTCCAGTGCCATTCATTTAATTCAACACTTTAGCATTGTAAATGCTTTGCCCCTGAAAGGATTAAAAGAGCGTTTCGAGATAATTGTATAGCTGCTACTTTTACGTTTTTTTTGATACCACTAAAATTTAATAGAAATCTATCGACTTACTTTAATCGCATTATGTCGATTGCATAAGATATAGTGTTATAGGTATAAGGTTAAAAGTTAGTGGTAAGAAAAAATTGTAAAGTTGGCAGTTATATAACTGAATTTAAAGTTTTGCCTTCGCAAGCACCACCGGTCTGTTTAAGTCAAGGTTTACACCTCGCAGGACTGTAATAAAAAAAAAAAATTCTATCGGACCAACTGTAAGGTATTTTTAAAGGCTCAAACATTATAAAATTAACAGGTAAATTTTTTCGTCGTTTAAAACCTTTTCGGTCCTCTTAAATTCGTTAAAATAATTTCATTATCCAAACATGAGTTCAAATTTTAATAGTTCCGCTTTTCCGCTCCTCTTTGGATTACTTGGCAATCTATATATATATTACGCTATCGTACGTGACACAGAAATCGCGATTATTTGTTGTTTAATGGCAACGCTCGAATAAAACGCATCTCATTGGTTATTTAACAGCATTTAATGCATCACCATACCTGTAAGGGAGGTTACCGTAGGGGAGGGGGACCCTGCTTTGTCGCCAAATGCCGTCAAGTTTGTCACCTAATTGGCGATATATTGCCAAATATGGCGACCAAAATTGGCGATATCTCTAATATTTCGCCAAATTCCCATAGACTTCCATTGTAAACCAATAGGGTTTAGTTGCTTACAGAAAATCAACAAATTGAGATACTTTAATGCAACAAAAACTAATATTACCTTAAGAGATTATATTAATTCCCAGCAAAGAAAGAAACAGTGGGCCATCAGCTGAAAAAAAGATGGCAGCCAGCACTGCCATCAACGGTAAAGTGCAATGGTGCCATTACTTAAACCAGTACAAAAGTGTCCGTGCGCAATGCAGCTGGCTTATCAGTGATGGCCAACAGCAGGCCAGCATTGGTATGCCATCACATTACTTCAATCCGGTACTTTTCCTGCAGTGCTAGCACATATCCCACTGCTATTCCTTTGCTGGCCCAGCACTTTTCCTTACAAAATTTTTTTATGGAATTCTATTAAATAAACGAAGTATTATGGCTCTTTTTTCTATGAGCTAGTTTCACCAAGAGCTATAGAAATATCTGTAGAAGTGTCTATAATAGAAACGTCTATAGAAATATTTGAACTTGCAGCGGTTTCTATGTGGTCACCCTCCCAAGTACTAACCGCACTGGATGCTGTTTGGTTTTCGTGATCGGACATGAACAAGTACTTTCAGCGTATGCTACGACCGCTCGTAGTTTTCAAGCTCTCATTACACTATTTCAAGTTTGCTTCCTTTGTGATTTACGTTCCCAATGGTTAAACTGCTATAGAAATTATTGTATTGTATAGAAATCCTATATATTTTATATGCTTTTTTTATTAATGATTCTGAACTGTGTAAATTATGAAAACCGAAATCCTTTGTAACTTAGTAAAACCAGATTTAAGGAGAAAAAAAAAAGTGCGTTGAAATAAAGAATTTATTTATTTATTCATTTACTTATTTATTTTGACCCCACCAGTGGCCGAGAGGTTCTGCTCTCGAAACTGGTAGACGGGAGGTGTTGGGTTCGATCCCAATCGCGCCCGTCGGCCTAATCGTTCGAAGATTTCGTGGTTTTCTTCGAACCTTGGTTCTCCAAGCGTTAATACGGGTTAGGTTCCCTTAGAAAGACCCCCCACGAAGGGCACTCTCCCCTTAGGGCCTATATTCCTCGTGTTGATAATTGGCCGACATAAATACAACCAACCAACCTTATTTATTTTGTTGGTGGCAGTGGTGCTATATTATTTACAGTTTTTAAAAAAAATTAGCTTCAGAGCTTAAATTGTGTTAAGATATTCATTTCAGATTTGTGTTCAAATACTCAATGTCTTTGATATTCGCAACGCCATCTAGCGTAAGGGTTCCCAGCAGTAATACTGCAAAAGTTCGTGCACTTCCATGTATTGGTGGGCCAGCGCATGAGATAAAACGGAAGCCCACCAGAATTTTATCTGATGATTTCCAACAGCAAAATTGACTGAAGCTGTCCAGCAGTGGTCATACAGTGGTAGACCATTAGCCAGCACTTCTCCATCATTGCCAGCTCCTATCTTGCTGCTGCCCAGCAATTTCCTCTTTGATGGGTTATATTTAAGGGGGTCCAAGTAAATTAAATTATGAATAAAAGTAACATAATACAATGCTTAGGGAGACCAAACTGGTCGCCAAGGGTGGCTAGTAATTGTGTAAATCCCGAAGAACGTACAAGAAGATTATACTTGAAAAATATACAGCACATTTAATATTTTACTTAATTAGTTAATTCAGAAGCCATTGAACTTTGTTTATACATTTCTATAAAGGTAATATGCAGAGTGTTGCCGAATTCGAACGACAAATTTAGAGAGGTTATAGTTAGGAAACAAGAAGATGAAAATTTCCCACAGAACATGGGGTCGCAAACCACTCATTTAGTCACAAATAAAGGGTGTTTATTACTAACTGAACTTGGGTTGGGGGTAATAATTTTGAGAAAAATAAAACATTGCAATGAAAATACAGCGATATATATCTTGTTTTGTGTAAAATTTTATAATATCACGAAAAATTCTGGAAAAATAGGATGCTCAAGCAATCGGTGATACCGCATAAACTAGTAATCGCAGTCCGAAATGTGGAGCGTTAAGTGCATATTGCTGGCGCGTATAATGCAAACTTCTATCCCTTTCTTATATTATCACAATTACAACGAAGATGAGAATGTCTAAAAAATGTTTTATTATAATATACTTCAGTTTTCTGAAAGTTATTACCATCAATCCAAATTGAATTAGGGTACACCTTGTATTTTTGATTAAATAGGGTGACTGCCCATTTAGTTGATTGAATTTTTGAAACATTGCGCCATTTCAGGCGGAAATGAGTTTTACACGTGGCATTAGACATAATATTTTTGTTTGAATGTTGGAGCACCTGTTGTCACATTGTTATCAGCTGTCTGCTGTAACAGAAGCAATTTTAAGGAGTTTTTTTTAATTAGAAAATGTAAAAATTTAGTTTTTGATTATTTGGAGACAATTACGGTAAGTTAAAGTGATATACTTCCATCTTGCTTATTTTAACAAATAGTTTTATACGAATTATTGTTACACTAGATTAATTTTAACAGAATTAATCTAATTGGTTAATAAATCATATTAGATTTAAATTTCCAACTGGGCGAAAAATGTCCGAACCAGGATTCGAACCAGGGATCTTCTGGCTGAAGCCGCCAGTGCTCTACCATCTGAGATATCCCGTACGAATCTGATGGAACTTTTTCACCCAGCTAACCTTAATTATTATAGCATCTGGTCTGAAACCTAGTTCAGCTCAACAGAATTGTGTTAAATTTAATCTAGTATAATTACGTATCCAGCGATTTCCTGAGATTTATTCTGTTGAGCTGAACCAGGTTTCAGACCAGATTCTATAATCATTAAGGTTAGTTGGGTGGAAAAGTTCCACCAGATTCGTCCGGGATAGCTCAGATGGTAGAGCACTGGCGGCTTCAGCCAGAAGATCCCTGGTTCTGACATTTTTCGTCCAGTTGGAAATTTACATCTAATATGAATAATTGTTAATCACAGCTTAAGCATAATATTTAAAGGATTAATTTTTGAATTTTCGACAGATTTCTTCGATTGATCAACTACTGGTAAAATGGCAACTAAAGAAACAATTTGCTTATAATTTTGCTGCTATATAATTTCAGAAGATTTCATGTTTGTGCATTATAGAACATTCATTAAGGTTTGTAGAAATTATGTTAGTTTACTTCTAAAAGTTAAAAGGTAGGAAATAGAATAAAAGCCCCGTAGCACTGACCTTAATTTGATCAATTACTGGCTCGGTCACCCTACGTGGTTTGCACCCCCATTTTCTATAATAATTTTTCATCCTCTAGAGACCTACTATTACCACTCTGAATTTATTGGTCGAATTTGGCAACAGCTTGTATATATTTATGAAATGTATATAATTGGATTTCTGATATAAAATGTTTCACTCATTAAAATTATGGAAACAGAATCTCCTATCTCGTATGAAACAGTTTTGTAAAATATACATCAGAGATTTTCTGCTAAAAAGTTTCTAATTCTCTGGTGATTAATTATTTTTATAACACACATTACATTATTATGATACACACATTACATTATTTTGATACACTCATTACATTATTTTGATACACTCATTTGGACAACATATTAGGAAATCAATGTTTTCCGGCAAACATTAGATTTGTTAAAATAATTTCCCTTCGAATATGCAATTTCTTGTACTAATATTTACCTAAGACTGCGAACTTCTTGTCTATTCCAATTTCATAGGATGGTAAACAAAATTGAATTTGATAAGAGTAATTTTCTGATCATCGAAGTGAAGCGTTTGCTTTTATTTCAAATTACTGGTGATAGAAAATTTGAATGATTAAAATCTTTTATTTTTGCTAAAATTTAAAGTTTTCGACAGAAAATTCAAATTTGTATGAGACAAGTTTTTGTTTAATAGACTTAAAAAACACCAATCACTTAGACAGTAAATAAGTATAATGAGTGTGCTTCAACACTAAGTGGACGATTTCAACCAGTATATTTTACTCAATTTTTTTAAAAATAAGATGTAAATTCACACATGTGAAATTCAACAGTCGAAGTATAAGCAAGAATGATTAGAGTGAAGTTTAATGGAAAAATATTCAATATAGGCGCTCTTCGTTAATCTGTATTAGAGCTCTGCATCGGGTCGGGTAAAAGGATTTTACCTATGTGAGACGAGCGGGTAGGTTGGTGTCGGGTTGATATTTATTTTTTTCTTTCGGTTCGGGTTGATTTTAAATATTTCCGGTCAGTTTCGTGTTGGGTTTTGACTGTTTAGTGTATTGTTCTGGTTGCCCCAATTATTCAAAAGAAAGTTCTGAATATCTATTAGGATGTATGAAAAGTCTCAAATCATTTATTTTAAATATAGTTCTTAGTATTTTGCAGAATTAGGAAATCTACAAATATAATGTTCTTGCAATAGAAGTATAGAAATATTTCTGAATTGAAAAATCCCCCCCTTCCCCTCCAATGCCAAGAAAGCTGAAAAGATCCAAAGGCAAAAGAAATCATCCTTTTAAAAATATGTTTGTTTTGTGCAACCAATAATGCTTTTGGAACAAGATAAAGTAATGTATCTATAACTCATTCTAAACTGTATTGCAACTAATGTATTAAATGAATTTTATAACAAGTTTAATGGTACTTATAAGTACCGACAGTAGATAAAGGGTTAATATTAGCTTGGGAATGTCTTCGCATGGCTAATGTAGCCTCTTAATTCATATCACTGAAACTTTAAACTACCCAATTGTAATACTACTTTTTCTAATCTCTGGATAAAGGAAGCTACTAATTTATTTCACTGGAAACTATGGTAGTGTTTTTTTATTCTCCCTCTAGAGAAAAAGTATATCTAAAACTTTATGCATTTTTATCTGCAGTTAGTTTATTATTACTTAACTCTTTGACTTAACCAAGTACAGTGAATATGTAGTTGAAACCTTTAAAACTGAAATGACTTTCCGTACGAGGTCAAGAGGTTAAAGCCGAGATGTCTCGTTTTCTAAATAAAAGATATAATAAAGATATAATAATTAATAATCAAGGACTTTACGATGTAAAATCGAATACTAAACAAAATAGTATTTGCTATCCAACATATATTTTATTCACAAATTTAAAGATGATATAAAAACTACTTGGATGTGCCAATCCCAAAACTTTCTTCTATCTCATGTCAATATTTTATTTTAATTAGTTTTATTAGTATTTTTATTAGAATTATGCATAACTTCATACACTTTTAGATGGAACAATATTGAAAATTGCAAAATAATCGCTATTACAGCGACCCATTCTGGCGGAATTTTTCCAAATTCAGAGAGGATCTTTTTGCCATAGCCAAAAACATACACAAAAAATTTGGTTCAATTCTATGTATAACTTTATACACTTTTCGATGGTACAATATTCAAAATGTACAAAAATCGCACAAAAATCGCTATTACAGCGTCCCCTACCGGCGTAAGTTTTCCAAATTCAAAGAGGACCTTCTTTCCATGGATAAAAACATACACAAAAAATTTGGTTCAATTCTATGCATAACTTCATACACTTTTCGATGGTACAATATTCAAAATGCACAAAAATCGCTATTACAGCGCCTCCTACCGGCGGATTTTTTACAAATACAGGGAGGATCTGCTTGCCATAGTCAAAAACTTAAAAAAAAAAAAAAAAAAAAAAAAAACAATTTGGTTCAATTCTATGTATAACTTCATACAATTTTTGAGGGTACCATGGCGACACACGGACATACAGGTACATGGACGCACGGACATACAGACATTTTGTATAAACATGTTTTTTGTGATCTCTGACCCCTAAAACGTGTAAATCCGTCAAAAACCGGAAGTCGAAAAAATTTTCGATTACAATACTTTCTTCTATTAAAGATAGAAGAAAGTAATAAAACACATGAATAAAATATTTTTTTTTATTTCATTCAATTAATTAATTCTATTCTATTCTATTATTTTATTTTTACATTATCTTTAAATTTATGAATAAAGTATACATTGGATAGCAACTTCTAATTTGTTTAGTAAAAGATATATTAAAAAGATATATTAAAACATAAAATAAATGGTGTTTTACTAACACACTAGCTGATTGACCTTCACTTCTATTAAGACATCTTTTCTCTTGTATGAAACATTTTCTCTTCTATTTATAGCAGCTACGAAAAACATGAATGAAAGTGAAACACAAATTTCTCTTTTATGCAAATTTGTTGTTTACCTTAGATCTACTTATTTCCATTTTATAAGATGTTAAATAAAATTTAGATTTTTCGAAAAGCATTCTGTTGAACATCGAGAGTTTATTTAATAGCAATTGCCATTGTCACAGAAAATCTGAATTGCTAATAGACTTACTTTTGGAAACTTTTTGTATTTTCTTTCAATGAATTCAAATATTTAGATTTTTCTCTTTAAAAAAGTTTCATTTCTCGTTCTTTCATAGAATAACGGAGGAAAATTTAATCAAGAAAGAAAAAAAGAAAATTAGAAAGCAAAAATATTGAATTAAGTTTGCAACAATCTTTTGAAAATTTTAAATGAGTACTATGTTGTTATAACTTCGTTAGAATTTTAAACGTGGGAGTCGTAAGTTTCATGGAAATAAAAAATTCTCTTTTACAATAAATATTCGATTTTGAAATACGTATATTTCAGAATAATTATGTGCATGACGTGTCGGGAGAAATTTGATTTTAAGATCAAAGCGTAAAATGACGTCATTACAGCTTAAAAATAGGATTTCTATGAAGGAATTCCTTATTTAATCACATATTCAATTTACATACGGATAATATTTGACAGAATTTTTACTTTCTGCTATCTAAAAATAGCAGCAAGAAGAAAGTATTGGATCAGTGAAAAATTTCGACTTCCGGTTTTCGACGGATTTATACGTTTTACACGATCCTGAATATGATTGGACGACTTTTAGAAAATGTCTGTCAGTATGTGACACAAATTTTGTGGGCAGTCTATCTCAAGAACTAGCGCATATAATTTAATAATACTTTAGATTCATTTAGATTCAGTTATTCCCTGATATAAATTGGTGTTGAATACATTTCGGTATAGATCGCCCAACAGGTGGCGCTACTATTCTGCATTTTTCCAGATTTCCGCAACAGCTATATCTCAAGAACTAAAGCACAGAACTTCATCAAACTTCAGACTCAGTGATACATTGATATAATTTGGTGTAAATCGCCCAACAAGTGGCGCTGCTATGCTGTATTTCCCGGATTTCTGCAATAGCTCTATTGCAAGAGCTAATGCACACATTTTTATCAAACTTCAGATTCAGTTATTCTCTAACATAAATTGGTGCTGATTAATTTTTGGTGCATATCGCCCTACAGGTGGCGCTGCTATACAGAACTTTTCAAGATTTCCGCAATAGCACTATCCAAAAGACTAATGCACGGATTTTCACCAAGCATCTGATTAAGCTAGACGTTAACATAAGTTGTTGCTGATTAGGTTTTGGTGTAAATCACCCAACAGGTGGCTCTGCTATGCTGTATTTTTCAGGATTTACATGATTTTAGCGGTAGTCATATCTGAAGAACTAATGCACGGAATTTCATATCTTAGAATCCTCATGATGGGCATAGATTGTCATTTTATTTTGGCACTGTGATAGCGAATTTTTATGTACTGATGATGATGTATGAGATGTAAGAAAGTTTTGAGATTAGCACATCCAACTAGTTTCCAAATATTAAGGAGGACATGTAATAGTTACACATCGCTATCTGCAAACACAATACAGGGTCATCGAAAAATAATGCCTAGATTAAAAAAAATCATAACATCGAAACCTTTTATGTTAAATGAGTAATTCTTTCACTACACGATAACTGGTGAACGCAAGTTTGGTTTTAGTTCACCAGAATTCGTTTGCGTGTCTGTGTTGTGCGCGGATTAGTTGCGCAGTCATCAAGGTCAGCCGACGCGCCAGACTGCAGCTGCTCAGTACGATGTTGACTGTGCAACAAAAAGCACAGTACCATGTTGACAATTCAACAAAAAGCACAGTGCGTGATTTGGTATGTGGAGTCAAAGTCAATAGTCAGTGTACAGCGGCTTTTTCGAAGAACTTATCCAGGTCAAACTGCTCCTGGTGCTCACATTGCACACATTTTCTTCTGGTGCACACCGAACGGTGCTCACATTGAAATATACTAAGGTATGAAAAAAAATTATTTTTTGCACACATTATAAGACTAAAACCAATAAATTACCTTTCATAGTTTTTTTTTTTTTTTTTTTTTTTTTTTTTTTTTTTTTGTGATAGTTATTTAAAATCTAGGTATTATTTTTCGATGACACTGTATTGTAGATATTTTACATAGATCCATTAAATGTCATGAAAGAGACATATTTTAAGATTCGGAATAATAAACGAGGTATCTCTTGACAATTTCGTGTGACTTCGTTCACGTAAAATTTGGAGAACTAATACTATTAATTAAGCAGAGAGTTTCCTTCCGATAATTAAAACGAACTCACACTTATATAAAAGAAATTCAAATTAGATAACGGTAAAATGAAGACATTTAGATTATGGGGAAATAAAATAGAAAAAAAATCCATTAAAGCAAATAGTTATAAAAATCTTAATTAAAAAACAAAAATCATCGCGTTTATTGTTCAGAAAAATCAGTTTCACAATGCCAAATGCAGTATTATTGCATAATAACAAGTAGACTTAGGGTCATTTTCATAAATACTTTAGAAAAGTGATATCTTTAAAAAAAATACATACTTAGATAGGCATTTATTACTTCTGAATACTAATATTTAACTAAGAGTAATATTGATAGCTGTAAACAATTTATATTCTTAAATATGATTAAATTTCACACACAAAAAATCTTTATTATATCAAAATTAAAGTGTTATGCTTTATGCATCTAGTGCCCGGATTCGCGGAAGAATCAGATACGAGACAAAACCGCATCTCCAAGAATCCAGGCCAGGCTGCAAATTAATGAAAGGGAAGCATTATTTTTCTTGGAGCTTGTTGTAGCCCGGATAGCAAGGCAGATGGCATGAACCATTGGTCACGAAGAAGATGTCTTCGTGGGACGTCGTTTTTAGGTAGATTTCGTATGAAATACTACCTATTACATTCTCCCCTATGTTAGAATTTCTGAAAATTTTTTGCAGATCTACACCGATCATGACCCTAGAATCCAAAACCACTCTCAGTAAAAAACTTTATCTCTCTCTCTCTCTCTCTCTATATATATATATATCACTTTCTCCTGGACACGATAACTTCCACAATTCTGCACAAATCTCTTCCAAACTGATACATAAAATCAAGGGGCATAAAATTTCGGTCAAGTTCGAATGGGCAAAATCGGACCAAGGGGAGGGAGATAGAGACGGGTTTTGTGAAAACCGAAAACCCCCAATAACTTCTTAATTTTTGCACATATCAAATCAGTTTAAAGTTTTTAATACTTCTAAAAATAGTGCCAAAAATTTATGTATCACAGATTTTTGATAAAACTAAAATTGGGCTCAAGGGGCGCAAAAAATAGGGTTTTTGGGAAATAAAAATTCATAACGTCGTCAATTCTCCAGATATCAAATCCAATTAATTTTATTATAAATCTCCTTACTATTATCTACAATTTTTATATTGACAAGTTTTTGATATGACCAATTCGTATGGAAAAAAAAAAAAATAATAAAAACGAAAACAAAAAGGCGGGTTGAAGAAGAAAAAAAATTCATAACTCCGTCAATTCACAAAATATAAAATCTCCATGAATTTATCATATATCTTCTTAATATTGTCTGCAATATTTATATGGACAAGTTTTTGATAGGACCAATTCTTACAGCAAAAACAAATTAAAACTACATAGCGGTTGAAGAAAAAAATCATCTTATTAAGGGTGTATTCAAATCCAATCTGCTTACTTTCTGACTCATTTTTAAATTCATTTTTGCTCTCAGACGCATCCAATTGCTAGATTCTCTTATTCACAAACTATATAATGTACCGTAATGGTCGATCTTTTGAGAATAGCAGAATATATTTCAAAAAATTATGTCAAAGTGGGCATTTTGAACAGAATTCCCCGAAGCGATTGTGTTAGAAACGAAAAATATTGTCCTACTGAGAATTTAGTTTTAATTAATTGAACGAAAAATAAAAACACAGGTCGCTTATAAATCTCTTCAAAAAATACGTCAGGAAGTTTCATACTTTTTCTATTAAAAATAAAACAAAGTGTGCCAGAAAATTTCGTGTTGTTGAGTATGGAAAAGTATTTTTTTTTAATACCGCCTTAACATGATTCTGGTAAAACAAGCTATTATATAAAAATGAAATTAAAAATCGTCAAAAGTGGCCAGATAAATTGTTAAAGTGGGTTTATCTCTAATCATGATTTAGTTTTTGTTGGTGAAATTAGTATACTTAACTTCGAAATCTACCTCCGCCTGTAGGCCGGGCCGGCAGGGATTTTTAAAATTATAATTGGGGTGTTGTCCCTTAATTACTTTATTAATAACCTCTAGATTAATATAATGGTTTTAACTTCTGTTTATCGAAATTTATCATTAGTAAATATTTTCACAATATCCTGCCAAAGCTCAGAAAAGTCCAAAGTCATTATATTAAGGGTGGTCAGGGCTTGATCGATACCGAAAAACATCTAAACAGAGCTCTCGCTTCGAGTCCATATAAAAACAAAAGTATTGAAGGAAAATAATTTAAAGTTTGGTATTTTAAAGATATGTTTGTAGTCTTATAAAATTATAAAATTAAGTACTTCAATGTAATAAAATAAAACATATAGCAAAATTATAGAACACAACTTTTGAAAAAAATTTAGGTGTCATATCTTAATGTTGAATTGACAATAATCTTTTTACTTTGGGTCCGGGGCACATTTTAAAATAATTTTTATTTATTGAGTTAAAATTTTAATTTTTTTTTGTAATGATTAACCATATCATTTGTAAACAAAATCACATCATAAAACTTCTCAGAATTTTTTTTAAAAAATTAAAATTTGTTAAAAAAGTAGGGTAATTTAAAATCGTTATAACTCGAAATGTTATTTGTAGAATTTCATTTTTTTATGATTTAAATAAACAGAAATATATAAGTTTTAATTTAGATCCAGCATTTTAAAAAATATTAATTTAAAAAATATTTAAAAATTGGCGAGATTTGCACCCGGCTAGAGTAACAGTACCAAGAATTCTTTGCGACCATAGCAACTTTTATGTAGTTTTATTCGAAAAAAAAATTGATTTTTTAATCAAAATGGAAAACTTTCGGCACAGATGTCATATACGGCCGCATATTGGCGCGATTTTTTTTTTCTGACGCCAGTGTCATATACGCAACGGGTTCTTAGCTGGTGCCAAAGTATCGTTATTTTGCTTGATATAATAAGCCGGATGTTGTTGTTTATGCTGTTGATGTTTTCCCCAAATTGGCGTCGGAAAAAAATCGTGCCAATATGGGGCCGTATATGACATCTGTGCCAAACTTTCATATGAAAAGCGAAGGGACCGGAGCGTATTTGTTTATGGCAGTTACATGATTTGGACTATTATAATATAGATGAAATGATGGCGATAGAATAATATTTGGCAACGTACCACCTGTGTTTTGCAAAATTAAAGTACCAAAATGGCATCTGGAATATAAAAAGCGAAATGATCTGCCCGAAATTGTTGATGATAGTCACATGATTTAGGCTATTGTTATAGGGAATGTTTTAAAATACCGTGAGACAAAGACTCTGTATACTTAATTCATTTTATTTTAGCTTCTTGTCAAATGTTTAAGTGATCCTTTATAATCAAACACGAAAACAACCATTGGATGTCTTAACAGCAACTGATTCGACCTTAAATTTTTGCAATCAAAGGGAATTGAATGGAAACCCCTTTACATGGAGATCTGCACAGCTTTTTTCAGTATAATTCAATCTTCTCTAATATTTTTAAAACCGATCAGATTAGCATGTTTTTAGATTCTGCGGTGTCTGAACGGGGGTTGGCGAGAGTAGTTTGCAGGCGGCAGAGCCCCCTAGTTATATATAAAAATATATGGACTAACATTTAGTAAACAAACAAAACAAGAGTTTCATTGATTGTAATATTGGACAATACTCAGTGATAATGTTTTGAAATAAAAAAAAAAGGTAATATTTCTTACAGTTTTTGTTAACAAAAGGTTACCGGATCGTAATTTTATAGGAGGTTAACTTTATATAAAGTTAAACTATGTAAAATTTCTGAGTGTTTTTAGGTGCGTCTGTAATTATATAAATACGTAGCACCTACAGTCGACGTTTAGTCCGTCCGTATTTAACAGCGCAAAAAATACCCAACCGAATGATTTGAAATTTAATATGTATAACCGTTGCAGAATTTCTTCAAGTCATATAAAATTTTATGAGAAACGAATCCAAACTTTAAAAAAATAATAATAAAAGTTTTCTTCATTCCATTAAATCTTATCATGCGTCATTAATTCAATGATAACTCATGATAGGTAATGATTCTAGGTTGCCATGGTGATTACGTCTTATTTAAGATGGGGTCATATTATTTCCGTATTACTAAATTTAATGCATAGAATCCTAATAAATTTTGTACTCATGCATAAGAGTGGAAGAGCTATTGCACCAAGATCTGAATATTTATGAAACTAGTTATAGTACGAACACACTTCATTTGCCAAGTTTGACGTACAATTTCCGACTTTTCAATTAATACTATTACTATATTGAACGCTACTTCAAGATTGTAAATAATATTTATATAAGCATCGATTCTACAGTAGTAATTTTCAGTTACGTTTTCACAAATAAAGGCATTTTGCACAATTATTTAGATAGAAACTGTTTATTTTCAAAAACGTGAAGTGCTTTAGAAGTATAAATACACATACTAGCAAAAGTTTATAACATTTTATTGAAAATAATCTCTGCTTAAATTACATGCAAAAATTCATCGACCTGATTGTCTTTTAATTTGACCTATATCTCTTATAATATTGACACGTTTACCCTAAATATATTGTAAATAGCCTTCCAGTTTATTTGAAATGTTATGGTTACTCATACATATAGGGTAATTCCGGGAGAGTCGCCGCATCTGGGATAGATGCCGCACCCCTTATATTTCTTGTAATTATCGATAGATGGTCGTCAAACGCGCAGTATAGGTGCGCAATGAGATTATTTTAACCAGTGTATAGCGTGAATCCCATTTCGATGTTTACTTGTACATGTACAATCCTTATTTTGACGTAAGTGCCCGATTTCACTATCCAAACTTTTAAACACGTTATGCTTAAATACTTTTCATACGCTAATTACTAAATGGATGCATGATTTCGTAGTCAAAACTAAGTGTACCGTTTGTATAGAGTACTGTGTGCATGGTTACACCATTTTCCTTAGCGATGACAGACAACTGTGATGTGCGAAGGCTGTACTAGGCAAAATGGGATATATGCCGCACTGCAATTCCGGTATACATGCCGCAGTTTCTTTTGTACGGTACGATTAAGTGTTGTTAACTTTTCCATTTCTTTTTGCACAGACTAACCGAGCTAGACATTTTATCAAGTTTTCTAAACGCAAAGGAGAAAAAAGGAAAAAATAAAAAGTAAGAAGGACAAGAAAGGTGCAAGTCAAGATGATAATAATGAAAAAATGGATTACGTGTAACGCAGACGTTCTTTGCAAGGAATGTTTAGAAAACTACTACAAAAAAGAGGAAGTGTAATTGGCTTCGTTGCATCATGTGTCAAATGTAGTTACATAAAGACTGTACTTTTCGACACTTTTTGTGTAGATTGTGGTGAAAAAAAAGACAGGTCTATTAACCCATTCGAGACCATGGCGCTTTCAAAAAGAGCTTACTGAATTTGTTTCTGGCACTAGTAAAAAAGAAAAGTAATATTTGTGTTCTTATTAGAGAATTTTTGTGATCATTTAAGTAAAGGTAACTTCTTTTAAAAAAGTGGTGACAACCGAATAAAATTTGTGCAAAAGCCGCCAGTCCCGCAAGGGTTAACAAATAAATTATGTAAACACAATTTTACTGTTATTCTTTTCCCTCTCCAATACATTGATGTTACGTTGTTGCTGAAATAACAATTAAAATTTAATGTAAAAAAATAAGTCGATAATTTTAATAGTGAAAGTAGGCAAACAATTATTAATTTGAATCCTCTAATACGTTTGATTATACTCATTTAGTTTCATTTGTTTAGTACATCGTTAATTATAGTCCAGATATAAATATTTTTATTTATAATTTCATTCTGTTCTTATTATAAGTGCGGTAAACTACCGAATAATGTGCCTGAATGTACGGGTGACGCGCCGCAGTGTAATGTTTTAGAAAAAAAATTATAAAAAATATTAATTTGAATTTTTTTTGTCGCAGTACACTTATTGCATATTTAACATTAAATAGCACAGCATGATATTTTTTATTTTATGTCCACCATGGAACTTTATACACAAATTCAAAAAAATATGCGGCATAAATCCCGGAATTACTCTATACCTTTTTGCGCATTTTAGAGCCGGGAATTTTATTTTTATTTTTAAATTTCTGATGGATGGGGAGTTTCCAACTGGGCAGAACAATCTTTGTTCCTTTGGCAAATTTATTTTTATTTTTAAATTTCTGATGGACGAGGAATTTCAATTGGTTAAATCTAACAGTTTTATTGTTTCTTCGGGAAGTTTATTTCCAGTTTTAAATTTCTGATCGTTGGGGAATTTCAACTGGTCAAATCAAACAATTTTCGTTTTTTCGGAAAGTTAATTTCCAGTTTTAAATTTATGATGCATGTGGAATTTGAACTGGCCAAAACAATTTTTGTTCCTGTAGCAAATTTATTTTTTATTTTTAAATTTCTCATGGATAGGGAATTCCAACTGGTCAAATCAAACATTTTTTGTTTCTTCGGGAAGTTTATTTTCAGTTTTAAATTTCTGATGGATGGGGAATTTTAACTGGCCAAAACAGTTTTTGTTCTTTTGGCAAATTTATTTTTTATTTCTAAAGTTCTTATGGATAGGGAATTTTATCTGGTCAAAGCAAACCATTTTTGTTGCTTCGGGAAGTTTATTTTCTGTTTTAAAATTTTTATGCATGCGGAATTTCAACTAGGCAAAACAATTTTTGTTCCTTTGGCAAATTTATTTTTTATTTTTAAATTTCTGATGGATGAGGAATTTCAACTGGTCAAATCATACATTTTTTGTTTCTTCGTGAAGTTTATTTTCAGTTTTAAAGTTTTGAGGAATGGGGAATTTCGACGGGTCAAATCATACAATTTTTGTTTAAAGAAGAGAAAGTTTTGTTTAAAGAGACCTTATTATTTAAAAAACAATGTAATTGCCAAACAGAATTATTTAATCAAATGACTGAATTTTTTGTATTTTTCCTTGAAATAATAAAGATTTTTTAGCTTTTTTATGAATTATCAGGAAACATGCAAATTTAATAGAAAAAAAATATCAGCCGATTTCGTACATTAACAAATGATGAAATAAAAATTGTTTAATTGTAAATTACAATATGATTATTACAATACAAAGTATTTTCTCTAATTTTATAGTAGAGCGCCGATTATTGGAACTTCAATTAACCGAACTTCCAATTATCCGAACAGCCTATTTCTCTCAAAAAAAATTTTTAAACCGAACTTCCATTTATCCGAACAGCGAAAAAAATTCTTGAGAAATCTCTCAAAGAATGTTTTTGATGATGAGGTTGTAGATGAGATTTAAGAGGAAAAAGAAATTAAAGAAATGAAAACGAATGGTCTGAAAATGACCCAGGTCCGTCACATAACGAAATCTTTGAATGTTTGGAAGCAGCTATGATATGGCTCGAATGGCAGAAGAAATCTGATTCTATTCAACTAACGTATTTAAGAAGTATTCGAGATATGACAACATTGGAAAGAACGTCTTCTTTGAAGCAAACAACAATCGAAAGCTTTTTTGCTTAAATTATAATCTCTGGAGTTCAGAAAATGATAAAAAGAGAAAATTTTAAATGATAAAAAAGTAAAAGAAAAGAAAAGAAAGAAAAAAAAGTTTTTAAACACACTATCACTAACTGGTGCTGCCAGTCCTAAACCTGGATAAAGTGTGAAGGTTTTAGTATAGTCAGGAACATCCCTTAAATTGCTTGTCCATTTATCCGAACTTTTGCTTATCCGAACTAGGGTCGGTCTCGACTTGTTTGGATAATCTACACTCTACTGTATATGTAAATATAACTATTGTATTTTTTATTTAAAAAGTTTTATCTCTTTTCTTTAAAAATAAATAAATAAATAAATAAATAAAAACCTCACCCTGCTTATTTTTAATATGAAACAATATACAAGTAAGTTTGTAGCAATTTAGTCAATTCTGAAAGGGGGAAAAAAAAAACTTTATACCTGCGTCAGTTATTTCAAAAAATAATTGCAAGCTTTCTGTTAAAAACGCCCTTTTGAAACGGATATTGGATTTCGAAATATGTATATTACAGAAACACAACAAGTGTCAGCTGAGTGTTTGAGACTGAGGATCAAAGCATGACATAACGTCATAGAGCGATGAAAGGAAATATTAGCATCTTGCAAAGGAAATTTCTGTTCCATCACAAGTTCAACTAGATAGTTTTCAAAAATAGAAGTTAAGAAAAAACTAAGCTTGCAGGAGTTTTAAATATTGTTATGTAATAGATAAAAAAAATCAAAATAGCATTTCCGTAGATTGTTAAATGCGTAGCCGGTCAAAGAAGAAAACTAGAACGAAAAATCATGCCAGAAACATAGATTATGACACGCTTTCAGAATACTTTAACAAAAGTTAACCGTTTAATAATGTGAGAGATGATATACAGGGATGAGAGCGATCCGACCTAAATGACCGATTACTACCACTAAATTTTAATAGTATTTCTCGCATTATTGAATAACAGAATTTTTGAGATTTGATAAAGCAAAGAACACTATTAATATTTAATGGTAGTAATCGGGCATTTGGGTCGGAGAGCTGTCATCCCTGTGTATAAGTAGATTTTTTAATGTTTCTCATATGGAAACCATGCTCCAAGTTGAAATTAGATAGAACCTAAAATTCTAAATGCCGATATTTCGGTTTGAAAAAACAGACACACTATAAAAACTACTTGGAAATGTTTCCAAAAATAAGCAGCAGCAAAAGAAACTGTATTTATAAATTATCCTTTAAATCTTCAAAATATATTGGTTTCTGAGATTCCTAAAGATAAAGAATGTGAAAACGAAACGATAATTTGCAATCCATCATACACTTTTTTCCGAGATTTAAAACAAAGATGTGAATATTAAAATCACAAAAATACAAATTCTACTCGACGTTTCGGGATCTTTAAAACCGTCTTCATGAGTTAATTTTCTTAAATACAAAATGGCAAAAATTATTTACATGTTACATTATCGAAGCTATATTCAAACTGACATTTTTCCGTTTTATATATAAGAAAATTAATTCCTGATGATGGGTTTAAACATAACCAAATCGTCAAGTATAATTTTTGTTTTTATGATTTTTATTTTTAGATCGTTGTTTAAAATCTCGGAATAAAGTGACAACGTATAAGAAATAAATTATCTTTTTGCTTTCACATTTAAGTATACAATGTAAAGCCCTTATTTATTATGATAAAGAATTCTTTTCAGAATAACGGGTAATTCACATGAGGTTATTGTGCCTTTTTGTGTTGTGTTTATATTATATTTTCGCACATTAAAAACATTTGTCTTTTATTTTTACAATGTATAAACACTTAACATTTATTCAAATAATAATAAAAAAAAATACAAATTTTCAAAATATATTAGTACTTCATTCTATTAAAACCAATATATATATTACGCTTTCGTACGTGGCACAGAAATCGCGATTATTTGATAACTGTTTAATGGCACCGACCGAAAGAACCACATCTCATTGGTTATTGAACAGCATTTAATGCATCTCCATACCTATAAGAAGGTTACCATATGGAAGACCCTGTTCTGTCGCCAAATGCCGCCAAGTTTGTCGCCAAATTGGCGACCAAAATTAGTCGCCAAAAGTGACGCCAACTTGGCTCTAAATAAAATAACCCAATAGCTCCCGCCAAATAGCTCTAATATTTCGCCAAATTCCCATAGACTTTCATTGTAAACCAAAAGGATTTACTTGTTTACTGAAAATCAACAAATTGAGATATTTTAATGCAATAAAAGATAATATTAACTTAAGGGATTATGTTAATTACATGTAAGGGAGTCCAAGTAAATTAAATTATGAATAAAAGTAACATGATACAATCCTTAGCATTTTTTCCGTAACATAAATTTTAAGTGAGACCAAACTGGTAGCCAAGGGCGCAAGTATATTATTAAACTGATATCATCCTTATAAGCATGAAGTGTTCTTTCTCATTATAGCTTACTACAAATAGTTTGCTTATGACAATTGTATTTTAACCATTCATAATTGCCTGTATGATATATGGAAGTGTCTAGCAGCGTAAATATTGCAAAACACCGGCGCCTCCATGGGCATTTTCCCTTCGAATGAAGACTTTTTGTTTTTGACGTTTGGCAACAAAAACTTTTGTTTTTTAGAACGAACGAAGAATGATTTTGGAGATACGGTTTTTTCCCCCATCAAACATGATTATACCGAATTCAATACTAATTCAACTTATGTATATATCTGTAAATAATTTGTGTAACTTAATATGATATAAATAATCTAAAAAGACAAGAAATCTTGCCATCATTTTCGAAATGTCTTGTGAATTATCTTAATTACCGAATCTGTTCTCAGTGTCTCGAATTCTGACTCATAAAGAAGGCGGTCTACCTTGGATCGGTAAGTGTTTTTTTACTTACCTTTATAGATTTGTATCACATTAACTATTGTGTATCTGACATTTTCTAGCGCCCGAAACAGCGACTGCCTAAAGTATTTGAGTCAGAATAATAAGAATTTCGTTAAATTAGAATCTTTAATGAAGTACTTTGTTTATATACGATACTTGCAGCCATTTTTGTTTTTGATAAATTTATTACTTATAATATTGATTTAAGAGAATGGATGCAGTTAATTAAAACAAAACGCACTACTGTTAGATCTAAAACCACGAAATTAATAGAATAGAAGTGGCAATTTCAGAAAATAGTGCCGATGAGGAGACATTAGATCAGTTTCTCGCTGAGTTAGATTTGAAAGAAAAAGAGCTTAATTATCTAGTTACTGAAATTCAAAAATCTAGTAAATTAGATGAATTAGAAGCTGAAGTCTTAAAATGTGATGAGTATAATTCGAATTTGGTAATTTGGAAAAAGAAAGTAAAAAGGGCGAAATTGAAATTAGAAGCTAAATCTGATTCGAATGTTTCTACCACGACAATAAACAACTCCGAAGAAAGAGTTGTAATTCGGGGGTTGGAATCCATTTGCATAAATTTACCCAAGCTAGTGATTGAAAAATTTGACGGCGATCCTTCGGATTGGCAACGATTTTGGGACCAATTTGAATCTACAATTCATAAAAATGCAGAATTGTCTGTCGTAGAAAAATTTAATTATTTAAACTCATATCTGACTTCAAATGCTGCTAACTCTATAAAAGGTTATAGTTTAACCAACAGTAACTATTTATCTGCTATAGAACTCTAAAAGAACGTTTCGGTAAGAAACATTTGGTAATTAAGTCACACCTTAATAAACTTTTATCACTTAATTCAGTAAAGAAATCCAGTGACATTTATGCGCTCCGCAGAGTGCTGGACACTTGCCAGACCGAAATTAGAAATCTGAAATCTCTCGGATTAGAGAATGAAAATTAATTAGCGTTACTTTTCTCCATTCTAATTAAATTATTACCTTCTGACATAGTGTTGCAAATAACAAAAAAATGTGGTAATGACGAAGAATTAAAAGTTACGGAAATAATTGATTATTTGAAAATGCAAGTTATTTCCCGAGAGAAAGAACTGCTTTTTAATCTCTAATCAAGATTCTTCGAACGCAGACATTACGTTGGGTGACCAGTGCGCGACAAGCAGTCGCCGAAAATGATTCCTACCGCATCTGGCTTAATAAATGAAACTGCATCATTTTCTAAACAAATTAAATGCCCGGAGTGTAAAGAAAAACATTTTTTGATCGAATGAGAGTTATTTAAAAATAAATCATTACAGGGTAAAAAAAGAAACTTTAAAGCAGTATGGTTATTGTTTTGTTTCTCTCAAAAATACAGGGCACATAGCCCAATATTGTAAAAAAAAAATGTTAAATACAGTAATTGTTTAAAACGGCATTATAGAATTTTATGTCCCGAAAATGAAAATACCAGACCACAAGAAATTAATGAAAGTACGACATTATCAAATAAAACTAACCGCGCAGTATTAATGCAGACTTTAACTGTCCGTTTAGAATCAAAAGATCAAAATAAACACATGTTAGTACGCTGTTTGATAGATTCTGGTAGTCAACGCTCATATTTAACTAAGGATATTTTTAATCGAATGGGATACGAAGCTATAGGAAAAGAAAAAATGATTCACGGTATTTTTGGTGGTATTCAAGAAACACACTTTCATAAGCGGTATAAAATATATTTAAGTAATTTAGAAGATACTTTCAAATGTAATTTTGATGTCTATGATCAAGACAAAATATGTACCGAGGTTCCAAAAATAAAAAATGGGACTTGGATAAAGGAAGCTAAAAGAAATTCGATAAAATTCCTAGATTACGATGCATATACAGGGAAGCAAAAAATCACAAATGCACAAGAAATAAGTTTACTTATTGGAGCAGATATTTATGGAAAGTTATTAACGGGGAAAATTAAATACTTGGATAGTAATTTAACTCCTCTACTGACCAAATTGGGGTGGACATTGATGGGTAAAACTAATGAAAAAGATACAAACGATTCCACAAAAGTTGTTTTATCCTTACATGTAAATGAAGCAAAACTCACAGATTTATGGCGATTAGACACTTTAGGAATTCTTGATTCAGGTGACAAAGGGTCTAGTTTAGAACTTGAACAAGCCGTAAAAGAACATTTTAACAAAAATATTCATATAAACAATGAATGACGTTATTAGGTTAGTCTTCCATGGATTGTTGATCACCCCCTCTCCCCAGTGCTCGGAAAATTGCAGAACGTAGATTAAAAAATTGCATAGATTCATTAAAGAAAACCGGTAATTTAGCTGCCTATGAAGCGTGTATTTAATGAGTGGCTTCAAGAGGGCATTATTGAGGAAGTCGAATCAACTACAGGAATGGAAGCTGAATTTTTTCTGCCACACATAGCAGTAATAAAAGAAAATTCCACAACCCGAATACGCCTGTTTTTGATGGATCCGCTAGGGAAAAAGGCTCACCCTCTATTAATGATTGTTTGTTGAAAGGCCCCAATTTAGTTGAACTTATCCCTTCATTGATAAATCGGTTCAGATTGAAGAAAATTGGTGTAATATCAGACATAAGAAAAGCATTTTTACAGATTAGCTTAAATGAAAATGACAGATCATTTTAAAGATTTTTATGGTGGAAGGAGGGAAATTCTGAAGAAAAGAAAATTTTCCAACATCGAAGAGTTGTTTTCGGGCTTACATGCAGTCCCTATTTATTGGGAGCAACTTTGCAACACCACTTAAAAAAGTCACATCCCTCTATGCAGGAAACAGCTCCTAGACTTTCGGAATCCTTTTAATTGACAATTGTGTCACTAGTGTTGACAATATAGAACAACTCAGTAATTTTATAACAGTCAAAATACATTCTCATCCAAGCTAAATTTGACCTCAGAGGTTGGGAACACAGTTACTCTCACTACTCAATGAAACAAGATTTTTCCTTAGAAAACAAAATTTTCCCAGTTTTATACCTACGATAGCTATAACCCTCAGATGTTCTTTCCATAGATGTAAGGGAAATTAATAAAGATGAGGAACCCATCCCTAAAAGGAAAATATTGTCGGAAGTTCACAAAATTTTTGACCCCATTGGTTATACCTGTCCAGTAACTCTTCCCCCCAAAATACTATTACAAGAATTGTGGAAAAAGAAAATAACTTGGGACTCTAAATTACCAACCTCGATTGCCCAAAAGTTTCAGAAATGGAAAAATCAACTGAGCTCACTTAAAGATATTGCTATACCTAGATGTTTAATAGGCAATCCAGATAGCATTAGCGATTTAAGTTTGCATGAATTCAGTGATGCGAGCAAGGTAGCTTATGCTACATGCGTATATTTACGGAATGAAAACGTAAAATCACCATCATGTCAATTGATCCAAGCACGATGCAGAGTAGCCCCGCTGAAATGTGTTACCATCCCCAGACTTGAGCTCCTCGCATGCACGATTGGTGTACGATTATCTCAAGCGGTTAAGTCCGACTTAAAATTAGAAAACCTTTCAACTTTGTTCTGGACAGACTCTAGTAGTGCGTTGTACTGGATAAAAGGAAGTGAAAACTGGGCTTCATTCGCATACAATCGTGTTAAAGAAATTCGATCACTTAGTAATCCAGAAAATTGGCACCATGTGCCCGGAACTCTTAATCCTGCCGATCTACCTTACCGGGGATGTTCCGCAGAATCCCTTAAACAATTCCTCTGGTAGGAGGGACCTGACTGGTTGAAAAAAACCTTAAGAAGTTTGGCTAAAAAGTAGTTTAACCCTCCGACTGTCTTTGAAAAGGGCAAAATTGTAATGTTGTTTTTTCTGCATTTTGTTTTAAATGCTAAAAAAATGATTCTTTGAACATTTTATAAAAAAAACTTAATAACGAATATGAATGCAATCCTTGGAAGTATTAATCATTGTTCAATGTATTAAAAATGCATTAAATCAATAGAATTATATTATTTTAAATATTGCTTGTATTGCAGTGAAACCTGGAGCTTAGTGAACGTATTAACACGGGCTTGTCAGTGAGGGGCTTAAATCCCGATTTTGAAGTAATTAACTCGGAAAAAAGAAAGACAGTTATCAGTGCAGTAAATATCCCTTAAACTCCAATTGAGTTATATGAAAATACATCTTCATATTTGAAAATGATAAAAGTAACTGCCTGGATAGATAGATTTTTTGGAAATATCAAAAAGACACCGAATGAGCGAAACTTAGAGAAAATTTTAACAATTGAGGAAATAAATCATGCAGAACACGTCGTACTGAATAATGATGAGAGGTATTTATTGAGTGAATCTAAACCATGTTACACCTCTTTACAGACTTTTAATGATGAGCAAGTTATAATTCGAGTAAAAACACGAATTTCTATGCGAAAAGATTTCCATTCTTTCCGGTATCCGATAGTTCTGCCTTTCGATCATAATATTACGTATTCGCTCATAAGAAGAAAACACATTAAACTTTTTCATGCAGGAATACAAATTTTAATGTCAGTTTTGCGCGAACAATTTTGGGTATTGAGATGCAGGCGTACAGTTCGAAAAATAATAAAAAGTTGCATGACATGTAGACGATTCACTGTCTCACCCGCTGAGACACCTACTGCCCCTCTCCTTGAAGAACGAGTCAAAGATGCTTCAATTTTTGAAATTGTTGGTTTAGATTTATGCGGACCGTTATTTTTAAGGAATGGCTCGAAAGTCTGGGTAGTCCTTTTTACGTGCGCCGTATTTCGAGCAATTCATCTTTAATTAGTATCTTCACTTTCAACGGAAAATCTTCTATTAGCTATGAGAAGATTTATCTCAAGAAGAGGGAGACCCTCTACAATTATTTCTGATAACGGAAGAAATCTGCTGAAAGCATCATCAGAATTGAAGTCGATAAATTTTGAAAGCTTCAAAATTTTGCTATTGAACGAAAAATTCAATGGAAATTTAATCCACCATCAGCTCCCTGGTGGGGAGGTTTTTCTAAGCGCATGATAGGAATGTTCAAAGATATTTTACGAAGAGTACTTGGAAAAGCCAGCCTAAATTATGAAGAATTACACACCGTGTTATGTGACGCAGAAAGTGTAATCAATTCTAGACCGCTGACATATGTCGCCGATGATGATGATCTTGACCCTCTTACCCCCGCGATGTTCTTGCAAGATATCAAAGACTTGAGAGTTCCTGAATTTGACATAATTGTTTCAACAAAAATGAAAAGAAGATCAGCAAAAAGTCCGAGAAGATCTTAGAAGATACTTTAGAGTGGAATACCTGGGACAACTTCGAGAAAATGAGGGAAGAAATAGGGAAACTGAGTTAAAAAAGTGATATTGTCTTGATTGGGGATGATAATTCAAAACGAATTAACTGGCCTTTAGGAAAAATTGAAGAATTGTATCACGGCAAAGACGGAAAATTCCGTTAGGCCAAAATTAAAACCAAAACGGGTTCTTTTTTGAGACCCCTTAAAAGACTATATCCTCTTGAAATCAATAATGAACTAATGCCTGCTTTTTTAGAAGATAGAATTCCTGTTCCTATAGACTACGATTCTGTTCCTGCTCCTGAGCTCGAGTCTTCAGATCCTGTCTCTGTAGTTGAACCTTTGGATAGCGTCCCTGTTCCTGCTCCTGTGCCAGAGTCTTCAGATTCGACTTCTGTAGCTGATCCTCTGGATATCACCTCTGTTCCTGCTGCTGTGCATCAGTCTTCCATACTTGAGGATGACAATCGGCGATCTCGAGATGGTAGAAAACTGAAACAGCCGCAGCGACTAGATCTATAAAATCTTGAGCTTCATTTGCAAAACACCGACCTCCATGGACATTTTCCTTTCGAATGAGTGACTTTTTGTTTTTGCCGTTTGGCAACAAAAACTTTTGTTTTTTAGAACGAACGAAGAATGATTTTGGAGATGCGGGTTTTTTTCCCCCATCAAACATGATTATACCGAATTCAATACTAATTCAACTTATGTATATATCTGTAAATAATTTGTGTAACTTAATATGATATAAATAATCTAAAAAGACAAGAAATCTTCCCAACATTTTCGAAAAGTCTTGTGAATTATTTTAATTACCGAATCTGTTCTCAGTGTCTCGAATTCTGACTCATAAAGAAGGCGGTCTATCTTGGATCGGTAAGTGTTTTTTTACTTACCTTTATAGATTTGTATCACATTAATTATTGCGTATCTGACAGTAACTATGGTGCATTAACGTTATCGTTCAATACAAGTTACCATATTGTCTGTCA
Source organism: Maratus speciosus (assembly GCA_963932465.1). Classification (NCBI taxonomy): domain Eukaryota; kingdom Metazoa; phylum Arthropoda; class Arachnida; order Araneae; family Salticidae; genus Maratus; species Maratus speciosus. The sequence goes on along the minus strand of OZ010798.1, from coordinate 159,525,901 downwards.
ACAATGAACAGAAATCAATGTAGCTAATTCACTCCTATTGTCACATAGCTACATTGAATATGAGCGACATTATCTCTACCATTAAATGCGGAAGAATGAATAACTATTAAAGGTTTACGTTATTCATATTTTATGCATTTTATCTAAGTACGATTTTGATAGCATTCATTCCCGTAAGGCATGGTGACGTCACGGCGACGTCGTTGTGAAGTCACACTGATTTTGTGACCGTCGATGTGACGTCATAGTGACTAGAATGCGAAGTCGTTATGGCTGTTTTAGAGGTCGTTTGTGACGTCACATTGTGACCACTCTGTGAAGTCACGGTGTGACAAATTTGTGAAAAGTGTGTCATTTGTGACTATTTTGGCATTAACTTTGTGACGAACCTGTGACGAAAGCGACAATGCTTTGAAATCACACTTTGACCAATTTGTGAAATATGTGTCATTTGTGACGAACTTGTCATAAACACTGTGATGATTTCAAATGAAAATCAAATTTCAAATTAATTGCTTAAAAGGCGCAAAGGCGGACATAGTGAAAAAGATTCCATGCCGGTACTCGAACCCGGGCCAACAGTGTAGCGCACTGACATTCTACCGACTAAACCACATGGTACGATACTCAGCCTGGAAAATTTCTCAATATTACATGTTGGCAAGGCTACAAACGCAGCACAAGATGAAATATTTATCGTGAGCCAACGACATGGGGCAAACACGAAACTTAATTAAATCCAGCATCGATTGAAACTATATTAATACTTGGAAATTTTTCCAGAGAGAACCATTCGTCTTGCATGCAATATTTCAAATGAAAATCAAATTTCAAATTAATTGCTTAAAAGGCAATTTTAATTTGAAATATTGTATGCAAGGCGAATGTTTCTCCCTGGAAAAATTTCCAAGTATTAATATAGTTTCAATTGATGCTGGATTTAACCCTAGATAGATAACCATATTTCACTATACACTAAAGACAACCATACGTCGACTCGACGTGCGAATGTTTGAGTGAGCATATTTTCGATTAAGTGTATACTAGGTTTATAAATGTAATAATATGTGTTAATGTATGTAATTGAGTGCCGAGTACATAAAACAACATAAGTATTTATTTAAATTTTATTACGAAAAAATAATAAGGAACAAATCAAGGAACTTCTTATTTTACGAAACTTAAAGATAAGGAATCTCTTCGTCAGTCTTATAATTTACCATTAAACCATTTTATACTATATACCATTACCATATACCATTTACCACAAACGAGTTATAAATCGATTACGTCGATTCGACGTAGGTTATCTATCTAGGTTTTTAATTAAGTTTCGTGTTTAACCCATGTTGGTGACTCACGATAAATATTCCATCTTGTGCTGCGTTTGTAGCCTTGCCAACATGTAATAGTGAGAAATTTTACAGGTTGGGTGTCGTTCCATGTGGTTCAGTCGGTAGAATGTCAGTGTGCTTTACTGACGGCCCGGGTTCGACCGCCGGCATGGAATCTTTTTCACTATGATGGCCTTTGCGCCTTTTAAGCAATTAATTTGAAATTTGATTTTCATTTGAAATATTGTATATAAGACGAATGTTTCTCTCTGAAAAAATGTCTAAGTATTAATACTGCGATGAATTTTAAAGTAAACTTTTGTTGTAAATATAAAATCTTAGCTTTTTACCGTACTTTTTAGCAAAATATCGCTATTTTGGAGCCCTATTCTTCTAAAACATTTTTAATCTCTCCACTTAAAAAACAATGCTTATCAATTGACATATTTTTTATTAAGTTCTAAACTTGATATTGAGTTCAAGCTTGATATTTAGAATGTGTAAGTTTTTTAATGTGTTGTGATTTTTTATTACTTTATTAAATACGAACATGAAGTCTAACGGATATTAATACAACTATTATTTATAGAACGGTATGATAAGCAATATTTATTTAAATTTTTTATTCCTGTGTATACTGTATTTTGTGAATATGAGCTAAATAGATTTGGTATGTTTTATAGGCAAAGACTGATCTGGGAAATAGAAAAAACAAGTAAGAAAAATCATGCGTTAAGCACAGATTATAAAACACTTTCCAACACTTCCTGAATGCTTTAACAAGATATCGTAATTTAGGGAAATAACGTAAATAAGATAACTAATTAAACATTTTAGAAAACACATAAAACATTTGAAAAACTGATTTCAGCAGTTACCGTCCATAGCAAAATATGTTTTCCAATTCTTTTGATCAGCCCTGTATTTGATCTGTAGATTCTGACACTGAAAAAAATCAAGTACTCAAAAATGAGTAAACCGATGTACTCATATCGAATTGAATATTTTTGGATCAAAAATGAACCTATGCTTTCTCTATTTTGAAACATCACATGTTATCAAACCCAAACTAACGAATAATTTTTTACCCTGTAATGGTTCATTTCCTTTTGGCGGCATAAATGATGTTTATTAATGTAAATATTAAATTATGCACAGTATTTTAGAATGATTTAAACGTGCTTGGAAATATTGCTCTTGTCATAAAAATATTCGATTTGAGTATCTTGTTAAGAATTTTGCTATTTTTCTTAATAAATAATAAATTAAACGTTTCTTGTTAATAACTTTGAACGGGAAATAAATATCAGTACATTTTTACTTTAATTTTTAGGGGTTTTTTTGGGCGGGGGCAGTACATAACGATTCATATTTGATCACAACCATGGAATAAAAAATTAGTACATGTGTTTCTCAACTTTGAGTACATTTGGATCGGAGCAATTTTGAGTATGTGACGCATTTAAAATTGCGTACTTTTTACTCAGTTTTGAGTACCCAGTTTTTTTCAGTGTACATATACTATATAATAGAAAAATTTAGTTTAGCAAGAAAACGCCTAACAGGTTGAAATTCTCTTTCAGCAATTTATACTAATACATGGAAACATACTTGAATACTTTTGTACAACACTGTAGTTTACCTAGAACCGTTATTACACGCCACTATTTAGTTAAAATTTAATTCAAACTAACAAGGGAACCACTTTTGGTGTTGCTCGCACCTAGCAGCGAGACCTGGTGCATTTTGTAGCCCTATACATAAAAGTTAGAGAACCGATAAAATTCCTCTGTTAAAATCATATTTTATATACTTTTTTATACTTTTTTTTATTATTATATTTTTATTTGTTTATTTCACGCCAAAAGTGAGTTAAATCGCCAAATATGGCGCTACAATTTTTCTGCCCGCTTTATCCGAAGAGTAAATGCACAGTCCATATTACTAGAATTATATCGGATTGCAATTTTTTTTTATAATTGATAGCATAAGAAACAAATATTAGGTTTTCTTTTTTTTCTATGCAGACGATAAATATATAAATAGCAAATATAATTCTATAAAAGCTTCCAAGATCATTGAAAACTATTTTTTATTGAATTACAAACTAAGCAAATTATTTTCTTTTGAAATCGAATGGAATAATGTTTGAAATGTTTAAAATGAAATGTTGCTGTATTAAATGATCCTTTGGTAAAAATAATTATAAAGTAAATTAATATTTTTACACAATTTAAAAATTATTGTGGCTAATTAGGTAGGAGAACGGACATTATTTTTTCTACCGAAGTCCGAAGCACTCCTCACACAAACAGTTACGACATTTGGCTAGGGTTGCCGGAAAGCTCTCCTTCTGAAAAAAAAAAAAAAAAAAACCGCCAACTGTTTCCTCGCCAAAAATGTGAATATAATGTTGCAATTTTTCAAATTCAAATTAGTGGGTTCTTGGAGGAATTTTTTAACTTTTTTCAATATTTTATAGTTATTATTAACTATTTTTTATTTTTAAATGCTTTTCTTTTAAAAACTTCAATATCCCACTTTCAACACTCCAATAAGCGGTCTCGAAAATTGCAGTTTCAGAAAATTATGCTGCTGTAAAATCAAGAAATATTATTTTAACAGAAAAATTTTATCGATTCTAACACTTCGTAATATAGGGCTTTAAAATGCACCAGGTCTCAATGCTAGGTGCGAGCAACACCAAAAGTAGTTCCATTGTGCAACACTCTTAAAACTGCTGAAATCACATTTCCAGAAATTATAATTTATAGACGGCCATGTATTCAATTCTTTACTTGACCCTGTATATCATTTTATGTATATTCTACAAACATTTCTTAGTAAATTAGGGGAGAGTAGCCGAATTTGGACCACTTCACTTATTTTCAGGTGTAACTCACTTAATTTTTAGAATATCTGCAAAACATCATTACACGGTGTCAATCTATTCATCTACTAACTAAATAAATATTTATATCATTTTCTTTTGGAAAATCTTAAATTTTGTTTTATTTGAAAAATTTGTCAAAAGTTACTAACTTTAGGTTTTTAAAAATTGTCTGAAAACAGCACATGGTAGGCGGATGATTCTTCTATTCATGAGTGACATCATTCTGATGAGTAGGATTTCAGGGGTAGATGACGTCTTTTCCTACAATTAACGGCAGAATGGCAACGGTCCAATTAAAGCGGCGGTCCAAACATGGCTACTCTCCCCTAAATGCAGTTCAGCGAAAAAGAGCATAACTCATTTAAAAACCATCTTTAAGCGATTTGCGCCCATACCCAGTAACCCTTACGAATATTTTTGTGTAGCCCTGTATAGGAATTATAGCATTTATATACACCATATACTATGCATAAATATAGTGAATCATAAAAGTGCATATCATAATTAAAAATGCATTTCCAGCCGTCATCGCTAATGTACAGTACTTCGGATACAATATAGTATCTGAAATATTTTATATAATGTGTCCCTGTAAATGCTATATACGTATTATTCGTATTATACATGAAATAATTTATAGTATGTAAACCTCAGCGACGTATATCAATTTCATTATATATGAAACAGATTAACGTAATTAAAGTACGCAGCAAACATTCTCTCCACACCTATATCATTATGTATTGGAATTCCTTTTTTAGCCCTGTAAATGAATAATAACTATTCTTTGCATCGCATAGTCAACAGAATGCATATTTTAGGGCGCTTCATAAATGCATATCAATTTTATTCTGTTTGAAAGTGTTTGTAAAATCTTTAAAACTTCATTTGAAAATGTTTTTCTCATAGGCCGTAATGTAACGGAATACTCTTGGCTGTCCTTGTAAATGAACTAAACATGCTACAAACTTCATTACAAATAGGGACCGTGCTATGAAAAAAGTCAATAACATCCAAAAATTTCAGGCAATCGGGGTATATTTACGAGAGTTAGAGCGCGGACAGACAGCTATACGGACAGACGGAGAGACAAACCGAAGTCATAACCACTTTTTAAGTTTGTGTCCTATATTATGTATCCTGTATTATATGAACTTAAAAAAAAATATGTACTAAAGCAGTTTAAGCTATAACTTCCTATCATTCATGAAAAACACTTTATTTCAATGCTTAAATATCATATTTTACTTTTTAGTGCCAATAATTACGTGTATCATAAACGTAGAAAATGAGTTTATAATAGAAGAAAATTTAATAATCGATCCAAAATGCCTATAATTAAATGTTTGATTAAAATCACAAACAGAAAAAAAATGCTTACATACAATTTAAAAAAATAAATATACGAATTTGAAAAGCATTTAAAATAATAATTAGTATTTATAGTTGTACTATTAAACAACAACAAACTACAATAGATGAATTAAATGCATTATTAGATTTAACAATATCTCAAAAATCTTTCCATATGTTATAAGGAATTCCTATTTTATAATTTTGACAAATGTTAAATCTGAAAACATTGGTATGAAGATTTAGATAAAAAAAATTATTTAAAATATTATTAGCACTAAAAGAAAACTCTTTCAAAAGTTTCACTACTGTAATATGTAAAAGTATATTTTACCAGTATAAAGCTAATTTCTAATCTGAAACAATTTTGTAATATCATAATAATCGAATATCTATATAATCTATAAGTGTTAGTAATCAGAAAACTGTAAGATGCCGAAAACAAACTCTAAATCATTGTCTCAACACATTTTCAATCTCAAGTAACTGAAAACTAATGTTTTCATTAATTTCCCTATGAATGTAATCATAAATCAGTCTCTGCGCAGCTTTTTTTTCTTTCAAGCGATGACAGATTAAGATTTTTTCCTTCACCTTATCGAATAGGAAAATTTTGCTTCTGAAAACAATCCCAGATCAGTCTCTTATTAATATAACTTAAAACTATTTAACTCATAACACATAAGGAATAAAAGATTTAAATTAAATAAGACTTACGTTTATGATTCTATAATAATATACATGTATCCTAAAATGGCGGCTGTCATTCTCTTATCTTAAAAAAATTGTTGTAGAAATGGCGATGTTTTAAACAGTGAAGTAACTTCCCGGCTTCCCGCGTCTTCCCTTATTTATTTTTCTGTGGTTATATTTCACGCAGACGATTTGAGCAGATGGTTCTTTACCGCTTACTTGTTTTTGTATACAATAGATTTGGATCTTAAATGCGCAATGAGAGTGTCTTTATTTAAAATTTTCTATTGGAAGAATTTTCCAATGTATTTTACCTTTTCTTTTTATCAGTACCAAATATTTATGTTCAAATGTATTGTAAAGTTTCTTTTTTGTAAATAATAATAATAATAATATTCATAATTAGAGTTTATTAGATAAAACATTGTTTAAATTTTTAAAATGTGTAAAAATCAATTTAATGGTAATAATGTACCCCCAGCCCCTTTTTTTTAAAGTAAAGTTTGTTTCACACGTTCTCTGTAAAATAAAATAATTTGTAAAATAACTTTTTTTTAAGTCATATCTCTAAAATACAAATTTCAAATACGAATAATTAATTATATCATAGGTTTTGCATAAATTTCGTGTATTTCTTTTATTTTTGGAAAATGTTAATTTTATTTAAAAAGTCTGAAAGAAGTAGTATTTTTGAAAAAAATAGTTACTTAAAATAGTTAAACACTAAACGGAAAAAATATGACTTGAATACAAATTATAAAGCAAGAAATGCATATATGACTAAACTCTGAAGACTCTTTCTACGTGCTCATTAAAAGCTGCAAACTTAACTGTAATAGAAAATTTTTAGCTTGAAACCACACAAGTGTTTCGAATATCACTGGTTGGCAAAAAAATAAAAAGAAATTCCTCCCTACAAACTAAATATGTAAAGTGTACAGATTTAATACTCCTAATTCTAAATATGTTATCCAAATTGCTCCAGCACATACCATTTTTCCGAGAAACACTTTTATAATAATAACAATCAGTGAAGGATTATTATATTAAATTGCAATGCTAGATAAAATTGAAATCATGAAAAAATATACTTTCACTGTCTTAGATATCAAATTGATAAAATATAGCATGAAATTTAGTTTATTAATGCTTGTATCGTGCAATTTATATATTATGTCCCCGCCCCCCCCCCCTTTCGTGACAGAATTTACCATTTGCTATGCACTAATATATTTTCATTCCTTATGCCGCTGTAACTCGGGACTGTTTAAAATATTTCTCTTCATTTTCAAAGGTTTTAAAAGTTCATATTTTTGTCACACTACGACTTACAAGATGGTAGTTTTTTTGTCACATATGTGACGTGACGTACGTTACATAGTAGTGACATAACATTGACGTCACAATTTTTTTTTTATTGCCAGAAAAATATAATTTTACAGTAAATACAGTAAATTCTGTCTAAGGCGGACTCTGTATAAGCCGGAAATCTGTCTACCGCGGAAAATTTTTCAAGTCCCGTCGAACACATAGAAAATTACAATAATTCATGCTGCATAAGGCGGAATCTGTCTAACGCGGAAAAGGAAAGCATTTTAAGGTCCCACTGAAACCAAAATTTTGCATAAGGCGGAAAAAAGGATAATTTAAAAATGAAAGGCATTTTGTTTATTAAACTTTAAAACTGGTAAATCAAATACTTAATGTCGTGCATGTTAGTTAAATTCCGTAACACTTTGAAAAAGTTAATTCAAAAGGACAGAAACCGTTTAAGTTTTAAGGAATTTATGCTTGTGCCATTTTTTCATATGCAAAATTATATTTAAAAGTTAATATTTCTAGTAGAATGAACATTTATCAAAATATATATTTTCGAAAGTGCAATATATTATACTTTAAGGATGTACTAAAATTCACAGTTATAGCGGTCTGTCTCATTCTCGAAGTTTATTGGGGGTGATGGTGGTGGTGGGGGGGTGGGCGTTATTAGTTTTTGTGTGTGTGTGTGTGCGTGTAATCTTCCAATTCGCATGTATTACAGCAGTACTAAGAAATTGAATAGCGTTTCTCATTTATCTATAAAGACAAAAGATCTTTCCGAATTTCAGTTTTCAACCGATTTTGAGTCAGGAAAATCAATAAAAAATCATCAAATTCGAAGGATTTTTTTATTTTTATTTTTTTTTTTTGGTGGGGGGGGGGAGCTTTTTTGCATAAGCCAGAATATTGTCTACCACGGAAAATTTTCTCAGTCCCGATCGATTCCGCCTTACACAGAGTTTACTGTAATATGTTTTGAAGAATTTTCGTAATTTTTTAAAGTTTTCTAAGAAGTTCACATCTCAGTCACAATGTGACATCACTGAGTGGTGGCATTTTGGTCACAGATGTGACGTGACCACAGTGACTTACAGTGGCGTCATAACGACGTCACCGTGACCATGCATGATATGAGGGTTATAATTTCAATTGCATTCAAATTATTTAAAAAATGTAAAAAATGACCAGGAATCCACAAAATTCTAAAATCCGCGCAACCTTTGGTCCCAAGCAATATGGATTTGAGGGGGGTCTACTGTACTTCGTTGCATTAAAATATATTATTAAAACTGATATCATCCTTATAACTAGGAAATACTCTTTCTCATTATAGTTTACTACAAATAGCTTGCTTATGACAATCGTATTTCAACCATTCATAATTACCCGTATGATATATGAAAGTGTCTGACAGCGTAACTATGGTACATTAACATTATCGTTCAATACAACTTACCTTATTGCCTGTCAACTATGAACAGAAATCAATGTAGCTAATTCACTCCTATTGTCACATAGCTATATTGAATATGAGCGACATTATCTCTACTATTAAATGTAGATGCTATTCATACTTTAAGCATTTTATCCAAGTACAATTTTGACTATAATCGTATATCATAAATTAGTAAATAGAGGATCAAATGGTTATAAATTCCATATAAATAAATGGTTATAATCGAAATAGTTATAAATTTTATTTAGTGCACTAAGGCTGTTCTCAAATAAAAACTGGATACTTCTGATACATTTTTAAATTCATTTTTGTACACAAACGTATCAAATTGGCAGGTGCTTTTATTTAGAAACTGTGCAATCGAACATTTTTTTTTTCAGTTAAAGCATGAGATTTTCAGAAAATGCCATCGAAGTTGGCATTTTGAACCAAATTTACGGAGGAAAAAAAAACTACTGTCCTAATATAGTCGCTTATAACTGAAAACGTAAGTCATTTATTCGAAAATGAAAAAAATGTTCGATGATAAATCTCTTGAATAATCATTCCCTCAGGTATAATGCTATTGTGTTTAAAAATTAGTCAGAAAGTGCGTTAGAAAGTTTCGCGTTGTTTAGTGGCGGGAGGGGGATTTATTTTATAGAACCTCCTTTACCTCCAATAGATACCAGAAATTTTAAAATTTTATGTTGAGATTTCTGTCTTAGAAGGTATAGCGATGCTTTTGGACCAAAGAATCGCGATCGTTTTTCTCCCCTTTTATATTTTCCCCTTAGGATTTCATTAATCCTTTATGCTTCAATTTTATGAATCAAGAAATTGCTCTAATTCAGTAATTATTTTCTGTAATGTCTAAAGATGTATTATAAAATTTATCTATATCACAATAAAGATCAGATTGGTGTTATTTTATGATGGTCGATTATCTGCACGAGGGATATAGGCCCGACGGGGATTGCCCTCCATGTGGGTCTTTCTAAGGGAACCCAACCCGCATGGAAATCCAAGGTTCGAAGAAAACCACGGAAAATCCCTAGCGATTAGGTTCGATCCCAACACTTCCCTTCTACCAGCTTCGAGAGCAGAACCTCTCGGTCACTCGTGAGGCCACAATAAAGACAAAAGTTTGTGTGCTGTGTTCTGAAAGACTCACTGCACGCACAGTTACAGAATTTACCAGATAGATATCTCTATATCTGTAGTCATACTCCTCGAAGTCCAGTTTTGGAATTTTTTATACGGTTCAATTTTATACACGATTATGGCTTTAATAGTTAAATTTCATATGCGATTTTTAGCGATTATTTTCACGTTTTGCAGCGGTTTTTCCACATTAGAGAAAGGGTTTTGGTTTCATTCTTTCAACTCAATATTATAATACATATATATTTTAATAACGTTCATTCGGAATTCGTACAGCAATTTTTGAATTTTCGGCGTATTTTTTATGCCATTTTAGAGTTTTTTCGCTTTTTGTGGGGATTTTCTGACATTGATAAAAGGCATTCGATTTTAAACATTTCGCCTAATATAGTAAATTTAGTCCTCCTAGATTTTTAACGCAATTTTCAATACGATTTTTCATGATTTTTAATGCAATTTTCAATACGATTTTTAATGATTTTTAATGCAATTTTCAATACAATTTTTAATGATTTTTAATGCAATTTTCAATACGATTTTTAGCAGATTTTCGTGTTTCACGGAGCTTTTTTGACATTCGAGAAATAATTCTGGTTTCAATGTTTCAGCCCACTGCAATAAATTCGATCTTCTACTATTTTTGGATTTTTAGCTATTTTAAATGCGATTTTCATTGTAATTTGTGCGTTTTTCGACGTTCCTCGGCAATTTTTTGACATTCGTTGAAGAATTCCGTTTCAAACTTTTAGCCTAATATGATAAATTTTGTCCTCTGCGATTTTTGAATTTTTAGCAAATTTTAATGCGACTTTGAATGTGATTTTAAGCGCTTTTTCGCATTTCACTGCGATTTTTTTTTTTTTTTTTTTTTTTTTTTTTTTTTTTTTTTTTTTTTTTTTACGTTAGCGGCGAATTCCGGTTCCAAATTACAATATTTTACCTTACTAAAGTAAATTTTGTTTTGCGCGATTTTTGAGTTTTTAGCGATTTTTGCCTTTTTATTTGCTTTTTGTGGCGATTTTTGACATCCATAAAATGAATCTGGCTTCAAAAGTTTAGACCTAATATATAGTATATTTTATCCTCTGCGTTTTTTGATTTTTGAGAATTTTTTAATACGATTTTCAATGCGATTTATACTGATTTTTACTAATTTTTTGACAATCACAAAAGGGATTCAGTTTCAAATGTTTAGCCTAATAAAGTACATTTTTTCTTCCGCAGTTTTAGATATTTTAAGATTTTTAGCGTTTTCTCGCTTTCCGCTACGATTTTTTGATATTCGTAAAAACATTTCCGCTTCAAACTTTTACTTTCTAGATGATCCTCGTATTAAAAGCGATACTTTCGTTTTATCCGAGTGATAGAGTGAATAGCCGAAGAGATCGCCACTACTTACAACAGCTTTTTGTGTATTTCGATTATATGTCTGTTAAATTTGTGTTTTAATTATATTATTTTGTTATTATATTTATTTATTATTGAAATTTTAATTTCGTTGTTGAATATGAGACGTAAACAAATGCTCAATTATTACTGAACGTGTTAGAGATAGATATTTTAAAAAATGATGCTTGAAAAATATTTTAAACCCATAAAAAATAAGTAAATCGAGATACAATTTTGAAACCAAATATATGTAAAAGAAAATTTCTTTTCCGATTTGACGGTGTAAAAATTTAAATTGTACAGTATTTAGAAGTTATAAAAATTGCAGTAAAAGCGAAATTTTTTGATGAGGTGTTACCATTGATAGCATTACTAACGGACATATTTTCGCTTTATAATATAGATTAAACGTAAACGTTAGATAAATATATTCCATTGTTTAAAGTGAAGTTATGAACTTTATTATAATAAATTGGAATGTGATATTTTCAAGGGTATTTTTTATAAAAATCATATTTGACAGGAAGGCAGCTGCTCAGATCATCACCTCATCGAGTTGGCGGCTGAAATTCCAGGTTTAGACAGAACTCGATTAGCATATTAAAATGCATTTGGTCTGACAGTTCATGCCTTGGTGGAAAACATCTGCAGACCCGATTTTAGTGATTGATCGGTAGGTTTATCATTGTGTTTTCCTGCACCAAAAGGTATGAAAACATGGAAGACTGGGAACACACAATGGTAAACCTACCAGTCAACTACTAAAATCGGGTTTGCAGGTGTTTTCCACCAAGATATCCCGAGGCAGATGAGTTGCATTTTAATATGCGAATCGAGTTTTAACTAATGTTTCAGCTGTCAACTATGAGGTGAGGGTTTGTGCAGCCGCTTCTCGGTGTATATCTAACTGCTCAAAATCTCACTGACATATTTGGTTTTGTGTCTATTACTACATGGTAAAAACTATCTAAATTAAATATTTTTTAATATAAAGTTTTTATCAATGTTTTTACACACATGTTATATAAAAAATTTTGCGGCATATTCATTATTGCCCAAGTTCTTAATAATATCTATTATTTATTCCTATCTAATTTCCTTTAAATTTTAAACGCGTACAATAATAATTATCTTATTCGAAATCTTAATCTAAAACTTTTAATTCCTTCATAAAGTTTTATCAGCTACCCAAGCTATAATATTCTGAGAGAAGCTAGTTTTTATTTTCGAATGTTTTTAAAAGCCATTTTGCTATTTTTATTTCTTATCTTAATTCCACGAAGCTAGTTTTCCCGCGCCCTTTAGACACTAGACTTTTTGCCTCGAAATCACTACGTTTCCTAGTATGGGATTCATTCTCCTAAGCCACTCCCTCTCTCGCGCCATTAGTTTAGCTGCCCGTTGCTCGAAGTGCGGCTTTCCCCGATTGGTTCGCTTCTGTACTACATCGGTTCTGTTACTCTCCGCGACTTCTAACTAAAACCAGATGCAGTGATTTCGGACTCAGATTTCTGTCTTTTAGAAGACCTTCAAACTATGCTACCCGGTGTCTAACAGTCTTATAGAATTCCAAATTTGCTATTTAAGCCCTTAAAGCATGACGTAGCTATTCATACAAGCCTGAAGGCTTTAGGAATTTTCTCATAATGTGGGACTTGTTTTTATGTTTTCATGGTTTGGTCGCCTTGGATCGACAATTGGTTCTGTTTTTTTTTACTGGAGAAAGAACCGGATTGTTAAATCTATTGCCTTGCTACACTTACGCCCTGACCATCGGATTAATAATACGACGGTAAGACGGATACTTGAGTCTCAATTACATGTAGCCGATCTCAGCTATTACCAACTACAGTAGCCTCCCTCTTAACCGGCCTCCTTTAAACCGGAACTCCGCTTTAACTGGAGAGATACGAAGATGATCCTGATGATGTTTCAGTTGAAGTTGACACTGCTAAAATTCCTCATACGGAAGGGATAAAATCATTAGAGTTGGCGCTAAGCTATGTTAACTCGGCTAACTCGGAGCTTTCTTGGTTAAAGAGATGGAGAGATTAGGCTGCAAAATATCGGGCATCTTGCCTTCAATAGAAGGTCACTGATTTCTTTATGGTTGATTAACTTAAATATACACAATGTAGGACAATTTCAACTTCTTATAAAAAGGTGTGTGACACGATTTTCAACAATTTAATTTGTGTTAAATATTTTTCATTATTTGCTATCAGTGATAATTTTTCCTTCAATTCAGTTAAATATAACTAGTATTCCTTTAACAAAATATAGAAATTTTGTACTTTTTTAAAACTGCACAAATTGAAAGACTAAATGCATCGTACGCGTTAAATTAATTAAATTACGCAGATACTTAATTAATTTTTTCTTACTTCTCCGCTTTTTCTCTTAACCGGATAACCCTCGGTCCCGTTTAGGCCGGTTCAGCGGGAGGCTACTGTATTTCATTTAAGTTGACTGGATTTGCCGACCTTAAAAATAACACAACTTTTCAGCAGCCGCTATTATTGCATGAATTTAATGCATCCAACTATAACCTTTCACTAGTTCGACAAGAATTTGAACCGTTATCGGCCTATATGTAACTGCTTATAATCTCACTGACATATTTGGTTTTGTGTTTATTACTACAGGGTAAAAAGTATCTAAATTAAATATTTTTTAATATAAAGTTTTAATCAATGTTTTTACATATATATATATATTCCGTGTGTCCTAAAAAGGACTGACTGATTTTAAAATTCAATAATTTGAAAACGGTAACAGATATTTAAAAAATTCTTGCAGGAGGGTTATGCATAAGGTCAAAAGATTTTTACAGTGATTTTCTATTTTAGTTCGAATTACAAACAATAGATGGCGCTGCGATCAATAGACGCTAAATTCAGCCTTGATTTTTGGTACTTCGGGACCCTCTCAATACGTTTTAAACCCCTTTTTCCGCATGGAAGAAGAGAAAGGCTAAAAAGTGGAGCCTGTATTTAGCGCATATTGCTTACAGCGCCATCTATTGTTTGTAATTCGAACTAAAATCGAAAACCGCTGTAAAAATTTTTTTAACCTTATGCATAACCATCCAGCAAGAATTTCTGAAATATATATCACCTTTTGCAAGTTATTGAATTTTAAAATCAGTCAGTCCTTTTTAGGACACCCGGTATACATATATGTATATATATACATACAGGTATATATTCAAATTTCGTCGTATTGTTTTGTTTACTCTGATTTTTTAAACACTCTGATTTTTTTATCTATTTGTACTGCACTTTAAACGTTTAAGATATATTCAACAACATTAAAAACATAAATTTTCAATAACATATGTTTCTATTTGCTAAAATACATTATTAAATTTTATATTACAGCATTTTTCTTCCTCATTACACTTTATACATTTTTTACTTATACATAATATTATTTTCATAATTAATAACTCCCCGTACAATAAAGTATACGCTGTAAATTAACGTTGTATTTCAATACAACTTACTCTATTTCCTGTCAGGCAGAAATTGAAATCAATGCAACTAACTCGCGCCTCTATTCACATAGTCATATTGAATATGTGCAACATTAACTCTACCATTAAATGTGGAAGAATTTATAGATATTAGACTCGGACGTTAGCCGTATGTAATGCGAAACCTTAAGGGCATATAGTTATAAGTCGTAAATGAGAAAATACAGTTTCAAGCGGAATTGCCCTGGTTAGAGCTGTTTGAAATTCCACAGAAGATTTTCTGGTTTTATGTGAAGACGAATAATAATTTACGTTTATGAGCCACGTTCAAATCAACTTACACTTTCACATGGTAAGAGTTAAAAGATACAAATATTGTTAACTGATAAATAAAAATTAATGAAAATATATGTTTAAGAGTTCATATTTCTACACATATGTGATTTTGCGGTTTCTTGCTGATTCACTGTTTTTTTTTTCATTTTTTTATATTTATTTAAACCATAAATCAAATATACTGTAAAAAGTTCAACGAAGGATAAAAATGTACATGCTAAGTATTAAAGATACAAATATTGCTGATTGATTAGTAATAATTTAACGAAAACATATGTTTAAGAGTTCATATTTCTACACATAGATGATTTTGCGATTTCTTTCTTACTTGCTGTTTATACATATTTTATAATTATTTAAACTATAAAGCAACTGTAAAAATGTTCAATACAAGGTAAATATTTACATGTTAAATTATAGATACAAATATTATTGATTGATTAGTAATATTGCAATGAAAAATATGTTTAAGAGTTCATATTTCTTTACACATATAAGTTTTGCGGTTTCTTGCTTACTTAATGTTTATCCATATTTTACATATATTTAAACTATAAATCAAGTATACTGTAAAAATATCGAACACAATTTAAACGTTTACATATTAAATCACAGATACAAATATTGTTGATTTATCTATTTTAATAAAAGAAAGTTTTGCTCTGTCTGTGTGCGTGTGTGTGTCTGCGATGGCTAGCGAAATCTACTGAACTTACAAGGCTGGAAATTTGGATGAGGATGGTCCAAAGCCTTTTCTCACACATCTGAGACTCGGAATTTTCCTTTTTTGTTAATTAGTCGAGTTATTAATTAAAAGCTCATCAAAAATACATTATTTTTTCTGAAAATCGCAAGCACGACCGCGCAAGCTTAAATATGCTTGCAGATTGCGAAATTGATAATACCCAAAGCAAAAACAAAAGCAATTTAACGAATTACAACGACCTTTTGGAAAATGATTTTTTCAAAGACTAAAATTTAAGACATAAAAAATCGTACGGAGTCGATCATACATCACATACGCCATGAATTAAACATTAATAGTGTTATTACACATAAAAATTCCAAGCGACAAAAATCGCCTGCGACTCGTATTTGGTGTGAAATATTTATATGTATTCATTCCTGTCCTATTTATCTTTATTTTTTATTTTTAACTGGCTTATTCCATTTTTCTATTGCACGTGAAAATCTTACAAATTAAAATGAACTCTTTGGCAGAAATTGTTATTCATTTTCTTTCATTTTTATTAGTTATTATCCACCTGAAATTTACGTATTATCCAAGCATTTCATTGGCTGTTTGGGAAAAGGCTTTTCCATCGTCAGATTTCCAAGAAATCTGACTACCAATTTTAAATGAAATTTCATTCTTAAACTTCTAAACATCCGACAATATTACTTTTTATACCGTCGGATAGAGAAAAAAATGTACTTTTAAATGCAATTTGTTTGAAAGCTGTATCTCAATTTGTTTCTGAGTTATTAATTTTTTTTTGTAGTTTTTATTACTTTTTTGTCATAGTGGCAACAGAAGGTATCCATCTCTGTTGAAAGTAAAGGGAAATACAGATTACTCTATAGACCAATCAGAAAACGAATAAAATGCGGATTAAACCAATAAAAACCTTCAGATATGCTTTTGATTTCCTATCCTGACGAGAACAATAACCATTTTTCCAAATGGTTAAAAAAAAACAACAACAGTGAATTAAACCACCGGTAAAAACAAACAGCGATGTTAGGGTGAAAAAATGTTTAACGTTTTCAAATTCAGTTCTGAAATTTAAAAGGAGGGGAGATAGAAATGTGAAAAGCTTTAATGAATGTGCATGCTAAAAATAGGGCGTATGAAAATATGGGGAATCACAAGTTACATTTATGCTATTAGGAGCAGATTGCAGAATTGATAACACCTAATTTAACAAGTTGGAAATTGCTCGTCAAACGTGGCAAATGAGGTGCGTTCGTACTATAACTAATTTAATTCTATAAATATTTTCTGCACCGCATATTTTACTGAATGTATATTTTAGTTCACTTCATAAGTGTAAATCAATTTCATTCTGTTCGAAAGGCTGTAACATCATTAAAATGCACTTGAAATAATTTTTTCCCATTGGTCTTAATGTAACGGAAAACTTTTGACTATTCCTGTCATTAATCTATGCATCCGATTTTCATAAAACTTGAAATGACTTGACAAAGTTTTGCAACAATTACATATTTAAAATTTCTGACCATTCGGAAGGCTGTAACATCATTAAAATGCACTTAAAAAACTTTTTTCCCATTGGACGTAATGTAACGGAAAACTTTTTACTGTCGCTGTAATTAAACCCGATTTTCATAAAATTTGAAATGACTCGACAAAAATTTTCAGCAATTATATATTTAAAATTTCAGACCATTCGGTTGGGTGGTTTTGCTCTGTTATATGCGGACGGACGGACAGACGGACAGACAAACAGACGGACGGACTGAACGGCGAGTATAGGTGCTACGCATTTAAATAATTACGAACGCACCAAAAAAGAGCAGTGAGTTAAAATACGAATAAAAAAACCCACTGATGTGAAAAGGACGAAAAAACATTTAATTCAAGTTTTCATAACGTTAACAGAACATAGTTCATTTTAAACATTAAATAAAACAGGAAATTTATCTAAATGTGAAAAGTTTCTCTTTAATTAAAGCACTTATTATTTAATCGTCTGAGAAATTACAGTTAACGAATTTTCTGAATTAAACTCATGTGATTTTAATCCAACTACGATTAAAGGCAATTAACATAGACGTTCAAAGCCAATGATAAGGAAAATGCACCCATGGTAATTTAACATTTTGAGAACGGGAAATCCTTTATAAATGAAATTTTTCGTTTTCAAACATTGTAACTTTAAAAGTTTATGTCAAAATTATTTCTTTTTGTAGAAAAAATACCTATAAAAATCAACTGCTTTAATAAGTTAATTTTTTAAGTAAGAATACAGAAATTCTTGATATTTTAGATACAAAGGTGGATTAAATACAGAGAATTTATCAAAAGAAATTTCTTATACTTGTTGTCATGAAAATTATAAGATCTTACGATCTAAAAATACGTTTGCCATCATTTTTAACACTTTCCAAGATAATTGAAAAGTGTTTATGAATTCGGTTTTTCTGTCCGTCTGTATATCCGTGCTCTAACTCGCGTAAATATAGCCCGATTGCCATGAAATTGATATATGTTATTGTGGTTTACTATGGCATGTTCGATATTTAAAATTAGGTGTGTAGCGTTTACAGTTTATTTACAGGGATACCCAAAAGAATTCCGTTACATTACGATCTAAGGGGGAAAATCGTTTGTGATGTATTTTAATGATATTACGCTATTTTAAACATATTGAAATTGATGTAAACAACTGAAGAGAACTAAAAGGTTCTCACTGTGTAGAAAAAAAACCGGACTAAAAAACGGAAATACTAGTGTATAGAACAGTGTATAGAATTTTTACAGTGTATAGAACATGGTAAGAAAAGAATTTATCGTTCATTTACAGGGGCATACAAAAGAATTTGGCTACAGCAGAAAATGAACAATAATTGAAATATTGAAGAATACGAACAATATATGCTGCAAGTGCGTGGTACGCGTATATAAATTTAAATTATTTTTAAATATTACTTTGTGTGTATTAATTATATAGATCATATACAGGGCTGCAGAAAAGTTTTCAACTACAGACGTTTAGCGTCGGAAATTGCTGAATGGAAAATTTAATTTGAGCTATTTGTTTAACTGAACTAACGTTTAGTGTACTACGTAGATTCACATATTTTCCCGACTATTGATGGTAATAGCAGAAATTGGGTTTGCAAATGCATTCTTCATTTTCCATATTGTTCATTTAGAGATAACCTTTCACCTTAGTAAATTGTGAAGATTTGTCATAGCATTCTGGATGTGTTGGAAAGTGTTTCATAATCTATGCCATTCGCATGATTTTTCGTTCTTGTTTAAAATTTCATTCATTCAATTTCAACCATTTATTTAATCGGTATATTTATGAATAGTTACAAAGAGCGTAGTGCAGATGCACAAATATATTTATTAAACGTTCAATAAATTAAACTGTCAAACTTATTTAAAGTGTGGCTTAGATTGAATGTACTATTCAGCAATGACACTTTATCGAGGTCTCATGTATGTAAATGGCATAGATTGTTTTAAAATGTGCAAGAAGACGGCGAAACGCAGTGAAACAGTATGGAGTGGTGCCCACGAAGATAATTTGCTTCATTATAGCAAAAATGGATAAAGCTCTTAGTTATTTTGAATTTATGGAGTATTTTGTAGGTAAATGTTCTTCATGAAAAACGTACAGTCGATGAAAAAAAAAAGTAAACACCCCCTACTAACTCCTCAACAAATTATCGTAGAAGAAAGTTATTGATACCGAACGATTGGAAATAATGTCTACTTTTAAATGATGTATATAAAATTTGCTTAGGGGGCCATCTACATATTAAAACGAACCCAAACTTATTTTTTTCAATGACAATACCCAATTTTAACAATATATTTAAAATCTTCGGTTCAAACTATGCCTAGGCACTCAATTTCAAATCATTTGAATGATAAGTTTTTGAATTATAAACATTCAAAATTTAGTGCTTCTAATGTTAAATTACCTTTTCATATTTTCATTTATATCTCCTGAAATTATACTCCTAATGTGCTAATTTTTTGTGTAGCAATAATACCAATATACCCAAACATAAATACGTTAAATTTGCAATTTTAATAATTTTACGATATGAATTATGAAATTAATATTCGAAAAAATTATGAATTTCAACCTACAATTTTTTTTGATGGATTTAGATTTATTAAGTCCTGCTTTATGGAAATCCAAAATTTCACATTTTTCTTTCAAGTAGTTTTCAAATTATGCTTAAAAAACGGCAAAATGGTGATTTAAGGGGCCATCTATGATAGAAGTGACTAGATATTTTGAAATTTCTTCTGCTATTCTGTAATCTAGCAGTCTTCACTGATTGCTTAAGATGCCTTGATCAAGAAGGAGGCTGTCTCGGTCAACAATCGAGTACAGAACTTCAATTTGGATACAGCATCTAAAATACGCTCGTTTTAAAACAATTAATATCTCCGAAACTTATCATACGGATTGCATAAAAATTTGTTTTTAGGCTAATTGAAGGGTGTAGAGAGCTCATTTTCGTGTACTGCTATTGAAAAAAACAAAGTTATCGTGCGTTTGACAATGTAGAGGACCCCCTAAGCAAATTTAATATACATCATTAAAAAGTAGATTTTATTTCTAATCGTTTGGTACCAGTAACTTTCTTTTATGATAATTTGTTGAGGAGTTAGTAGGGGGTGTTTACTTTTTTTTTCCCACGATTGTACATATAATACAGTGTTATAATGATAAATTTTGGGGAAGATTACAGCAGCTCATCTGTCCTAGAAACGCTCTCTTTCGACCCGAATGTTTATCTACGGAACAATGCAAGGCTTCACGCAACAGGTGTAACGTAACAAAAATTTATTTCGACTACACTCGACCAACTATTTATTTAAAGCACAAGTAATAAAACTTCAAACTTTATTAAGGGGAAAGGTGGGTGTATAAATAAACAATTTGGAAAACGCATAACGCAATTCAAAATTTCTGCACATTCCATCAATAGTCGGAAACATATCTCATTTTTTTGTGCAGACATATATATTATCTATAGATTTGTATGTACAGTACACTGTAAAAAATTGTTCGCTAAAATACGGAAATTATACAGGTAATCGAGACGCCAGTACTATTTCCGTATTTCAACGGAAATTTTCCCCCGTAAATTCCAGAAAAATGTCCATTTTTCTGGAGTTTACGGGGGGGGGGGGGGATAATGCGGAAATAGTACCGGCGTCTCGATTGCCAGTACAATTTCCGTATTTTAACGGATTTTTTTTCAGCGGACATACAGCCTAGCACAGTTAAAAATTTCAATAAAGAAAAATGTACTAGAAAAAATTTGCACAGCCTTGTATATGGTCCATGGAATTTAAAAATAGTATGTAATATGCAAAAAAAAGTTAACTCTAAAAGAGCATACCACAACTGAAAACGGATTTACTGCAATTATTGTTCTTAGGTAGTACTGTACGCAAATTTTTTGTGAGTCTCTGTAGGTGAACGATGATTTCTATACGCATCATGTTCTACAGTATGAGCTCTTGTAGTACACCTCAATGATATTTATATAAATTTTAATGTGTAACCCGTTGAGGGGCCGGTGGGATATATTATATCCCACCTAATTTTAATGAAGAATTCCACCAGAAATTTTTAATTAAATTTTACTTTGATAACTTTGGTAGAAAAACTTGTACAATTGCTTTTCCTTATTTAGAAACAAATTCTTTCGAACTTTCCGGTGTGAATTCATCATTATATAAACACAATTGCTTGCCCCTCAAAGGGTTAAAATAGACCGCAATATCATTAATATACACCGCAAACGATTTTCTCCGTAGACCGTGATGTAACGGGATTATTTTGAGTATCCGTGTAAACGAACCGTAAATGCTACATACGTCATTTTCAATACCGAGCATGACATAAAAACCTTAACAGATATAAATTTTATGGCAATCTGACTATATTTACGCGAGTTGGAGCAAAGACAGATATCATATAGTCTGACAAACCAAATTTATAAACACTTGTTATAAATTACTTAACATATTAAATTACTTGTATAAAAACTTGTTATACACACGATTATGTTGGAAAGTATTAAAAAGGGCGTAGGTGTTAAAGAAAGCTATCTAAGATGCATTAGCGGCATAAACTTTATAAAAAATATTTAAAAAAATAATATATTAAAAAAGTCTGCTTTATATTTTATTATCACTCGTACTACAATATTTATAATTTGTATTTTAGAAATGCAATTAATTAAACAATTTAATCAAAATATGTGTTGAAATATACATACTTACTTTACTATAAAAGAAAAATATCCAAATAGTATCTAATTTGGAAAATGATTTGATAAATTTTTTCCAAGCCAGCAAAAAATATTGCGTCCTTCTAAATCTCGCGATTTATTCCATTGTTTTAGAGAATTTATTTTAATTAAAAAATATCTTATATATAATGTAAAATTTTTAAATATGTTAATTTTTTGTAAATACGTCGCTATTGTCTTTGTTTAAATACGTAATATGTTTGTTTTCGAAATGTCAAAAATATAATGACATTTTTATTTGTTATCATATTTAAGTTTTTTTCTTTTGAAAAGCGCGTATAATTTTTATTTCGCATGTATTTTTTCTACAAATTATTTCAGTTTAGATAGCACTTTAATGCGAATTAAAAGTTATTATATTCACATTATAGTCATATTATCACATTTAAAATTACGAATAGCATTAGTTTTATTTATTTTCCTCCCATAAAATATAATTGCAATATTTTATTAGAAAGAATGAAATATTTTATAATTAATAATATAGAATAATATTAGTTTTGATAAACTTTTGATAATAATAATAGTTATTATTAATAATGACAATGATAATAATAATGATGATAATGATAATGATAATAACAATAATAATAATGAGCTTTTGATAATAATAATAGTATAATAGTAATAATAACCTTTTGAAAATAATAATAGCCTTTAGATAATAATATTATTTTCGATAACGATTTTGATAATTTTCTTTACTGCATCATAAAGACTTGACTTGACGTCGTAAAAAATATTTAAATTTTAAACAATTTCAATCAATGAACGAATACATTTTGTCACTGAGTTTAGACATTGAAAATGTCTTCACATCTAGTTAAAAAATAGTATTAATGCGACATTTATATCGAGCTAAATATGCGCATTTTAAAATATATTTACTGAATCTCAAACGCATACCTAAAATATTAAAACAACATTTTATTTCATTTTATTTGAGTAAGCAACTTTTATTTCAATTAATAATTTTTACCGCTATGCAGAAAAGGAAATAGTTATATTTAGAAGCTAGCGACCAATTCTTACATTTTTGCTGAACTCACTTTATTTTAAGAATAATGAATAATTAGTGTAAAAAAAGTTTGAAGTTATTAATCTGTTTTCAGAGTTTGTTGCTGTTTTATAATGATTTATGATTGGGCGTTATTGTTAAAACAAAATAAAATAATGTACAATTCACTTACACGGGTTACTCAGATACCACCACAGAAACTTTTCAGAACGTTAATCCTCGCTCAGGGTACATGAAAAGTGTTCATAGAACCATACATTTGAAACGCACAGTTTTCGAGAAAATTGAAAAAGTCAAAACTGTGAAGTCACCATCTGGAGCACCCAAAATAAGCTAAACTGAATCTCGTGAAATTGCAAAACGGATAAGAAACGTATATATATTTTTAAATAATTTAAAAGATAAAAATTGCACCATTGATTTAATACAGAGAAAATTTTAAAAAGTGGTGGGCGGTAGGCATGCGTCTAATATGCAAATGGAAAATCGCCGTTCGGCTCGCTTTAAAAGGTGGCAGATTGAAACAATTGGTAATCTCCGCATGTATGATGTATTCCATTAGTGAGTATTACAATATGTACTTTTTTTCGGTCAGTGCAATGCTAACGGATTTTAAACAATTAAGGAATTTTTGACGTCATACTTTTCAGTTACATTTTTCTCGAAAACTATGCATCGTCGAAGTATGGTTCTTTGGACAACTTTTATGTAAAATACTAAATAAAATAAATAAAATAAGACAGACTTGAATGCAGTTTTACTAAAAACATTCAGTAAACGTCCAGTAAACATTTCGCCAAGCAATCGAAAGGTCTCATCAGTACAATTTAACCATTGTAAAAACAAAATAACAGAACAAATCAAGTATAGTTAAAGTTGTTTTTTTAGAAACAAACGATATTCACCAGGAATGATGTTTGTTTTTACAATGATTAAATTGTACTGATGAGGCCTTGCCGTTGCTTGGCGAAAGGTTTACTGAATGTATTCTTAAGGGGTCTTGTACCTTTTAAACGCGACAAAATTTAATAAAAACTTTCAAAGTTTGAATAAGTCTATCTTCAAAACTGTTTCATGAATAAACATGAAAATTTGGATATTGATTAAACAGATTGTGCTTTGTAATATGCTGTCATTAGAAATTTGTTAGCTTTTTACAGAATTTCTGTATTGTTGAAATCAAAATAGCTCTTTTTTTACTGCATAAGTCATTGCGTGCATGATATCTTGAGAAAGTATGTATGGATTGTCATGAAATTTGGTAACGATACTAAACATATATTTGTGTTTAAAATGAATTACTCTTAGGCCAAAATTATTTCATTAACTGTATAAAAAATTATGAATAAAAATATTCATAACTAAAAATATTACCATTGTAAATACTTAAAAGTGGTTAATTTTAAACACACATTTTTGTTTAACATCTTTACCAAATTTCATGACAATCCATACATACTTTCTTAAGTTATCATGTGCGGAATGACTTCTGGAGTAAAAAAAAGAGCTATTTTGATTTCAACAATACACAAATTTTGTAAAAGGCCAATAAATTTCTAATGGTAGCATTTTACAAAGCACAATCTGTTTAATCAATATCCAAAATTTTATGTTTATACATAAAAAGATTTTGAAGATAGACTAATTCAAACTTTGAAGTTATTCGTTAATTTTCGACGCGTTTAAAAGGTACAAGACCCTTAATGTTTTTAGTAAAACTGTATTCAAGTCTTTCTTATTTTATTTAGTCTTTTAAAAGATTCAAATTTAGACATTAAATGTATGTATATTGCAAACTTTTATGTACTCATAGCGAGCATTATCGTTCCGCACAGTTTGTGAGGTGGTATACAAATACCCTGTATATTTTTTCTCTTTATAAAAATTACTCCATATAGGTAATATTGTGACTCTAAAATAATTTTTATGATGTCATTATTCGCATGTTTTTTTCAATAGAGCTGTAAAGCATATTTGATATTGCGCAAGTTGTAGATATATATACAGGGATTTGTAGTGGACTCTGTGATTTTTAACTTCTGTTACAAGTGAAAAGTTACAGCTTTAGAAAATATTCTTCATTGAGGGTAATGTGTGAAGCTAGCATTTATTTACTGCGCTACCTAGTTTTAATTCTAAATATCACCTAAAGATGGCGCCGTGTAAAACTTTTGGTGGAGCAAAAGATTAAAATACTCAGTTTTATTAATATTAGGGGGCTCGTATGTAAAGCAAGGTAATTAACAAAATACTAGTTTCGCGATATTGAAGATTCAAGTTATCTAAAAAACAAAGCTATCCTCTAAAATACACCTATGTATACTGATGATTTTATGTGAAATATCTGTGTTTTGACTAAAACTTCCTATTTTGAGGGGAAGTCGTAAACTTTCACAAATTGCTGCTAAGAATGAAACGAATTTGTTAAACAGGAAGAGCATATTTTGAAAAACTTACTCTAAATGCAAATGATAAAATATTCATGCATAAGCAATGTGGTGATAAAATATTCAAGGCCGTCTATTTTGACAGGTATTTTGATTAAGGCTTTTTATTGGTGAAAAATATCGTGTTTACAATTTAGTAAGTTGTGAAAAATTCCTTTGCTCTTTCGATGGGGAGATATTTTAAAAATAATTAAGATCAAAAATGGCAAAGATCTTTATCGGTTATCAAACGGTATGCGTTTAAATTTTGAGATTTGTGCAAATATGTACGGAGTTTCATTTAGAGCAAGTATTTTTAAGTATCGTATATTCTGGTATATTTTTAAGTATATTTTTAAGTATCGTATATTCTGGTATATTTTTAAGTATCATATATTCTGGTATATTTTTAAGTATATTTTTAAGTATCGTATATTTTTAAATATCGTAATTCGCACTTTTGATACAAGAAAATTGACCGCTGTTTACAATTACGCGTTATATTCCTGTAATAAAAGTGGCAGTTTAAAAAATAAAAGAAAGATGATGATCATAAGAATTAAGATTTCTAATTTGATGAACTTGCTATTATTCTGAAAAAGAAAATTCTCTATCAGTTTATGTGAAAATAATAGTTGTCATACTTTATAATAATCTTTACTTTATTTTTTATGTAACTCAAAAAGTTTATTTGCAAAGTACACTGTTAAATATTTTTACGGCCAAAGGCCGGAAGCAGAGATTCCAGTCATACCCCGTAGAAAAAAAAAAAAAATCCATGCCCATTATTTTGTGTCAACGTGTACACCCTAGCGGAAGAAAATGTATGGGGTGGTACCGTATTTTTGCAACAAGATGGGCTAGAACTGCAAGAATATGTGAACTGCCCTTAATTTTCTAAGTATCTAAAAATATCCTTGTAAAATTACGGGCAGAGGGCGGCAGCAGAATTTCCAGTCATACCCTGTAAAAAATCCATGCCCATCATTTTGTGCAGCCCGTAATTTTACGGGGCAAAGATATAATGCACTTCAAAACACAATAACACTTTAATTACTGTTCCGTAGCACGTTAGATAATCCTCATAGAATCGCTTTTTTGGCGGAGGATTAAAAAATATGTTACGGTCGCGGTTAAGTGACATTATTTTTCAAAACCCGACTAAAATAAAGGGTTACACCCTAGCGGAGGAAAATGTATGGGGTCGTACCGTATTTTTTTAGTGGATCAGACCGTTTTTCATCAAATAAGGTTGTTGTCCGTGAAAATTGAACAGCAAACGTTCATAAATTTACAGTTTTCTCTGAGAGTGAAGGATGTGCACGTAGTATGACGAATAAACCTAAATACAGGAAATAGGTACCGTATAATCTGGCGTATAACGTACAATTTTTAGACAGGAAAATAAATCAATTTTCGCTATATGCCAGCAATAATAGTGACATTGAAAATTATGAAAATATGGTAAACATAAGAACTAAAATTTCTAATTTCACGAACATGGTATTTAATGAAAAGGAAAATTATTCATCAGTTTTCATGTCATGTAATACTTTAGAAAAACATATATTATTATTTTTTTATGAATCTCAAAAAGTTTATTTACAAAGAGGAAGGTGCACGTAATACGACGAATAAGCCTAAAAATAGGAAGCGTATAATGTAGCGTATAACGCTCAATTTTGATACAAGAAATTTAAGCGTTGTTTAAAAGTGCGTGCTATATGTCAGTAAAGAAAGCGACATTAAAAATTAATAACAAAATAATGATCATAAGAAGCAAAATTTCTAATTTGATGAACATGCTATTTAATAAAAAGGAAAATTCCCTATCAGTTTACTTGGCATGTAATAGTTATATTTTATAAAGATCTTTATTATCATTTTTTTATGTATCTCAAAAAATTTATTTACAAAGAAGAAGGTGCACGTAATACGACGAATAAGCCTAAAAATAGGAAGCGTATAATGTAGCGTATAACGCTCAATTTCGATACAAGAAATTTAAGCGTTGTTTAAAAGTGAGCGCTATACGCCAGTAAAGAAAGCGACGTTAAAAATTAATAACAAAATAAGGATCATAAGAAAAAAAATTTCTAATTTGATGAACATGCTATTTAATAAAAAGGAAAAATTCCCTATCAGTTTACTTGGCATGTAATAGTTATATTTTATAAAGATCGTTATTATTATTTTTTTATGTATCTCAAAAAGTTTATTTACAAAGAAGAAGGTTCACGTAATATGACGAATAAGCCTAAAAATAGGAAGCGTACAATGTAACGTATAACGCCCAATTTTGATACAAGAAATTTAAGCTCTGTTTAAAAGTGCGTGCTATACGCCAGTAAAGAAAGCGACATTAAAAATTAATAACAAAATAATGATCATAAGAAGCAAAATTTCTAATTTGATGAACATGCTATTTAATAAAAAGGAAAAATTCCCTATCAGTTTACTTGGCATGTAATAGTTATATTTTATAAAGATCGTTATTATTATTTTTTGATGTATCTCAAAAAGTTTATTTACAAATTAGAAGGTTCACGTAATATGACGAATAAGCCTAAAAATAGGAAGCGTACAACGTAGCGTATAACTCTCAATTTTGATACAAGAAACTTATGCGTTGTTTAAAAGTGCGCGCTATACGCTATAAAGAAAGCGACATTAAAAATTAATAACAAAATAATGTCATAAGAAGTAAAATTTCTAATTTGATTAACATGCTATTTAATAAAAAGGAAAAATTCCCTATCAGTTTACTTGGCAAGTAATATATTTTATAAAGATCTTTATTATTCTTCTTTTATGTATCTCAAAAAGTTTATTTACAAATAAGAAGGTTCACGTAATAGGACGAATAAGACAAAAAATAGAAAATATGTACCATATATTCTGGCTATACGACCCGTGAAGGATCTACAGTGCCTGTCCCTGTTTACTTGAACGAGGGTCCCGGGGTGCTATTATATGTTCTGGTCAGGTGATCAGCCTAACGCTGGACTCTCGATGATAAGTTCCCAAGTTAGCTTGGTACTCATTTTATCGACCCGGAAAAGACAAAAGTTTGAGTGAACCTTATCCAGCGGGTCAAACTCTCGACTGCAACAAGACAGTCAAACATGTGACCACTACGCCTTTGGGCTTCCAATTAAACATATAGTAACAAAATAAACTGGATTTGTCCAGTTTCAAAATAAACGATTAATATAAAACTACTAACTGTAATAAAAAAATTTTAACACATTTTAGAATCGGGAATTATTACCTTGAATTCTGGGTGCCGCCAATACTGTGTCTAGACAAGTCTCAAAAGCTGCAGCAGTCCTTGGATCATTATACGGGCTTACTTCCAGAGACGATAATTCTTTAATAATGCGAAAAAGAAGATCAGCATCACCAGACTGTAAATGAGATAATAAAAAATGTTAGGCTGCATTAAAAGTTCACAGTTGAGTAGTATTACACTATACAGATATAATTTAATAAAAGATCATAATGATTTTATTAAGACTGTTTGTTAAAGAGATCTCAAATAATCCTCGCTGATGTTAAACATATGGGGATATATTATATTCGCATCGTTCAAAAATCACTTCAGGAGATTAGCCCTTTATTTAATGACGGTACATATAAGTATCATTAAAATAACTTGCTTATAAAATTCATTTAATACATCGATTAGTAGTAATACAGTTTAGAATGAGTTATAGATGCATTACTTTATCTTGTTCCAAAACATTATTTGTTACACAAAACAAAAATATTTTTAAAAGGATGATTACTTTCGCCTTTGCATCTTTTCAGCTTTATTTGCATATTTTCAGCTTTCCTGGCGTTGTGTTGGGGGGATTTTTCAATTAGAAAATATTTCTATATTTCTGTTGTAAGAACATTATATTTGTACATTTCCTAATTTTACTAAATACTAAGAAAAATATTTAAAATAAAAGATTTGAGTGGGTTATAAATATTGCACAAAATCCCTATAAATTCAAATATAATTAATCCTTTTAAATCCTTCAATCCTTCTAAAATTTATTAAATGATTATATAAATCTTCTAATGTAGTTTCAAAAATTAACGAAAAATGCTTTAGCAGATAAAATTTTCATGAATTCATAATTCAGTATATAAAGGGTTAAACTTTTTGATTTCATTTTCCTATGTAATATTCTTAAAGTATGTCTCTTTTTTTCTCTCTCAAAATATTTCTAAAATGCATATTTAATCTTATATAAAGTGTTAAAATTGTATTAAACTACTCTAAAATTTTAACACAAAAATATAAATTAAATATCGGGGAGACTAGAGAGGGTTGACCATACGGGAGGCTTGACCCACACATCAGTTTTCATATGTAAAAGAATTTCAGAGTTTTATCAATAGGTGTCAACCAAAGCTACTGGAATGCTCAAACAAGTCTTTGTTTCTTACAGATAATAGAAAAATAGGCATGGAAAAAATCAATTGTGAGGCGTTTTGAACCCAAAAGTTGTGTTTTTTAGAAATATTTTGTAAGCTTTTTTCAGATAAAATATATCATAGAAATTTAAGTAAGTGGGTTTTAAGTAATGCAGAATTATCGAGCTTTCATTTCAGGCGTAAAGATTGTACAGTAAGTTAGGCTTAACATAACAATGTGCTATCTTTTAGAAAGGGTTATGCGGGGAGGGTTGACCCAGTCAATGTGAGGGAGGGTTGACCAGATGCTCAAGGCTCCCTTAATTAAGTGATAATGGAATTTGTTTTATTATACACTGTGTATAAAGAAATGTTAATGGTTATATATAAAAAATAATGTAAGTTTCTTCGGTAAAACTACAGTAAAATGGGGTGATGGAAAAGAAAATGTTTAAAACTGATTGAAGAAAGATGTCAAAAATTGCTATAGTATCCACTGCAAGAAAAAATTTAATAAAATATAAATGGGAAAGTTATTAGGAACTTTTTTCCATTAAAATATTACTTACAGTAGGTAAATGGAAACAGTGGAAAGTACTGGAAAATACGAAAACAGCAGTCTTAACCCTTTCAGGGGGAGTGGTATGTTTATGAAACCACTTAATTTTAATTCCGAAACGTCAGAATGACCCTAGAATTTTGCTACAATATTTTCCATTTAATATGTATGTAAAATATAGTCTTTTTCTTATTTCCAAATAAATTTGTTCTTAAATTCCGGTGTCAGTCAATTATTTTAACATTTTAGTACTGAAAGTACTTTGCCCCTGAAAGGTTTAAAAGATGTTAACGATAAGTTAAGTGTTCATGCGGCTGGAAAAGAACATAGCTCAGATCGAAAAAATTTAGGAAGGTGTGAAAACAAATTTCACCAGGATGAATGCAGTGAGATGAAACCAAACTAGGTGACAACTAGAGTTGTCAGGTCGAGTGCCACAAAAAGTAGGGTAAGGAGACAAAAAACAAACAAAAAAAACGGAACTGTGGCTCCTAAATCCCCACATAATAATACATAAAAACCTATGAAAACGGAACCTGTCTCTAACGGAATATTGTCTTAAATGCTAAAATTTCATTTTTCCTGCTGTTCAACTGTACCTGTTCTGATAAAATCCTGTTTAAAACAAAAGGTTTCTCCTCTGACTTGCAATTACGTCTAAACTGGCTTGTATAAGCATCATATTTTCAAAAATATTTTTTATAATAATTAAAGCATGTAGCATAAAGTTATTTTGCTTTTTTTCAACTGATTTTATTTCTCTTCACAAATATTGCAATATAGAACAAAGTGGGTTAAGCCTCCCATATGTGCGGAGCCTTGGCCCATTATTTTCTCATGTTTAAAATCAATTCTTTTTAAAATTTCTTATATATTACACTTATGTAGCAATTTAATTTTGATAACTGATTGTATAACGAATAAAATGATACATAAAACTTTATTCTATGTTTAATATTTAAAAAATAAACAATCATTTTGTAAAAAGTGGGTCAACCCTCTCTAGTCTCCCCTGTATTATCGTATGTAAAATAATTGCACCATAAAATATAATAAATAAGATGTGCACGTTAAAAACACATAAACTTGCTCAATGATACATAAACAAGAACTTTTATACGGACTTGTACATCTAAAATTAAAGATAAAGCATAATATCGATCTTTCGAATTACTTCTGCAGTCATATTCAGGATACATATGGTGTTGAAATGTTTAAAAGTTTAGAGAAGAAAGTTTTCTGTTGAGTCTTGATCAAATTTATGAATGGAAAACTGCAGAGAGTCATGGAGGAAAGAGATAGATGGAGATACAGTGTGACGTAAAAACGCTGTGCAATATGATGCGCGTACTATAATTAATTTTATAAATATTTCTTGCGCTGCATATTGTACTGAATGTATATTTTAGTGCACTTCATAAGTGCATATGAATTTCATTCTGTTCGTAAGGCTGTAATATTATTAAAATGCACTTGAAATAATTTTTTCCCATTGGCCGTAATATAACCGAAAACCTTTGACTGCCCCTGTAATTAAACTATACATCTGATACTCATAAAATTTGAAATGACTCAACAAAGCAACAATTATGTATTTTAAATTTCAACCTATTTGGTTGGGTAGTTTTTGCGCAGTTATATGCGGACGGACGGACAGACAAACAGGTAGACGGACTGAACGGCGACTATAGGTTACGTATTTATATAATTACGAACGCACCTAAAAATGGAAATTTGTGGAAAATCTTTTATCACGCTGCTATTTTTTGAAAGCAACTGAAATTCAGCTCACTATATCTTCGATGTCCTCGATATTAGACCTCCTTCAATGTCCTCGATATTTTCGATATTCGACTGACTTTTTCTTATATGAGTCGCTCTGTACACACTCTAAAAAAATTATGTAACGTTACTCCATAATGCATGGTGGCAACATGCTGCCTCCAATTTTATGGAGCAATTTAACTTATACAATGGTGTAACTTAAACTGATGTATCTGGTGTAATATTACACATTAGTGTAACGTATTACCTGTTACATCGGTTAAATTATTCAATAAAATAGAGGCAGCAAGGCTGACACAAATTTTATGGAGTAACGTTGCATAATTTTTTAAGCGTGCAATTGACAAGTAAATTATGCAAAAGGATTTTTTATTATCGTTAGCGTGCGTGTAGTTAAAATTATCTAATACAAATGCTCAAATTTCATCAAATATTAATATATCTATTCAAGGTTGGAGTAGCACAGTTGAAGTTTTTTCCAACCTTGAATAAAATTAATCCAGTTGGAAAAAATATTCGTTACCTTCATTAATATATCTATATTATAATTATAGTATGCTGTTTATAATGTAATTTTACATGTTTCTTAAAAGTTGAGTTAAATTTACTTGTAAAACCCTGCATGCTATTAATAGAAAAATCCGGAATTATCTTGAATTTTTTAAAGGAACCATTACATTTCTATAAATTTACTTGATATTGCTACAGAAATAAAACAAATGTTGTTCAAGCTACGCATATATAATCATGTGCTAAAGTTGCAGATCATTTCCAGCATTTTATTTTATAGGGAGATTGCAAAAAAAAAAAAAAAAAAAAAAAAAAAAAATTATATTCAATTTTCCGTTGTTTCCTAGCATGCTTTCGTGGTTAAACCTCCGCTGGAAAATATCATCTCAAGCATGTTCTTTATAATTTAAAAGTTCCCGAAGAATTCGTCATCTCTAGATAATTAACAAAGTACCTAAAAATAGAAAGTCCTCAGTGACATTTGGACATATAGCATAGAATAACCATAGTATTTTAAGAACTTTCTCTTTCATACTTAAAGAGTGATTTATACATTGAAAATATTGCTGTATTAAATTTGCCATATATTTATTCCTGTTTTATATTAAATTTCTTGTTGTACCCTAGCATGCTTTCATGATTAAACCTTTGCTGGAGAAT
Source organism: Maratus speciosus (assembly GCA_963932465.1). NCBI lineage: Eukaryota > Metazoa > Arthropoda > Arachnida > Araneae > Salticidae > Maratus > Maratus speciosus. The sequence goes on along the minus strand of OZ010798.1, from coordinate 159,492,106 downwards.
ATCATCTCAACCATAGTCTTTATAATTTAGAAGTCCCCGAAGAATTGTCATCTCCAGATAATTAAGAAAGCGCCTAAAACTAGAAAGTCCTCAGTGACATTTGGACATATAGCATAGAATAACCATAGTTTTTTTATCAACTTTCTCTTTCATACTTAAAGAGTGATTTATACATTGAAAATATTGCTATATTAAATTTGCCATATATATATATATTCTTGTATTATATTAAATTTCTTGTTGTACCCTAGCATACTTTCATGATTAAACCTTTGTTGAAAATATCATCTCAACCATATTCTTTATAATTTAGAAGTCCCCGAAGAATTCGTCATCTCCAGATAATTAAGTAAGCGCCTAAAACTAGAAAGTCCTCAGTGACATTTGGACATATAGTATAGAATAATCATAGTATTTTAAGAACTTTCTCTTACATACTTAAAAAGTGGTTTATACATTGAAAATATTGCTATATTAAGATTGCCATATATATATATCCATGTTTTATATTAAATTTCTTGTTATACCCTAAGCATGCTTTCATGATTAAACCTTTGCTGGAGAATATCATCTCAACCATAGTCTTTATAATTTAGAAGTCCCCGAAGAATTCGCCATCTCTAGATAATTAACAAAGCGCCGAAAAAAAGAAAGTCCTCCGTGACATTTGGACACATAGCATAGAATAAACATAGTATTTTAAGAACTTTCTCTTTCATATTTAAAGTCTGATTTATACATTAAAAATATTGATACATGAAATTTGCCATATGTATATTCCTGTGAAAACTCCATGTTCTCATGAAGAATTACATTTTTCGCATACCAGAAAAATTAAATATTAAACAAACAACACTTTCTAAAAATTTGACTTCGAAACATTTATTATTCTTTTTATATTCTAATTTACATCCGAAACATATTTCTGAACACATAATTAATGAATTTTCCGCTGATTTAGAGTACAATTTTAGATTTCGTAAAAGAAATTTTTCATATTTCATAATTTATACACTCTTCACGACACTCAGAAATTATTCATAATTAGGATCCAATGCCGTTCTTATTACATCACAAGTTTTCTTTCGTCAGATAAAAAAAGTTCGCACGCAAATTTATGTTATTAATATGGAAATGAATACAGCGCAGATTACAATTTTCCTTAATCTATACATATTCATGTTGTTTTATTAGATTATCTTTCAGTATACTTTTTTTCATTAAGTAAGTGTTTTTTTTTTCTTATTGAACTTAATAATGCTGTTCCTAAAAGAATCAAAGAGTACAAAATTAATAATAAAAATAGACTAAATATCAATATTAAAAATGAATAAATAAGTAATTTCAGATTATAATAGAAATAAAATGAAAATTAACCCTTAAATGCCTGGTGTTACTTTTGGGCAGCATACCCAATTTAGGTTCTAAAATACTATTAGAATAATATTGAAGCTATAATGCCTAATGTTGCCAATAAAATACACTCTGAAGATATTATTAAATCGATTTTCAACATGCAGATGGCAACACTTGTGCTGTTTAAGAATAAAGATAGATTTATTTGTTCAATTGTTGCTACGTGTTCTTTTTGTTTTGTTTGGAAGCTTGCGAAATACCCTATTTTGACCTGCAGTGGGCAAGTAAAGTTTATTTCTTATTATAGTTCCTAAAATTCTTGTGTGTTTAATATTATAGAATTTTATCAAGGGAAATTATTTTTTCAATTAAACACCACTATTGCCGATTAGTAACAAACTGTTTTTTAGCCGTAAACTATACTTAAAACGAAATATGATTTTTTAAATTATTTTTCCCATGATTTATTTAAAAACTGAAAGCCAAAGAACATTATTACAATGATTTTTGAAAAACCTGGCATTTAACACTTAAGTGCTCCCCAAAGAAAGAAAACCACGCCGCATGAATCAGGAGAGCATGGGGGCCAGGCGATCGGTCCATTACGCCCAATCCATCGTTGACCAAACGACACGGATTAATCGAAAACAAATTTAGTTCCAGAAACATCAACAGATGGCACTGTGCCACAGAAAATGGAAAAAAAAGACCAAAAAAAAACAATAAAAAACCAAACACATATGCTAAAAGAACTTTTTCCGTTTTTAATTTTCATTATCCTTATGGAAAAAAAGGTAATGAAGCTGAAACAGTTATTGTAACTGCAATTTTGCACTGTAAGTACGAAATCTTTCCTAAACCCATGGTTGCAGTCATGCTGTGGGTATAAAAGAGTATACAAACTGGTGAGAATGTAATTTTTTTTGTTGTTGTTGCAAAATTTCAATAATGACAAAGTATTCAGTCGTGCTTTTCAGACAACGTGGCCATCGTGTTCTCCGGATCTTAAAGTGTATGACTTTTTGCTGTGGAGACACTTAAAATAATCTTGTTTATCGAAGACGCCTAGTATCTTGGCATAACCTGAAAGAAGGTACCGGTGTCCCAAAAATGACCGATGGTTTTAAAATACAATAACTTGCAAACGGTGACAGATATTAAAAAAATTCTTGCAGGATGGTTATGTATGATGTCAGGAGTTTTTTTACTGTGATTCTTTAGTTTAGTTCAAATTTAAAACGATAGATGGCACTGAGAGCAATAGGTGCTCATCCAGACCCGATTTTTGGTACTTTGGGATCCATTCAATACATGTTAATCTCCTTTTTTCGCATGGAAGAAAAGAGAGGCCGAAAAATCGAGCCTAGATTTAGCGGTTATTTCTTGCAGCGCCATCTATCGATGTTATTTGTAACTGAAACTCAGAATAGCAGTGTATAAACTCCTGACATCTTACATAAAACTCATGCAAGAATTTTTTTTAATATCTGTCACCGTATGCAAGTTATTGTATTTTAAACTCATCGGGGTTCTTTTTGGGACACCTGGTATCACTCTGCTTGTGAAGAGGCCTCACCAGTGGCCGAAAGGTTCTGCTCTCGAAGCTGGTACACGGGAGGTGCTGGGTTCGCCCGTCGGCCTAATCGTTCGGAGTTTTCGTGGTTTTCTTCAAACCCTGGATTTCCAAGCGTAAATACGGGTTAGGTTCCCTTGGAAAGACCCCCACGAAGGGCACTCCCCCCCCTTTAGGGCCTATATCCCTCGTGTTGATAATTGGCCATCAAAAATCAATCAACCTGCTTGTGAAGAATCGCAGTTAAAGAAGCTGTCCAAGGCAAAGGAAGAGAGTATATGTTATAGCTTTACTTGAGTAACAGAAGGAGATATGCAGCTTCTTTAAAAAAATCAAGAGGGTATATGGCATATACTCTTCACTACATACCTCTAAAGAGATCACCCTACTAGTGGCAAAGTGGATTGAATCGGTACTAGAAATGTCTCAATTTTTTTTCTCTAAAAACACCTCTTTTTTATATATTAAAAGATTGTGAGCAAGAGAGACTGCAGATTTTACATCTTCAAGAGAAAAACCCTATTGAGCAGGATTCCGTGCGTCGATAAGGCCCTTGTTACGAGAACTTTGGTATGTTCAAATATAATGGTTAAAGACAGAAGCGCCAACTTTTCAAACATATTGGATGGACTCAATAAATTTTTAGTAAGGTTGGTTGGTTGTGTTTATGACGGTCAATTATCAACACGAGGGATATAGGCCCAGAAAGACCCCCACGAAGGGCACTCCCCTCCTTTAGGGCCTATATCCCTCGTGTTGATAATTGGCCGTCAAAAATCAATCAACCTGCTTGTGAAGAACCGCAGTTAAAGAAGCTGTCCACAGACTGCAGATTTTACATCTTCAAGAGAAAAACCATATTGAGCAGGATTCCGTGCGTCGATAAGGCCCTTGTTACGAGAACTTTGGTATGTTCAAATATAATGGCTAAAGACAGAAGCGCCAACTTTTCAAACATATTGGGTGGACTCAATAAATTTTTAGTAAGGTTGGTTGGTTGTGTTTAGGACGGCCAATTATCAACACGAGGGATATAGGCCCAGAAAGACCCCCACGAAGGGCACTCCCCTCCTTTAGGGCCTATATCCCTCGTGTTGATAATTGGTCGTCAAAAATCAATCAACCTGCTTGTGAAGAACCGCAGTTAAAGAAGCTGTCCACAGACTGCAGATTTTACATCTTCAAGAGAAAAACCATATTGAGCAGGATTCGTGCGTCGATAAGGCCCTTGTTACGAGAACTTTGGCATGTTCAAATATAATGGCTAAAGACAGAAGCGCCGACTTTTCAAACATATTGGGTGGACTCAATAAATTTTTAGTAAGGTTGGTTGGTTGTGATTATGACGGCCAATTATCAACACGAGGGATATAGTCCCAGAGGGGGGGAGGAGTGCCCTCCGTGGGGGTATTTCTAAGGGAACCTAACCCATATTTACGCTCAGAAAATCAAGGTTCGAAGAAAACCACGAAAACTCCGAACCATTAGGCCGACGGGTGCGATTGGGATCGAACCCAGCACCTCCTGTCTACCAGATTCGAGAGCAGAACCTCTCGGCCACTGGTGGGACAATTTTTGAGTAAAATAAGACATATATTTCTTTTCCCTTAGTGTGTATGTGTGTGGAGAGAGAGAGATAGTGGAGGAGCGAATGACTAAAGATGATAATTTGAAATTATATATATATATTTTTTTTTTCTTAGGAAAAGAAAAATTTTAAATTATTAAAATTTAATTAAAATTTTACAAATAATTTTATTAAATTATATTCTTATAAGTTTTTCCTTCTAAATATATTAATATTTATTTTAAATAGCATTGTAAATGCTAACTATTGAAAGGGCAAAAAACTAAAGGTCATGAAAAACATACATTTTAGTCACCTAAGTGCTTTATCAATTCAAAACATCAAAACATATGGCAAAATATTTAGGAAATTTGTTTTCGTGGGACATTCAACTGTACATCCGCTGAAGGGGTTTTCAGTGCTCCTGTAAGTCGGGTTCATGTCCTTACTATTTTTTAAACAAAACTATTTTGAGAAAGTTAATAAAACCAAATTTCATTTCAGCGATTAAATAATAGTGCTTTATGAATTCAAAACATCAAAACAGATGGCAAAATATGTAGGAAATTTGTTTTCGTGGGAAATTCAACTGCACATCCGCTGAAGGGGTTTTGAGTGCTCCTGTAAGTCAACTGTACATCCGCTGAAGGGGTTTTCAGTGCTCCTGTAAGTCTGATTCATGTCCTTACTATTTTTCAAACAAAACTATTTTGAGAAAGTTAATAAAACCAAATTTCATTTCAGCGATTAAATAATTTAAAAATAAATTGCGAATTAAATCAACTGAAATTGGGTGGAGTGGAGAGATCAAATTATTGGGCCCCATGGGTCCATATAAGTTGGCGCCAATGTGTCTTTTCAGCGTATGACCAGTTATACACTGCCCTCTACCGGTGTTTAAGGAGCTAAATCTTTTTTTTTCATTTAATCAGTTTCTCCATGCCTTGAAGAGTACGTACATACAATTTGAAAACTTTACATTAAGTAGTTCCATATACCGGGTGTCCTAAAAAGGACTGACTGATTTTAAAATTCAATAACTTGCAAACGGGGGACAGATATTTAAAAAATTCTTGCAGGAGGGTTATGCATAAGGTCAAAAATGTTTTACAGTAATTTTCGATTTTAGTTCGCATTACAAACAAAAGATAGCGCTGCGATCAATAGACGCAAAATTCAAGCTCGGTTTTTGGTACTTCGGGACCCACTCAATACATTTTAACCTCCTTTTTTTCGCATGGAAGAAGAGAAAGGCCATAAAATCGAGCTTGTATTTAGCGCCTATTGCTTACAGCGCCATCTATTGTTTGTAATTCGAACTAAAATCGAAAATTGCTGCAAAAAACATTTGACCTTATGCATAACCCTCCTGCAAGAATTTTTTAAATATCTGTCACCGTTTGGAAGTTATTGAATTTTAAAATCAGTCACTCCTTTTTAGGACACCCAGTATAAGAGAGGTCGAAGTAAGGATTTCTTAATTCTCGACGCCCTGTATATTACTATAGAAAACATAATGAATAACAACATATTTAATGATCAAATCTAGATTTGGTCGAACAAATACAACGTTCTTCTTTTAATTCATTCAAAAGACCTTTACAGAATTTCTTACCGACAGATCGAAATTTTACTATAATAGGGAATTAGAAACACAAATCAACAAGAACATACATTTCACCATTTTGGCAACATCACTGGGCGAGATTCCCTTTTCTTGTTAATAATTGATGTGTTATCTTTGAAATTTATACAAACTTCGAAACCAAAAATTATGATTCAGAAAATTAGGTATTCCCTTTTTGACAAAACATACATCTAAATCAGAGTTATGTATTGACTATATTACATCTTAAAACAGAATAAAGAAATTCTCCGCTGAATTAAAATACGAATCGATATTTCTTAGAACAAATTCCCTGCTCTTCTTTAAGTAGCTAGTTATAATTCTGACGCCGGTCTCGTTATTCTTCTATTGCGAGAAAAATAATTTCACCCAGAATTTTTTTATTTATTATTTAATAATAATAATAAAAAAATAACAGAGCAGGTATTCTAACTCTAGCATGTCCTTTAACTACTATAATTATAAAGACTAAAAAAAAAAAAAAAAAAAAAAAACCTTCAAAGTCCTTAAAAGTTTGTTTTAAATATACATATCTCGCATCGGAAAGTTCTCATGGAACGAATTTCTTATGAAATTAGTATTAATATCGATGTTATTACTGCGGCGAGATTTACATGTCTTTTAGGTTTTTAATTAGCTATTCCATTTTTAATAAAACTTATATCTAAATTAGTGTTATGTATTGACTGTATTACTTCTTAAAACAGAATAAAGAAGTTCTCCGCTGAATTAAAATATGGATCGATATTTCTTAGAACAAATTCCCTGTTCTTCTTTAAGTAGCTAGTTATAATTCTGACGCTGCCGGTCTTGTTATTCTTCTTTTGCTGGACAAACTTTTTCACACAAACTTATTTCATATTTAATAAAAAAATGAACAGAACTGATATTCTAACTCTAGCATATCCTTTAACCCTTAAATGCCTGATTTTTCAAAAATCATTGTAATAATGTTTTTCGGCTTTCCTTTTTTAAATAAATCATGGGAAAAATACTTTAAAAAACATATTTTATTTTAAGTATAGTTTACGTCTAAAAAACAGTTTGTTACTAATCGGCAATACTGATATTTAATTGAAAAAATAATTTGCCTTGATAAAATTCTATAATATTAAACACACAAGAATTTTAGGAACTATAATAAGAAATAAATTTCACTTGCTCACTGCAGGTCAAAATAGGGTATTTCGCAAGCTCCCAAACAAAACAAAAAGAACAAGTAGCAACAATTGAAAAAATAAATCTATCTTTACCCTTAAACAGCCCAAGTGTTGCCATCTACATGTTGAAAATCGATTTAATAATATTTTCAGAATGTATTTTATTGCCAATATTAGGCATTATAGCTTCAATATTATTCTAATAGTATTTTAGAGCCTAAATTGGGTATGTTGCCGAAAAGCAACACCAGGCATTTAAAGGTTAACTACTATAATTATCCAGACAAAGAAAGAAAGAAAAAAAAGCCTTCCATGTCCTTAAGAAAATTGTTTTAAACATATCTCGTATCGGAAAGTTACCATGGAATAAATTTCTTATGGAATTAGTATTAATTTCAATAATAATATTGCGGCGAGCTCTAAATGTTCTTCAGTTTTTTTATTAGATTATTTTTGTTACATATTTTTTGTTTGTTACATTGCTTCAGTATACGTTTTACTAGCGCAGCTAATACTATGCGTTTATACATCAATAACTATAAAATAAATAACAAAATAGCTTTTGCCGTCACACCTCATGTCATATATCGTTAGAAAGGCGTGTGACCCTTAATTCATGTTATGCAACTCCGATGTCCTTCCTCCTACTATGCTCCCCCCGGAGGCACTTTTATAAATTTTACCTACACTTCTCATGTACTGTATCGTTGGAAAGCCCTGTGACTGCTTATTCATGCTATGCACATCCGGTGTCCCTCCACGGAGGTTCTTTTATAAATTTTGCCGAACCCCAGATGTGATATATCACTGCAAAAGCCTGTGACCACTTATTCATGATATGCACCTACTCCGGTGTCCCTACCCCCACGTTGCCTCTCCGGGATAGGAGCACTTTTCTAAATTTTACAGACAGCCATCATGTGATGTAATGTTAGAAAGTCCTGGACGGTGGAATCGAAGATTTTTGCAGTGCGTTCGCTGCACGGTGCCGTAGGCAGCGGGAACCCAGTTCGACATTCGTTCGCTTCAAGATTTGCGTATAAATTAGAGATTCGTTTGAAAGGAGGGCCCCGCTAGCGGGCAAAGACAGCTAGTCATATATATTATTTCTTAATCAAAATCCTGTTTTCTATGCGCGTACAAAACAGACAACGATGATTGAGGTATCACACGAAAGGCTTTTGGACGGGTTGTTGATATAGAACATTAATATTTTGTTAAAACGCGTTATTTGGTTAGAATGAAGAGAATGGGGAATTAAAGAAAAATAAATAAAAACGTTTCAGAAAATAATCTCAAAGATTGCAATTCGAAAATCACGCACGGTACTTTAGTGATTATTAATAAAATAATTATATGACCAGTAAGAGAAATAAAGTTAAATGTCAAAGTTTACTTATCTCGGTTGGTTGGTTGCATAATCTTTTGCATACGAGGCTTAAATAGAGCAGGACCTGATTTAAAAGTGATCGACCCACTACAAACATCCATGTCTGAGTCGGGATTCGAACCCAGCTCCTTTCGTCTAATAGCTAACGCCTTAACCACTAGACAAGCAGGTGGGCCCATTCCCACATGTAAAATTATTTAAAACTGCACGTTCTCCACTTTTCACACGAAATAAGTGGATATTTAAATAAAAGTTTTAACTGTAATCGATAAACAAACTTTTCCTTAAAAAAAAATGCTCATTCTAAAAAAGCCAAAGAACACAGGAATAAGAACGAATTACAATAATAGGAATTAATAAATTTATAAATGGCACTTTCCATTATTTGTATATTTAATTTCACGGAAGTTCTTCCTTTAGTTGAAATATTATACATCAAAATGGTGTAAATATAAAATAATTTTCAAAATAATACATTTCAGAGACTTACTTATTATTTTTGCGACAGAACTTATAGGCAAAGAATTGTTCTATTTTTTCTGAAAACATAAATGCATATTTTGTCGTTAAATAATATAATAACAGTTGATATAACAAAATTAATGATTGTTACCGTTAACTGCTGTCACATAAATTGATATAAATTACGATTTCAATCTAAACAAGTCAAAACTTTTACGTCACACGTGGCAAATGAGGTGCGTTCGTACTATAACTAGTTTTAAAAAAGATTCAGATCTTGGTGCAATAGCTGTTGCACCAAGCTTATGCAAAAATGCACAAATACAAAATTTATTACGATTCTATATATTAAATTCAGTAATATGGAAATAATAAGACTTCATCTTAAACAGGACGTCATCCCCATGGCAACTTAGAATAATTACCTATCATGTGATAACATTGAATTAATTCCGTCTGATAGGATTTAATAAAATGAAGAAAACTTTATTAATATTTTTTTAAGTTTTGCTTCGATTTTCATAAAATTTAAAACTACTTGAAAAAAAATCTACAACGATTATATATATTAAAGGGTTCCGGGACACAAAAATCTTCCAAAAATTTTTTGTTACATTAAAAATTTCTCTGTTTTTTCTTCTTAAAATGAAGTTTTAATCATGTTTCTATTTTAATTGGAACAGGAAATATTCATTTTTAAGTTTTGGTTTGTTTTCCAATTCCACCTTTCAAGCAATGATTCTCATAAAAACGACTTTTGGCGAAAATGCGTTTTTCTTCATGATGGGTTTTTTCATCATTTCTTGTATTTAAATTGTTATAAGTCAAGAACTGTTAAAGATAAATGGTTCAGATTTGGAACATGTCTTTTTCAATTGATTTACTTTAATTTTAATTCACCAAATTTTTTTTAAAAAAATTACTTTTAAAAATATAATTAAAAAAAAAGTTACGTCATTTTTTTTAAATTTTATTTTAAATATTTTAAATTTTAATTTAAATTAATATTTTTTTAAATGCTGAATCTAAATAAAAACTTATATATTTCTGTTTATTTAAATGCAAAAAAAAAAAAAAATGAAATTCTACAAATAATATTTCGAGTTATAATGTTTTTAAATTATCCCACTTTTTTAATGAAATTTAAATTTAAAAAAAATGAGAAGTTTTATCATGTCATTTTATTTACAAATGATATGGTTAACCATCACAAAAAATTTCGAAATTTTAACTCAATAAATAAAAAATATTTGAAAATGTGTCCGGGACCCCCCTTAAATTTCGAATCATTCGGTTGGGTAGTTTTTGCGCTGTTATGTGCGGACAGACGGACATATTCACTGACGGACAGACGACAACTATAGGTGTTACGTATTTATATAATTACGAACGCACGTAAACCAAAAACCATACAGACATTTCTCCGAACTAAAACTTTCATCAGAAATCTAATTAAAAACTATTCATAATTATTATCTTGCGCCGTTCATCTTGTTTGCTTAAGAGTTTTCTTTCACAAGAAAAAAAAAAAGAGTTCGCTGAAGAAGTTATTTTTTTAATATGGTAATGAGAGCAGGCCCAATTCTAATTTTACCTAAGTTTAACATACTTTAAATTAATTTATTAGATTATCTTACGGTCTTTTCTGTTCTTCTGTTAAATAAGTCGCTTCAGTATATATTTTATTATTACCGTTCTTAATATTATGCGTAAATTTATCAATAATTACAAAGTAAATAATAAAATAGCTGTAAACATGCATATTAATAAAATAATTACACGAAGCAAAAAGAATAAAGAAAATGTGAAAATTTGCACAAACAAGAGAAACGGTTTAATACTACGTTGTCCTCATTTGCTACACGGAGAAAAAATGAATATTTTAAATGTTAATATTTTTAACCTTGTCGAATTTAGACATTTTTCTTAGGGAGTAAATTTTGCAAAAATTACATGAAAAATGTATAACTTCATCAATAAATAAATAAATAAAATAGATAAATCGTAGTTTAACAGAAATGTAATCGAGTTATGCGCTTACACACTGTCATAATCAGAAAGAAATAAAAAGATTCTGTAAATAGTGGAAATTTGGCAATATCTTCAGCTAATAACCCCTGGCGTGTGGCTAGTACAAAAGTACCGTTTTAAATAAATTTCAAAACTACATTTTTATACGTAGTTGATGTCATTATATATAATAAAAATTAAGTTTAAAAAATCAAAAACCCGACTGCAATAAAAGCGAACTAATTAATTATTTCTCATCAATGTGAAACTATTTTTTATATTACTTACCTATATTTTTTATTTACTTGTATTGATGACTTTTAAGTAGCGTTTAATTATTAGTTCTTATCTATAAACACCGTTTTGATGAGGCCTATAGATGTCTATGAAGGTTAGAGTTGCAGTAAAGCTAGAGATCCTACCTACACAACTTCCAGGTTGTGCAATATTTAAACGGAGCTTCTGATTGTAAAATAGTCAATGAAACATCGTCTTCATTTTGAAAGATCTATCCAATAATATCCCACTCAATAGGATGCGTAAATTTTTTTTCGCCTCTACCGTCATTTTTTTTTACGGCCGCCATTTTGAATTTATAAAAACAAAACCTTGCCTATAACCATCGGACAGTTAAGACAAATCGATAGAGACCTCATTCATTAAAATCCATCCAGCCGTTGGGATGTTTCGAGGGTATAAAGAAATCCACATACCCAGATACGTGTGAAACACATAACCCATCTTGGCAGTCGGGTAAAAATGTTGATTGGTGTTAGTTGGAAAATAAAAAATATATAGTAAATGTAAAAAATGTATTAAAAGTATTGAATAAAAAATTATTCTTAACTATGTTCTGCATACCGGGCAGTACATTCTATAACCCGGAAAGTCCCTGCTGGATATCCTGGTTCATTTTAAGTCACATTTTTGTCAGCATCGATTATGTTTCATTTGTAATAGACACTGTACTTACTTCTTAAGAACCTACACTTGTCAAGGAAAGAAACGCTTCAAACTAACGTTAATCCTATGGGAACATTATTTGCAGATTTCTGGCTCGCATTATGATACAGTAAAACCTCTATAACGGACACTTCCGAATAGCGGACACATCTATTTAACGGGCAGTTTTCCAATCCCCACTCCCAAAACCTAACTTTTTGTATGTTTAACCTCTGAATAACGGACATTCCGAATAGCGGACAGTAATTTTGGCGATAAAGGATGAAAAATTATTTTTTAACGAGGAAAGAAAAGGTAAAAAATAGTAAAAAGCCTCTAAATTTATCAGGGAAATGTGTCACAAGTTTTGTGATCACAGATAAATGTTGGGGGCGGGCCGAGGAAAATCCCCCTCCCACGTCCAGTGTAGAATTCAGGGGGGGAGGGACATCCCCCCCCCCTTCCCGGCGCATTGAATGCGAAAATTAAAGGCTCCAAGAATGCGACGAGAGCAGAGAAAAACGATTTCGCAATGTCGAATATTGTTTTTAATCTTGTTTGTGATTAATATTTCGAGAATGGCCTCAAAAAGAAAACGATTAACTTTAAAAGAAAAATTTGAAATTGTAAGTGATTCTGAGAAAGAGAAAATGAGTTTACGGATGCTTGCTGAGCGTTTTAAAATAGGTAAACACAAGTGGGAGAGATTTTACGAAATAAAGAAGAAATAAGAAATTTCTGGATTACTAACTCTAACGAGAACACAAAAAATGTGAAATTGGGGGGAGACTAATTTCATTGAAATTGCTTCTATAATTCTGAATTGTTTTACTTCAGTTCGTCCAAAAAACAATTCCTATCAGTGGGCCTTTGATTCAGGAAAAGGCTTTAGAAGTAGCAAGAGCTTGAATTACACGATTTTAAGGCTTCCAGTGGGTGGCTGGAAAAGTTCGGATCTCGGCACAACTTCGCTTTTAAAACAATATGTGGAGAAGCAAAATCTGTACATCTTAAAGAGAGGAGGATTGGCTAATTTGTTAAGGTTATGAGGAGAGAAACATTTTTAATGCCGATGAAACCAGACACTTTTTCAGAATTTTTCCGAATAAGACTTTGTGTCTTGGAGGATGACTGTATCGGCAGAAAATCGTCAAAGTACGACTCACTATTTTATTATGTTACAATGTGTTAAGAGAATTTGAAATCCCACATATTATTGGGAAGTCACTGAAATCCAGGAGTTTCCCAAAGAACATTCAATCTAATAAACTTGGTGTTGTGTAGAGAGCGAATAAGAAAGCGTAGATGACCAGTCCTTTAATGATCTTCCTTTGATAATAGGATGAAAAACAACAAAGAAAAGTTCTCTTGTTTTTGGCCGATGCAAGTTCTCATCCAAAACATATGAAATTCGACAATGTTAAAATTATGTTTTCCCCCCAAAACACAACTTCAGTAATCCAACCACTTGATCAAGGCGTAATACACAATTTTAAAGCCTGGTACAGAATGCTTTTATTACATCATATTCTTTCAAAGTTAGATTCTATGAATACACTTGAGAACTGCCTAAAATTAGTTAATACTCTCAATGCTATAATTTTGATTTTCTCAGCTGTAAAAAACACAAAACCGGAAAGCGAACGACAATGTTTCAGAAAAGCAGGCTTTATTAAAAGAAGATGAAACACACATTTCCGACACAAATGAAGAATTAAGCGAAATAAGTGAATTAATGGAATGTATCATGAGTGTAGAAACTGCCGTAAATTTCATTAATATTGATGATGAGCTACCTTCTGAAGAATAGAATCAGTTGACGCATGCGATTATATTCTTTCAGAATTTTTGACAAAAGCTGACGTGATTAGTGATGATGAAACAGACACTGAAACTGGACATGCTTTCCTGCAATATCAAGAATTTACCAAGAAGCGGCAAAATACAGTGAGTTGTTACACAATTTTTTTGTAAAAAAAGTCAGAAACTATTGACGGAGTTAAAACTTCACACTGAAAACAAATTACATGTAATCGCAAACAAAAGTAAACTTTCTTAACAGATTTTTTTCGTAAGAATGTAATAAACAGTACATAAAGGTATGAACAGTTTTATTTCAGTTTTATTGCTTAAAAAATAATTTTAATTTCTGATTAATCATATAATAGAAGTTTCAGGACATATAAAAGTCAATTAATGAAACATTAAGCGTTTCTTAGCAATTTTTTAATCTAAACTTTTCCCTACAGCCGACACCTCCGAATAACGGACATTTTCCGGGATCCCAAGGTGTCCGTTATTTAGAGGTTTTACTGTATTTTTAATTTTTTTCCCAAAGGTTACCTGAGGTCGATAACTTTTATTGTGTCTTTGTACATTTGTAATTTTTATTTTTTTATTTTTTTATTTTTGTATGCGGATACTTTTACTTTTGGAACCGGTTATAACCGGTTCTGAAAGTAAAAGTATCCTGATATTTAAAAGAAAATGTAACCGAAATCGAAAAGTTACGAATGCACAATAAAGTTATCGAACTCAGGTACACTATGCGAAGAAAAATAAATGTTAAAAACTATTTAAATGCGAGCAAGAAATCTGCAAACAATGTTCCCATAGAAATAACATTAGCGTGAACGTTTCTTTCCGTTAATGGTGTAGGCCAGGGTCGACGAACCTATGGCATTTGGTACGCGAAAGAATAACTTTTGCACGGCGTTCGTTATATCTCTAAATCAGGATAAAGTGATTTTGCACAAAATTCACAAACTTAGATTATTTGAAAATTCTAAATTCGATAAATTGGAAATTGAAGAATTTTAATGTTACTCAATAAGGTTTCGAAAATTTATCATGCAAAGAAAATATTTGAAAACTATAAAACAAAACAAAACAAAAAGTTGTTATATATTAATAAAAATGCCGATGGTAAATTGTGGTAACTTGGAAATTAATTTCGGTACTATTTAAATAAACTGCCTTTATTCATTTTTACATTTCCTACTATTTATTTCGCAAACGAATAATATAAAAAATCAAATAGAGAGCAGTTGCCAGATAAATCCTTTTTAGTTTGCATTCTGTTAAAATTAACTGTTAATTATTTTTCGTCAAAGATACAACACATTTTAATCACATTATTTTTTTAAATTAATTTCTAAAATATAATTGTTTTCATAATTATTACAGTGTAATACTTATATGTATGTTATCCATTTTAGATAAAATCTTAATAAGTAAATTTCTAATAGTTTTGATTCTTTATTTTACAATCCACTAAATTTGTTTTTTAGTTGGCACATCAAGTTTATGTAAAATATTTTTTGAAGAAAATTAGCACGGAACTATAAAAAGGTTCGCCAACCCTGGTGTAGGCTCTTAAGTGAACACAATCCTTTTTAAAAAACACAAATTTCCCATAAAAAAAAAAAGTTTTTTTGTCAGTCCAGCTGACAATTTTCTACCAGGATATTTGCGATTTTCTCTTATTTTTTTTATTTCGTATAGAGGACATTTTCATAATTATCTTACATCTTTGTTTAATCGTTCAAGGATGGTATTTCATATGAAAATTAACACAGAAACATAATTCTAGCAAAGAAATATCTAGAACTATTTCGAAATTCGATATTCTTTACAGAATGTTTTTATTAGGTGGTTTAAGCATAATAAAACTATGGGTATTTTATAAGAGTTGTTTTTAACCTAATACGACTGAACTTCAAAACTTTAGCTTTACTTTTCCGGTAAGCTTAATTTACGCTTGTTATTTTCTCCATTATTTATATTTTTCGATCACAATTTATAAAAAATTTTGGAGAGAATATGATTAAAGTTTTCGACTTATAGTTACATAAACAAGCAAATTTTACTTAATGCGCGTTTTTTTATTCTATTTTATGGAATAGAACAGGGTCGGCGAACCTATGGGAAGCGTGCCAATTTTGGCACGCAGAAGAATAACCTTGGCACGGCGTTGGTTATATCTCTAAATCAGGATAAAGTGATTTTACACAAAATACACAAACTTAGATGATCTGAAAATTTTAAATTCGATAAATTGGAATTTGAAGAATTTTAATCTTATTCAATATGGTTTCGAAAATTTATCATACAAAGAAAATATTTGAAAACTATAAAACAAAACAAAACAAAAAGTTGTTATATATTAATAAAAATGCCGATGGTAAATTGTGGTAACTTGGAAATTAATTTCGGTACTATTTAAATAAACTGCCTTTATTTCATTTTTACTTTTCCTACTATTTATTTCGCAAACGAATAATATAAAAAATCAAATAGAGAGCAGTTGCCAGATAAATCCTAATAGTTTGCAGCCTGTTAAAATTAACTGTTAATTATTTTTCGTCAAAGATACAACACATTTTAATCACATTATTTTTTTAAATTAATTTCTAAAATATAATTGTTTTCAAAATTATTACAGTGTAATACTTATATGTATGTTATCCATTTTAGATAAAATCTTAATAAGTAAATTTCAAATAGTTTTGATTCTTTATTTTTCAATCCACTAAATTTGTTTTTTAGTTGGCACGTCAAGTTTATGTAAAATATTTTTTAAAGAAAATTGGCACGGAACTATAAAAATGTTCGGCAACCCTGGTGTAGGCTCTTAAGTGAACACAATCCTTTTTAAAAAACACAAATTTCCCATACAAAAAAACAAGTTTTTTTGTCATTTCAGCTGACAATTTTCTACCAGGATATTTGCGATTTTCTCTTATTTTTTTATTTCGTATAGAGGACATTTTCATAATTATCTTACATCTTTGTTTAATCGTTCAAGGATGGTATTTCATATGAAAATTAACACAGAAACATAATTCTAGCAAAGAAATATCTATAACTATTTCGAAATTCGATATTCTTTACAGAATGTTTTTATTAGGTGGTTTAAACATAATAAAACTATGGGTATTTTATAAGAGTTGTTTTAACCTAATACGACTGAACTTCAAAACTTTAGCTTTACTTTTCCGAGAAGCTTAATTTACGCTTGTTATTTTCTCCATTATTTATATTTTTCGATCACAATTTATAAAAGATTTTGGAGAGAATATGATTAAGGTTTTCGACTTATAGTTACATAAACAAGCAAATTTTACTTAATGCGCGTTTTTTTATTCTATTTTATGAAATAGAACAGGGTCGGCGAACCTATGGCAAGCGTGCCAATTTTGGCACGCGGAAGAATAACCTTGGCACGGCGTTGGTTATATCTCTAAATCAGGATAAAGTGATTTTACACAAAATACACAAACTTAGATGATCTGAAAATTTTAAATTCGATAAATTGGAAATTGAAGAATTTTAATCTTATTCAATATGGTTTCGAAAATTTATCATACAAAGAAAATATTTGAAAACTATAAAAAAACAAGGCGGAAATTGCTCGTCAAACGTGGCAAATGAGGTGCGTTCGTACTATAACTAGTTTTATAATTATTTTTTGTACCCCATATTGTACTGAATGCATATATTTTTTAACTTCATAAGTGCATATAGCCTATAACATCCTTAAAATGCACTTGCAATAATTTTTCTCCCATTCCCCGTAATGTAACGGAACAATTTTGACTGTCCCTGTAATTAAACTATACATCCGATTTTTATAAAATTTTAAATGGCTCGACAAAATTTTGCAACAATTATATATTTAAATTTTCAGACCATTCGGAAGGCTGTAACATCATTAAAACGCACTTGCAATATTTTTTTCCCATTGGCCGTAATGTAACGGAAAACTTTTGACTGTCCCTGTAATTAAACTATACATCCGATTTTCCTAAAATTTCAAATGGCTCGACAAAATTATGAAACAATTATATATTTAAAATTTCAGACCATTCGGAAGGCTGTAACATCATTAAAATGCATTTGCAATAATTTTTTCCCATTGGCCGTAATGTAAAGAAAAGCTTTTGACTGTCCCTGTAATTAAACTATGCATCCGATTTTCATAAAATTTGAAATGTCTCGACAAAATTTTGCAACAATCATACATTAAAAATTTCAGACCATTCGGTTGGGTAGTTTTTGCTCTGTTATATGCGGACAGACAGACAGACAGACAGACAGACGGACGGACTGAACGAAGACTATGGGTGCTACGTATTTATATAATTACGAACGCACCTAAAAAGGTTATTATAATATTAATAAAAATGCCGATGGTATGGTATGGTAACTTGGAAAATAATTTCGGTACTATTTAAATAAACTGCCTTTATTCCATTTTTATTTTTCCTACTATTTATACATGTGAGTCATTATTTTCGAAAACGAATAATATAAAAAATCAAATAGAGAGCAGTTGCCAGATAAATCCTTTTTAGTTTGCATTCTGTTAAAATTAACTGTTAATTATTTTTTGTCAAAGATACAACGCATTTAATCACATTATTTTTTAAATGAATTTCTAAAATATAATTATTTCTATAATTATTACAGTGTAATACTTACATGTATGTTATCCATTTTTGATAAAATCTTAATAAGTAATTTTCTAATAGTTTTGATTCTTTATTTTTCAATCCACTAAATTTGTTTTTTAGTTGGCACATGAAGTTTATGTAAAATATTTTTTGAAAAAAATTGGCACGGGACTATAAAAAGGTTCGCCAACCCTGGAATATAACATTTATTTAATTATAAAAAATAAGGATATTTTTGCTTCAATTAAAAGCCAAGAGTTGAAACACCTTGATAAAATTTAGTGTCTCAACAAAGAGTTATTTTCATGTAACTAATTTTATATAACAACAACAAATGTATATTTATTTCTAAATAAAACGAAATTTCTTTTAGTAACATTTACTGAATTTTTTCTTTAAAATGGAAGAAACATTTTCGGTTTATATACGATATAATTACTGGCAATCCAGCCTACGTTAAAATTTGGCTTTTTTCCCCAACTACCATGCATTTTTACGCTAGTGCTCATTAGTGATATTTTCCTCGCAAAATGTACGCTTTGTAAAAAAAATGTTAGTACTTATTTCGGAATTCAACTCGACCTTTTTCATGCCGTATCAGGAGAAATATTTTCGTATTTTTATTAGTTTATTCATTTCTTCTATCTTTACTAGAAGAAAGTATTAGAGTCATGAAAAACTTCTACTTCTGATTTCAGACGGATTTATACGTTTTAGAATGTCCTGAACACAATTTTATTATTTTTATAAAATATCTGTCTGTGATTCAGTCTGTGTGATGATTATTTTAAATGTTTCACTAATCTTACATATTTCACTATTATTATCTTGAGTAAAGTCGTTAGTGCAATTTCTTAAATTCTTTCATTTTTCAAATGTAATTATACACTGTAAAAAAAATCCGAGGAGTTTTCCTGTAGGAATTGGAAAGATAGTTGCCCTTATCGTACCGTAAAATTTTCCGACCCAGCTTGGAATAAAATTCGTAAAAAATAGGAAACATTCATTAAAACGGTATTTTTTGGATTTTATTCCGATTTTACGGATTTTATTCCGAGCTGGGTTGGAAAATTTTCCGGTACGGTAAGGGCAACTATTTTTCCGATTCCTACAGGAAAGCTAGTTGGATTTTTTTTACAGTATAATAATTGAATAAATCAGCCCTGAGCAAAAAATATTTTTCTATGATGATTATAGTCGTTGCATGGATGATATAATTTTATGAACAGAATGCAAATGGATTGAGATGTGAAAAAAATATTTAATTAGATTTTAGTGGCGATTTTTACATACAGAAAAGTTAAAATTAACTTTTTATATATGTACATATTTTGTAATAAATTTTTAAAAGGCTACAGTGAAACTGCAAAAATTATGCAGTTGGAAGACTGCGGTGATTTCGCACAAATCCCTGCAGTTCTTTTGAAGTCGACATAACTACGAATTTACTGCAGTAAGTGTGTAATTATCAACTACAAATTTACTGCGGTAAGACCGTAGTTATCACCTACACACTTACTGCAGTAAATTTGTAGTTATGTCAACTTAATAAAAGACTGCAGGGATTTGTGCCAAATCACCGTAGTCTTCCAGCTGCATTTTCCTAAAAGTTTCACTGAAGTTTCATTTTTAGCTGGGTGTATGGCAAAAGTATTGTGGGCTCTATATTCTTTGAAACGGAAGAAGCATTTTCGGTTTATGTACGATATAATTATCCGCAATGCAGATTACGAAATATACTATGTTGTTTTGTTCCCACCAACCAGCATACATTCCCCCCCCCCCCTCAAGTGCTTTATGTGTTATTTATTTTGAAAATCTACATTAAAAAAAAAGTATTTGCTACTACAGTCCTCCCCACTTAATCGGGTCACGAATAATCGAATACCCCGCTTATTCGAATAGAATCCTCCGGAACCGAATTTATTCCTATTGGTTCCATGTTATTTTTCCCCGCTTAAACCAAATACCTTTTACGAACGTCCCCGCTCAATCGAATAACAACTGTGTGACCGATGTTTGAAAATAGGCGCGGAAAGCACGTTTCAGCTGGAATTTCTTTCCAAATTTTCAGTTCTTCCTATAATGATTTCGTCCGGCAGGTGTATAATGGACAGGTCAAATGATTTCCCCACTATCACGCTTTAATGGCAATACGCCGTCACTTTGAGACTCGAGATGGTAGTTGTGATATTTTGCACTCATTCGAAAAATAACTCGATATTTACTCCTTTAAATTTCCACTTAAACGCACCTCTTAAATCAATTTTTTATGGTAGTATAAGTAACATAAATTAGAAGTAGCAAAGTTTTGACCAAATTCAAACGAGCTGCATTAAGTGTGATGTAAACTATATAAATGTATGCACTGACATTCAATTAATACGCATTTACTTTATATTAGCATTTGTATTTATTTTTATTGTATGTTATTCTATTAGCGATTTATTATGATGGTAATTAAATATACCGTAGATGGTCATTTTTGCCTTTTTATTACGCATTAAATATTACAGTCATTATTCCCCGTTTAATCAAATAACTCTCTTAATCGAATATTTTTTTCTGGAACCCTCAATATTCGTTTAAACGGGAACGACTGTGCTTCGGAACTCGCTTTTCTTAATGCTCTATCAGGAAAAATATTTCCGTATTTTTATTAATTTATTTAACGTTATCTATTAGGAAGCTTTCATTACAAAAAGCTACCTATTGCAGCCGTTCGGAGGAAAGCGATTTCAAAAAATTTTGGTATATTTTCATCGATCATGACCCCCGGACCCCGAAACCACCCTCCGTTCAAAATTGATATATATATATATATATATATACCTGACCTTTGTCATACTGTAACTCTCGTATTTATGAACCGATTTGGATGTAATTCGGTGTGTACATAGTACATACCAATGTCTCGACCGAGTTCGTTGGCCAGATTCATCCGTCATCTTGTTTAAAAATGGCGGCCATTTAAATTTTTAAGAAAAATTTAAAATTTGAAATGTGGTACCAAAATTTCGAAAATGGAAAATATTTTTTTCTTATGTATTTGACCTTTATACAAAGACTCTGGAGCAGTTTTTGTTTCGTCTATATCTTAAAAAATGGCTGAGTTATACCATTTTGAATTTCTAGCATGGCTGACATTTTGAAACGTCCTGAATTTTGTCACGCGATAAAAGGCGTATTTATGAACCGATTTGCATGTACCTTTGCGTGTACATAGTACATACAAATATTTCGACCGAGTTCGTTGGCCAGCTCCATCCGCCATCTAGTTTCAAAATGGCGGCCATTTAAAATTTTTTTTAAAAATTAAAATTTAAAATGAAATACCAAAAAATTAGAAAATGAAAAAGATTTTTTTTTGTCTGTGTTTTACCTTAGTACAAAGATTCCGGAACAGGTTTTGTTTCGTCTATATCTAAAAAAATGGCTGAGTTATAGCATTTTGAATTTCTATTGTGGCTGACATTTTAAAACGACCGATTTTTGGCACGCAATAACAGGCGTATTTTTGAACCAATTTGGATGTAACTTGGTCTGTCTCTGTACATAGTACATAAAAATGTCTCGACGGAGTTCGTTAGCCAGCTTCATTAGCCATCTTGTTTCAAAAGGGTGCCATTAAAAAAAAAAAAAAAAATTAAGGTATTAAAAAATTGGAAAATGAAAAAGATTTTTTTATGAGTTTGGCCTTGATACAAAGATTCTGGAGCAGTTTTTGTTTCTGAAAATTTGTTCTTTTGTTTATATCTTAAAAAATGGTTGAATTATAGCACTTTGAATTTCTAGCATGGCTAAAATTTTGAAACGATCTTGTATTTGTCACGCCATAACACACGTATTCGCCTATTTCGATGTAAGAAGGCATGTTGATAGTATACATCAATATCTCGACCAAGTTCGCTGGCCAGCTTCATCAGCCATCTTGTTTCAAAATGGCGGCCATTAAATTAAAAAAAAAAATTATATTTGAAGTGAGGCGCAAAAGAATTAGAAAATGAAAAAGGTTTTTTTCTTAAGTATTTGACCTTGATATAAGGATTCAGGAGTATTTTTTGTTTGTCTTTATCTTAAAAAATGGCTCAGATATAGCAGTTTTAATTTCTAATGTGGGTGACATTTTGAAAAATCTGATTTTTTGCCTGTGACAGCACTCGTATATATCAACCGATTCAGATGTGAGTGAGCATGTGCAGAGCAATTACTAAGGTCTCGACCAAGTTCACTGGTTAGCCTCATCCACCATGTTGTCTTAAAATGGCAGGCACTTTAAGAAATCGCCCAATTTGGTAGCCAAATATAAGTTACCTTAAATAAAAGCAGCTTGGATAAAGCTGACTAATTTCGCGAAATTCTCATTCATAATGATTTAGTATTGATAAAAATTAGTATTGAATCTCCTAAATTCGGTTTCCACTAAATTGAGCTTAGTGTGTTTGAATAATATAAGTTGGCTTTTTTAAAATAAGGAATATGAAAGCTACCTCTTCCTCCCGGCACTGGCCGGAAGGACTTTTTTTTTAATTCTATCTCGCACCATTTTCTCAAAACAGAAATCTTTCATAGATACTTCAACAATATTTACAAGAGAAATATACTGCAAAATTTGTTATTATTTTAAATAGTTGTGCTAATAGAATACAAATATAGTCGTCGGTGGCAGCCGTACAATAGAGCTGAAAATGTTTTTCTTTAAATATATATATATATATATGTTACCTTATTAGATCTAATTCCACGATTTCCTTATCTTATTCTAAATTACTACTTTATATTAACTAAATCCTTATCCTTAAATAATCTATATCGTTAACTCTGTTAAATACCCTTTAACATAATATCTCACATAATATTGGCCAATAATGGCCAATAAAACCATTATTTCGACGTTTTATTTGCATTTTTATTAATGTTTTACTAATTTATTTGTTCTTTCGTTATTTAAAATGAAAATTATGTTAATTTGTATAATTTGGCGAGTAGTTTGACGATTTATATAATTTGGCGAATTTGGTCGACGGGATAACTAAGAAGTACCAATTTTTCTTTGATGACCTAAGTAGGAATTGACTTTAAAAACAAAATTTTTATATTACTTGTTTTAGTTAAGCTTAATTCACGCTTGTTATTTTCTCCATTATTAATCCTTTTCGATCACAATTTATAAAAGTTTTTGGAGAGAATACATTTAAAGTTTTCGACTTATAGTTACATAAACAAGCAAATTATACTTAAGGAGCATATTATTTTTTACTTGATTTTATGGAATAGAACATGTATTTAACTTTCAAATATAAGGAATTTATGCTCCAATTAAAAGCCAAGAGATGAAGCATTTTGTTAAAAGTTAATGTCTCAAGAAAGAATACTTTGTCTAACTATTTTCATGTAACGGAAACTAATATATAGATATATTAAACATAAAAAGATTTTCTTTAGTAACATTTTCTAAATGTATTCTTTGAAACGGAACAAGCAATTTTTATTTGTGTACTACATAATTATCTACAATGCAGCCAACGTTATAATTCTGCTCTCTCTCTCCCCCCCCCACCCCCAATTAGCATACATTTTTGCTCAAGTGCTCATTAGTGGTATTTCTAAAGCAAAACCTACATTTTAAAAAGAAATGTTTGCAACCACTTAGGAACTCGATTTTCTTCATGCCCTATCAGAAGAAATATTACCGTATTTATATTAATTTATTTAGCGTTACCTAATTTTTAATCCTATCTCGCACCACTTTATCAAAACAGAAATCTTTTATACACACTTTGACAATATTTTCAAGAGAAATATACTACAAAATTTGTTTATTTTTTAATCAGTGATTCTAATAGAATGTAAAAATAGTCGCCAGTAGCAGCCGTGCAATAGAGCTGAAAATGTTTTCGTTTAATAAATATACATATTTTCTTCAAATTACGCCAATATTTAATTCAGAGCATTTTAAACAAAGGTAAAAAATAGATTCTTATAACGGGATTTCTGTTAAAATATATTTAATATTTTGTTCCCTTTAGTTATTCCCTTTGTAACAGAACTTCTACACTCTACCAAACTACAGAAACATTTACTGGTAAAGAAGCCTTCAGGAAAATTTACAAAATTTTGAAGTTTCCGTCGATAATAGAAAAGTTTTCCTTATCTTTAGAAACTATTTGGAGGCAAATCAATCAAGACCTTTGGAAAATAATAATTTTTAAAGATTTATGGAAATATCTTTGAAATAAAAAGGTCCTTTTTCGGTTTATATATAAATAAAAAAAAAGGTTTCTGTTAATTTTGAATATATATCGGCTTCTGTGATTCCAAAGTATAAAGGAAAGATTTTCAAAATGTTGGGGGGATAACTACGGTGTTTCTTACGAATTTTCGAAAACGTTTTTGCCACATAACGAAAATAATAAAATCGCTTTTGGTGCGGATGGATTAATAGATTTAATGTAAAAAAATCTATTAAAATTTTCAATGAAAAAAGGTTTTCTATCTATTGTTTACCGAGCATTACGTTCTGTGACCAAAAAATCCACTTGTTTATCTTACGGTACATTTTTGTCAGTATCGATTATGTTAGACGCGCAACAGTTCCTTCTTAAAAACAGATATTTCCCATAAAATAAACAGTTTTTTTAATTTTCATCCCAGCTGACAGTTTTCTACCAAGTATTTCTCATTTTTCGTTTCTTTTTCTGATTTTTTACAGTATAGATATATGAAGTGTATCCATAAGTTTTTGCCCTCAGATAGAAATAATTGAGTGAAATTTATGAAATTGCTACATTTTATGGGTGCTTTTCTATATAGCCAGTGTTCACAGTAACACATTTGTGCAACCGGTATTCCAAAAAGGGGGGTGGGGGATGTATTCCAGGAGGCGCGATAGTAGACCCTAACGGGGGCATTTTTCTAACTTTTACCGACCACCACATGTGACATATTGTCAGAAAGGCCTGTGACTGCTTATTCATGTTATACCCCTCCCGAGGTCCCGAGTCCCAAATTTGCCCTCCGGGGGGCACTTTTCTAAATTTTGCTGACATCATTCATACCCCACGTGGGGCAAATTTATGGTGAGCGGCTCGAGGAGGTGCATAGCATGAGTTAAGTGTTAACAGACACTTCTAACAATATGTCACACGTGGGTGTCGGCAAAATTTAGAAAAATGACCCCTTTGGGTCTACCCCCCCCCCTCTTTTTGAAATACCGTTTGCAGAAATGTGGTACTGTGCACGGTGACTATATAGAAAAGGACTGATACAATGTAGCAATTTCATAAATTTCGCTCAGTTATTTCTATATGAGGACAGAAACTTATTGATACAACATCGTAAATAATTATCATGTATTTTTGTTTAAATGTTCATGAATGGTGTATTTCAGGGATGGCGAACGATTTTGAGTATGCGTACCAAAAATTTCAAAATTATTGCGCACCGACATTCTAACGTGCCAGAAACATTTTATCTTGGATAAAATCCAATATTTAATTTTTATGGAATTTTTACTCAAATATTTTTTCACTTACACTAAATTCGATTCCTAAGTTATTTACTATGCTGTATCTATTTACTCAATAATATAACCATGTCGCATAGAATTCGCGTTAATTATCTATAAATGAGTTTTTTTTTATTGTATACTTCCGAATCAGATCATTTTAGCTGTAGAAGCAGGTTCGGTAGATACATATTATTTACAGTAAAAGTTAAAATTCAATTTTCTAAATTATAACCTAAATATAATAAACCTAAAATGACTTAAAACCCTAAACCTAAATAAAATAAAACCTAATCTGAAGTAGAAGCGTGTCAATCAGGTATATTACTATGCAAACTATATCTAAAAATTCAATTCTCAAAAACCTTTGAAATTCCATAAAGAACCAAAAGATTTTGGAAAACACTATATGTTGAATGGTTTGGCGAAAAAATGACGCTACAAGGCGCTTTCATTGAAATTTATAATACCTTAATTCATTCAAAATTTACGGATTATTTTAAAATAAATTATATACCCGTTACACAAAGTATACTTTTTGTTAAAAAACATAAAATTATTCTCCACAAACTGAATATAATCTATAAATCTTTTCGCGTGCCAGAGAATTTTTCTTACGTGCCAAGTTCAGCACGCGTGCCATAGGTTCGCCATCCTTGGTATATTTTATCAAAATTACGACAGAAACATAATTCTGATAAAGAAAAATCTACAATTATTTCGAAATTCAATCTTCTTTATCCAGTATTTTTATTGGGTGTGTTAAACATAATAAAACTATGGATATTTTACAAGAGTTGTTTGAACCTAATAAGCCTGAATTTCAAAACTTTAGCGTTATTTTTCAGATAAGCTTAATTTACGCTTGTTATTTTCTCCATTATTTGTCTTTTTCTATCACAATTTATAAAAGTTTTTGGAGAGAGTACGGTTAAAGTTTGCGACTTGTAGTTACATAATTAAACAAGTTTTACTTAAGGAGCAGGCTTTTTTTACTCTATTTTATAAAACAGAATATTTGTTTAACTTAAAAAAAACAAGGATTTTTTTTATCAGTTAAAAGACAAGAGTTGAAACACCTTCTTAAAAGTTAGTGTCTCAACGATAAGTTCTTTTTATGTAATTAATTTTATGCAACGTAAACTAATATATTTTTTCTGAATATAACAGGATTTTCTTTAGTAACATTTACTGAATTTTATTCTTTGAAACGGAAGAAGCATTTTTGATTTATGTACTATATAATTACCGGCAATCCAGCCTACGTTATACGAGGTTAAGTTAGTAAGAGGGTCACAAAAGCGAATAATAATTTTAAAAAAAAGGTAAACCAAGATACATACTAAAAAGGCATGTTTACTTCTCTATATAATCGTCATTTGCATTGATACATTTGTCCCATCTCTTTACGAATTTTCTAATACCTGCTGCATAAACGTCTTTGGACTGCACTCTCAGCCATCTGTGTACCTCACATTCAACGTCTGCATCAATCGGCTGTAGGCTAAACCATGTGAACACCCTGTTGCATTTGCTAATGCTGTCTATTGTTGTTCGCCTGTCAGCTCTAACCATTTCATCAACATTGCGCACTGTTTCTTCTGTCGCAATCTCAACAATGACAACCACTTCGTTCTTCGTCAATAAATTTTGAACGCCCCTGCTCATCTTGTACAACTGTTCTCTCATAAATTCGAAATCGACATCTTACAGTAGGATAGTGCTGCCACCTATTGGCATATTTGGAAACAATTTACTTCTAATTTCCGACCTTTCACATCGGTTTGTGACCTTTTTACTGGCTTTCCCTCTTAATTCTGTTTTCCCCCAATTAGCATACATTACTGCCCAAGTGCTCAATAGTAATGTTTCTCCTCCAAAATCTACTCTAATTTTACAAAAGAAATGTTTTTAAGTACTTCAGAACTCGATTTTCTTCATGTTCTATCAGGAGGAATTTTACCGCATTTTGTTAATTTATTAATTTTTTTCTATCTTTACAAGAAGAAAGTATTAGATTCATGAAAAACTTCTACTTCCGATTTTTAACAGATTTATACGCTTTAGAAAGTCCTAAATACAATTTGTTTATTTTTAGAAAATGTCTGTCTGTGATTCTGTGTGTACATGATATACACATTGTGGGCTCTTTATTGTTTGAAATGGAAGAAGCATTTTTGGTTTACGTACTATACAGTAATACATCGACTTATGTTAGCAATTCGTTCCAAGACTAGCGACGTAAGTCGAAAACGACGTAAGTCGAGGTACATTTAGATAAGCAAAAAAAGATAAGTTATAAAAATTCTCCAAAATCTAATGAATATATTCTATTGTATTTAGGGATTATGTCACATACATTTAACATTAGCAAAAAGTGCGTTTGCCATACAAGAATTTGGAATAAATCAATAAGTTGTTAAATTACAATTTATTGTTCTTCTAGCTGCTCGGTTTGTGGATGCGAAAAAAATTTTGCAATGAAGTTTGAACCGAAAAATTTTTCTTTTTTACTTTTAGAATCTCTTTGTAACAGCAGAGTGAGTTTTCTACGCTTTTTCTAGTGACCTTTTTTATGTGTTTGAAACTCTTACTTGACTGTCGCGAGAAAGTTTCCCTTCATAGAACCAAAAAAGTTCAAAGTGCGTCTTAATTATTTTTTCCAAGCCAGATGACGTAAATTCGGGGTGACGTAAGTCGAGGGGATGTAAGTCAATGTACTACTGTATAATTATCCGCAATGCAGCCTACGTAATAAACTTCGTTGATTTGTTCCCCCAAATTAGCGTACATTTTTGACCAAGTGCTTATTAGTGGTATTTCCCCTGAAAAATCTACATTTTAAAGAAGAAATGTTTAAAAATACTTCAGAACTCGATTTTCTATACGCTTTATGAAGCGAAATTTTATCGTATTTAAAAAAAATATATATATTTAGCTCTTCCTATTTTTTAACTCTATCTCGCACCAATTTAACTAAACAGAAATACATCCTATCTATTTTGACAACACCTGCAAGAAAAATATACTACAAAGTTTATTATTATTTATTTTACATAGTTGTGCTAATAGAATATAAAAATAGTCGCCAGTGGCAGTTCTGCAATACAGCTAAAAATGTTTTCATTCAATAAATAATTTTTTTTTCCAAATTATTACACAAATGTTTAATTCCAAGCATTTTAAACAAAGGTTGAAAATAGATTCTTAGGAAGGGATTTCTCTTAAAATATATTTAATATTTTGTTCCCTTTAGTTATTCCCCGTGTAACAGAATTTCTGCATTCTTAAAGTATTTTATTAAAAGTTGGTGTTTCAACAAAAAATAATTTTTATGTAACTAATTTTATGTAACGAAACCTAATATATTTTTTTTCTAAATATAACAAGATTTTTTTTTCAGTAACATTTACTGAACTTATTCTTTGAAACAAAACATGCATTTTCGATTTACGTACTATATGATTAACCCGCAATACAGCCTACGTTATAATTTTACATCCCCTCATTCACAGTTAGCACGCATTTTTGCCCATTTCAGCATAAATTTTGCCAAGTGCTCATTAGTGGACTGGTATTCCTCGTGAAAAATCTATATTTTAATAAAAAAGAAATGTTGATAATTCTTTCCGAACTCAATTTTATTCATGGTGCATGAGGAGAAATATTACACTGTTAAAAATATGTAGCTTTTGCTGCATAGCCCCTACATTGCTTTTATAGAAAACGATTACTTGACTATACAGTAGAACCTCGATTATCCGAAGTAATTGGGACCGACCCTCTTTCGGAATATCGAAATTTTCGGATAATCGAGAATGTCCCAATTTTAAGAAGATGGACAAATATATGCGCTATTTCTTTTTTGGTAACAAGTGCTTAATAAAAATAAAGTAATAGCAAAATAAAAACAATAATAAATTACGTGAATTTTAATTTTGAAATCAAGTACCTTTTACATATATCACAAGGGTTTGAAACGAAGTTTTGCTTGTCGCAGTTTCGATTGCCTTTGCTTTGCAGCTCTATCACGAAGTTTTTAAAATAGTATGTGAATTCTTTTGAAGGTTATTCATTTATTAAAATTTCTTTACTATTGATATAAACATAGCATTTATACAGCAAAGAAATGACGAACAAGGGGACTTCAAATGTGTATTTTCCCCCCAATGTTTAACAAAGTTATGCAGTATTTGTCTTCTTTATTTAAATGTAGCTTAAAAATGGATATTGCACACAATGAATTTGACAGTAAAAAAAAAAAAAAAAAAAAAAAAAAAAAAAAGCTTTAAAAATAGATTTTGCACACGAGAAATGTGATAAAAAAAGCTATTAAAATAGATATTTCGGTTAATCGACAGTTTCGGTTAATCGAGAGTTTCGGTTAAAAGAGTTTCGGATAAAAGAGGTTCTACTGTACTGTGCAGCATTCTCATTGGTCAGATTGGAGATATTCTATAAAAGCGGTGGAATGACTATGCAGCTAAAGCTGCAGATTTTTAACACTGTACCATATTTTTATTAATTTTTCTAGACTTAGCAACAGCGCTGAAATTTTTTTCATTCGATAAATAAATTTACCCTATATATATAAAATCCTAATGAAACGAATTTATGAAACGGAAGTATGAAACGGAAGTATGAATCCACTGATTAAAAAACTGATTATGTTTCACGGCTATTTCTCCTAAAATATGGAATACTTTGCGATGCAATTAACACCAAAAATCAATATTGATCCGCAGATTTCAAAACTGGTATTAGAATTTTTAAATTCGAATTAGTTTTCGAAATATTAATTTTCTTCTAATTTTATATACATTTTTCTAATGATGGCAACTCAAATTTTAATCAAACAGATTTTTTTTTTTTTTCAGACAAGGTTGACATGGTAACCCGGCTATTGTTGTTTATTTGATAATAAATGTTTATTTACTTTTATTTCTTCTTACAAATTATATAAATTATGTTGTTCTATCATTATTAATTTTTTTTTTTATATTTCCTTTAGAAAATAATTAAGAAATACAGTAATACTTAGTTATTCCGTCGACCAATTTCGCCAAATTATATAAATCGCCAAAACTCTCGCCAAATTATACAAATTGACATAATTTTTATTTTAAATAACGAAAGAACAAATAAATTAGTATAACATTAATAAATTTACGAATAAAACGTCTAAATAAAAATCACTTGATGACGTAAACACGTGTAACTTGCTTAAAGTCAAGTGAATGTGACATTTACGATCAACCATTATTAGCATTTAATCTTATAGTTTGCCGATAGATTTTTGGTCGTTTGGATATCTAAGGAATACCAAAAATGCATATGTAACTGGTATTTGAAAACGAGGTTTTCGCCAAATTTTCGTAAAAAAATAAAAATCACGCCAAACCTGTATATCTGTAACCTGTATAACCGTATCTGGCCAAATATTACCACTCGAAAAAAAAAAAGCTAACTGGCGAGTTGAAAAAAAGCTATTGGCGAGATTTGCAACCTGCTAGCGTAACAGTACCTAGAATTCTTTGCGATCACGGCAACGTTTATGTAGTTTTATTCGAAAAAAATTTTTGATTTTATAATCAAAATGGAAAACTTACGGTCCCATATTGGTGCGATTTTTTTTCTGACGCCAATGTCATACACGGAACGGGCACATAACTGGCGCCAAAGTATCGTTATTTTGCTTCATATGGTTAGCCGGATGTTGCTGTTTATGCTTTTGATGCGTTCCCCAAATTGGCGTCGTTAAAAAATCACGCCAATATGCGACGTATATGACATCTTTGACAAACTTTCATATGAACGGCGAAGGGATCAGACCGTATTTGTTTATGGCAGTTGATGACTTGAACTATTATAATATAGATGGAATGATGGGGATAGAATAACATTTGGCGACTTATCACCTGTGCCTGGCTAACATTAAAGTACCAAAATGGCGCCTAGTGTATAAAAAGTGAAGTGGTCCGCCTCGAACTGTTGATGATAGTCACATGACTTAGGCTATTGTTATAGAGATTGTTTTAAAATACCGGGAGACAAAGTTTCTTATACTTAAATTTATTTTATTTTAGCTTCTTTTCAAATGTTTAACTGATCCTTTTTAACCACTTCACCGGCTGCCCCGAGATAAGTCAGGGGTAAAAGAACTGTTTTCCCATTCCTGTCGCCGGTGAAGTGGTTAATAAAAAACGAAAACAACCATTGGATGTCTCAACAGCAAAAAAAAAAAAAAAAAAAAAAAAAAAAAAAAAAAAAAAAAAAAAATAGAATTTGCACACGAGAAATGTGATAAAAAAAGCTATTAAAATAAATTTCGGTTAATCGAGAGTTTCGGTTAAAAGAGTTTCGGATAAAAGAGGTTCTACTGTACTATGCAGCATTCTCATTGGTCAGAATGGAGATGTTCTATAAAAGCGGTGGAATGACTATGCAGCTAAAGCTGCAGATTTTTAACACTGCGCCATATTTTTATTAATTTTTCTAGACTTAGCAACAGCGCTGAAATTTTTTTCATTCAATAAATAAATTTACCCTATATATATAAAATCCTAATGAAACGAATTTATGAAACGGAAGTATGAATCCACTGATTAAAAAACTGATTATGTTTCACGGTTATTTCTCCTAAAATATGGAATACTTTGCGATGCAATTAACACCAAAAATCAATATTGATCCGCAGATTTCAAAACTGGTATTAGAATTTTTAAATTCGAATTAGTTTTCGAAATATTAATTTTTTTCTAATTTTATATACATTTTTCTAATGATGGCAACTAAAATTTTAATCAAACAGATTTTTTTTTTTTTCAGAAAAGGTTGACATGGTAACCAGGCTATTGTTGTTTATTTGATAATAAATATTTATTTACTTTTATTTCTTCTTACAAATTATATAAATTATGTTGTTGTATGATTATTAATTATTTTTTTTTTTATATTTCCTATAGAAAATAATAGAAAATAAATTAAGAAATACAGTACTACTTAGTTATTCCGTCGACCAATTTCGCCAAATTGTATAAAATCGCCAAAACTCTCGCCAAATTATACAAATTGACATATTTTTTATTTTAAATAACGAAAGAACAAATAAATTAGTATAACATTAATAAATTTACAAATAGAACGTCGAAATAAAAATCACTTGATGACGTAAACACGTGTAACTTGCTTAAAGTCAAGTGAATGTGACATTTACGATCAACCATTATTGGCATTTAATCTTATAGTTTGGCGATAGATTTTTGGTCGTCGGGATATCTAAGGAATACCAAAAATGCATATGTAACTGGTATTTGAAAACGTGGTTTTCGCCAAAATTTCGTAAAAAAATAAAAATCACGCCAAACCCGTATATCTGTAACCGTGTATATCTGCAACCTGTATAACCGTATCTGGCCAAATATTACCACTCGAAAAAAAAATGCTAACTGGCGAGTTGAAAAAAAGCTATTGGCGAGATTTGCAACCTGCTAGCGTAACAGTACCTAGAATTCTTTGCGATCACGCAACGTTTATGTAGTTTTATTCGAAAAAAATTTTTGATTTTATAATCAAAATGGAAAACTTACGGTCCCATATTGGCGCGATTTTTTTCTGACGCCAATGTCATACACGGAACGGGCACATAACTGGCGCCAAAGCATCGTTATTTTGCTTCATATGGTTAGCCGGATGTTGCTGTTTATGCTTTTGATGCGTTCCCCAAATTGGCGTCGTTAAAAAATCACGCCAATATGCGACGTATATGACATCTTTGACAAGCTTTCATATGAACGGCGAAGGGATCAGACCGTATTTGTTTATGGCAGTTGATGACTTGAACTATTATAATATAGATGAAATGATGGGGATAGAATAATATTTGGCGACTTATCACCTGTGCCTGGCTAACACTAAAGTACCAAAATTGCACCTAGAGTATAAAAAGGGAAGTAGTCCGCCTCGAACTGTTGATGATAGTCACATGACTTAGGCTATTGTTATAGAGATTGTTTTAAAATACCGGGAGACAAAGAATCTTATAATTAAATTAATTTTATTTTAGCTTCTTTTCAAATGTTTAGACTGATCCTTTTTAATCAAAAACGAAAACAACCATTGGATGTCTTAACAGCAAATGATTCGCCCTTAAATTTTTGCAATCAAAGAGAATTGAATGAAAACCCGTTTACAGGGAGATCTGCACAGCTTTTTTCAGTATAATTCAATCTTCTCTAATATTTTTAAAACCCATCAGATTAGCGTGTTTTTAGATTCTGTGGTGTATGAACGGGGGTTGGCGAGCGTAGCTTGCAGAGGGCAGAGCCCCATAGTATATATATATATTTTTTCAAATTACGCCAATATTTATTTTAGAGCATTAAAAAAAAGTTAACATGTAAATTTTTATGAAGGTATTTTTCTTAAAATACATTTAATATTTTGTTTTCTTTGTATCAGAATTTCTACACTGTAAAATCTACCGAAACATTTGCTGGTATAAAAGAAGCTTTTTAACGAAAATTCACTGAAATTTAAAATTTATAGTCGATAATAAAGAACTTTCTTTAATCTTTAGAAACCATTTGGAGAGAAATTAAGTATGGCCTCTGGAAAATAATAACTTTTCGAGATTTATGGGAATGTCTTTGAAATAAAAGGTCTCTTTTCTGCCTATAAATGTTTTAATAAATAAATTTCTGCTAATTGTGAAACGTGTATCGGCTTCTCTGATTCCAAATCCAAAGTATAAAGGAATGTTTTTCAAAATCGTGGTGAGAACAACGGGGTTACTTACATTTCTGAAGACATTTTTGCTACATCAAGAAAGTAATAAAATCGCTTTTGGTGCAGATGGATGTATAGACTAAATATAAAAAAACATTAATTTTTTCAAGTATGGTATGCACCTATGGTCTGTTTACCGAGCATTACATTCTGTAACGCGAGAAGTCCGGGTTCGATCAACGACCCTAGATAAGGAAAAAGCCTTGATTTGTTTTGTTGTGACGTCACAAAACGTCACACGAAGCACGGAAAACAATGAAAAAGATTCTAACAAGTTGCATGTTTCGATTTCATTGACTCGTGGAATTATTAATTATTAGTTTTAAATAATAATTAATAATTTCAAGATCAAGGGAAATCAAAACATGAAAGCTGTTCGATTTGTTTTCTTTGTTTCGCCTGTTTCGTTTGACGTTTTATGACGTCAGAAGAAGGGTGTCACGGCTTCCTCCAATCTAGTGGGCGTTGGTTCGATCCCCTGGTTCATTTTAAGCCACATTTTTGTCAGCATGTTTGGCACGCAATAGTTCGTTATTTTAAAACATATTTCCCGTAAAATAAACAGTTTTTTTAATTGTAATCTCAGCTGACAGTTTTCTACCAAGATTTTTTCAATTTTCTTTTATTTTTCTGATTTATTACAGCGTAGATATAAATAATTATCATGTATTTTTGTTTCAAAGTTCATGAATAGTATATTTTATCAAAATTAACACAGGAATAAA
The DNA here is from genome assembly GCA_963932465.1 of Maratus speciosus. Taxonomy (NCBI): domain Eukaryota; kingdom Metazoa; phylum Arthropoda; class Arachnida; order Araneae; family Salticidae; genus Maratus; species Maratus speciosus. The sequence goes on along the minus strand of OZ010798.1, from coordinate 159,456,545 downwards.
ATTCCGATAAACAAATATCTGTAATTATTTCGAAATTCAGTACTCTTTACAATGTATTTTTATTAGGTGGATTCAACATAATAAAAATATGGATATTTTATAAGATTTTTTCAACCGTATAAGATTAAACTTTAAAACTTTAGTTTTGTTTGTCAGATAAGCTTAATTTACTCTTGTCATTTTCTCCATTATTTATCGTTTTCGATCACAAATTATAAAAGTTTTTGGAGAGAATACGGTTAAAGTTTTCGACTTATAGTTACATAAACAAGCAAATTTTACTTAATGAGCAGGCTTTTTTTATTCGATTTTATAGAGTAGAACATTTATTTCACTTTCAAAAAATAAGGATTTTCTGTTTCAATAAAAGCCAACAGTTAAAACACCTTGTTAAAAGTTAGTGTCTCCACAGTTATTTTTCAGTAACGAATTTTCTGTAACGAAAAGTAATATATATTTTTTTCTGACTATAATGAGATTTTCTTGAGTAACATTCACCGAAGTTATTCTTTAAAACAGAAGAAGCATTTGCGGTTTATGTACTATATAATTATCGATAATCCAGCCTACATTGTAATTTTGCTTTTTTCCCCAATTAGCATATATTTTTACTCAAGAGCTCATTAGTGGTATTTTCCCTGCAAAATCTACATATTGAAAAAGAAGTGTTTGCCCTTCTCTCGAAACTCAAATTTTCTCCTGCCGTATCTGAAGAAATATTATCGTTTGTTTATTACTTTATTACTTCACAAGAAGAAAGTATCTGATTCATGAAAAACGTCGACTTCCTGTTTTCGACGGATTTATACGTTTTAAAAGATCCTGGACACAATGTGCTATTTAGGTTTTAGTATAATTCGCCGCGCAGTCAGCGCTGCTTTACTGCATTTTTCCATGATGTCCGCTGTAACTATATTTTAAGAACTAATGCATAGAAATTCACCAGTCTTCCATTCTGTTAGATCTTGACATAAATAGATCCTTATTAGGTTTGGAGTTATACCACTTAACAGGTGTCCCTCAAATGGTGTTGAGAAAGCGACTTTTACTTTCTTATATCTATAATACAGCTCATATTCAAAATATTAGAATAATTACTTTTTTTGCACAAACTGGAAATATCGTTTGGTAATTTAATATCTTTTAATGCAAATATGCAAACGATATTTTTATTTAGAACTTATTGTTGATTAAACTTATTTATTATCTTAAAATTAATATCATTTATGAAAAGATTAGGTGAAAAAAAAATATTTTGAAAAGTCAAAATATTAGAATATTTATTCAAGTGATTCAAAATATTAGAATATTTCGCATTAATTCTCCTTTAATTATCACCAATTCATAACTGGTGGCATCATTGATTAAATTCAGACGATTTTATTTAAAATCGGTGTTCTTTTTACAGTTTGTTTGCTTTTTCGTCTTAAAATGGTTCGTGTGGGTGATATTCCTGAATCTATTAAATTTCGTATGATTGATTTGTATCGGCACAGCAAAAATCAATGTTATATAGGGAATTATTTACATTGTTCGCAATCAAGTGTTAGTAAAATACTAACACAATATTCAAAGACTGAAAAATTTCAGAATAATCGCCGAAATGGCGGCCGAAAACCAAACGCGCCTGCTAGAGCTGACAGGAAACGGAAGCGTATAGTTAAGAAAAACCGTTTTAAAAGTGTGCAATTCTTGCACCGAAAATGGAAAGAAGAAGGAGTTGAAGTTTCTACATAGAGAACATTAAGACGTCTCCATAAATTTAAGTTTGAATCTCGTATACCGAAAACAAAATCTCTCATGACTGCAAAACAAAAACGTATAAGATTCAATTGGTGTAAATCAAGACGTTTATGGAGCGAAGAAGATTGGGAAAATATATTATTTAGTGATGAAAGTATGTTTTGTATCTATACAACATAATTTCATCACTAACTAATATGTTTTTCCAATCTTCTTCGCTCCATAAACGTCTTGATTTCCACCAATTTAATCTTATACGCTTTTGTTTTGCAGTCATGAGAGGTTTTGTTCGTTAAAATCGTCTTGATTTATTCCATGATGCCACCAGTTATGAATTGCTGATAATTAAAGGAGAATTAATGTGAAATATTCTAATATTTTGAACCATTTGAATAAATATTCTAATATTTTGATTTTTCAAAATAATTTTTTTTTTATTAATCTTTTCAAAAATGATATTAATTTTAAGATAATAAATAAGCTTAATCAACAATAAGTTCTTAATTAAAATATCGTTTGCATATTTGCATAAAAAGACATTAAATTTGCCAAACGATATTTTCAGTTTGTAAAAAAAAGTAATAATTCTAATATTTTGAATATGAGCTGTAGAAAAAAGTATTGTAATCAAAATTTTTTTCGATTTCCGGTTTTTGACGGAATTGTACATTTTAGTGGTCTGATATTCCTAACATCATGTTTATAACAATGTCTGTCTGACCGTGTGTGACCTTTGTATCATCGAAAAGTGTATGAAGTTATGCATAGAATTGAACCAAACTTTATACGTAAGCTTTTGGATATAACAAGCAGCTACCACTTGAAATATGGGATATTCGGACACGTACAAACAGAATTGTAAGTTAAAATAAAGCATGAAATAAATAACAGATATGTTAACTACTCATTTTGTGTTTCTTTAATGCATAATTAAAAAAACTACGCTTTTTGTAGCTTAAGTTATGTGCCTTCTTCCTCTCCTTGTCTCCGATTATAAATTTCCAATTTTTTTTAAAAATAAACAAACGATCTTTAAGTTAGTTGTTTGACATTTACCTACTATATTCAAAAGGCCAATTTAATCAATGACGAAATTGTTTAGTTTTATTAATCCTTTATATCCCAAATTATGAATTTAAAACACTATTTCCTTGAGGCTTTTTTTCTTACATTACTATGATACATTAGAAGATATATGCACTAAAAATAAAATATTAAATTTTTTTATTAATTACGGCTAATTACTTGATGTGGTACTTCAAAGTATTGTCGGGTCATAACGCTTGGACAAAAATTGAGACTTAGAAAAAAAAACTACAAGGTGGCCATAATTAAACTGACGGTACTCAGAGTGTTCTGTAGAACGATCTAATTGAGAGAATGACGCCAAATTTTGTAAGAAGATTAAACATGACAGAGGACGAAGGATTCCGCGAAGAAGAAAAAATAGTTCCAAAAGTCACCGCTAGGGGAATATGTGGCGCTGTGTAATAAAAAAGAGAGCTTTAAAAATGCAGAATCAATACTCTGAAAGAAAATTACTTCTGATTTAGCACATTTAACATTTTAATTCAAGTTCAATACAGAAATAATACTCTCTTTTCTGTTACACAGCGCCACATATTCCCCTAGCGGTGACTTTTGGAGCTATTTTTTTTCCTTCGTCCCCCGTCTTGTTTAATCTTCTTACAAAATTTGGCGTCATTCTCTCAATTAGATCACGCTACAGAACACTCTGAGTACTGTCAGTTTAATTATGGCCACCTTTTATATTAAATTTTTTCTGACAAATTTAATATTAATTATCATGGATATATTTAGTGGATATATGTCTATGATGTACATATGACTAGATGATGATGCTGTTGGTGCATCACCAGTGAGCATTTCGCCAGCAGAAGAATATTCTACAGTTGTAACATTATCCTCCGACGGAAAGCATATCTAAAAGAATTTTCTAAACTTTTAGTTGTAGAAAACTCAAAAGGATTCATAAAAATGCTAAAAGATATTTTTAGATTTTTTTTTTCCTAATTCGTAATTTTTTCTTTATAATATGTTAATATATATAGTATAATATAATATGTATATATATGTGAACATAATATAATAATATAATATGTTCACATAATATGTTATTTTCTAAAGATAAAAATAACATATTATGTGCTTTAATATTCATCAATGTCATACATAAATCATCCAATACCTCCCCCTACATTGTATCAAAATTCACCTGTCTAGTACTCACACATCATTAGTAAATATATACGTTTTTATGACCCATATGTATTCAAACAAAAAAAAATCTAAGTAAAAATCCTATTCAACGTAGCCCCGGCGGTACTCAAAAGTACCGCTTTGAAAAGTGCTTCATAAAATAAACAAACTGAAAATTAAATTTTTTAAGCATAACATATTGTCAAGTGATCTATTTAAAAGAAGAAATTAAAATTAAATTAAAAAAGATCAAAAAACCAGACTGCGTAAAAAGCGAACTAATTAATTATTTCTCATCAATGTGAAATTATTATTTTTTATATTACATACCTATTTCTTTTATTTACTTGTATTGATGACTTTTAAGTTGCGTTTAATTGTTAGTTCCTATCTATAAACACTGTTTTGATGAGGCCTATAGATGTCTATGATGGTTAGAGTTGCAGAAAAGCTGGAGATCCTACTTACACAACTTCCAGGTTGTGTAATATTTAAACGGAGCTTCTGACTGTAAAATAGTCAGTGAAACATCATCTTGAAAGACCTTCCAATGATATGCCACTCACTAGGGAGAGTAAAATTTTTTTTTCGTCTCTACCGCCATTTTGTATTTTACGGATTTCGAATTTATAAAAACAAAACCTATTCTATAACCATCGGACGATTAAGACGAATCGATAGAGATCTCATTCATTAAAATCCATCCAGCCGTTGGGATGTTTCGAGTGTATAAAGAAATCCACATACCAGATATGCGTGAAACACATAACCCTTCTTTTCAGTCGGGTAAAAAATATGATAGCCTTACCTTTAAAATTTAAGATGTTTAAAAGCAAAAGTTAGGGATAGAATGTCGGACAAGAAAATGGAAGCAAAATTGATACTCACACAAAATAGCTTCGTGAATAATTTTCAACTTACCCGAACTGTTATTGCTATCTAGTGATGGTCAAGGGAAACATTTACTATTGTTTCCTAAAAATACCATTGCGAATGCATTCAATGAGTGTGTTTTAACCCTTTAACTACTGACGGTACTTATATGTACCATTAAAATAACTTGTTATAAAATCAGTTTAATACATCGATTAGTACTAAGTTTAGAATGAGTTATAGATGCATTACTTTATCATGTTCCAAAAGCATTATGGGTTACACAAAACAAATATATTTTTTAAAGGATGATTTCTTTGGCCATTGCATCTTTTCAGCTTTCTTGGCGTTGGACGGGGGAAGGGGGGGGGAGATTTTTCTATTCAGAAATATTTCTATATTTCTATCGTAAGAACATTATATTTGTATTTTTCCTAATTCTACAAAATACTAAGAAAAATATTTAAAATAAAAGATTTGAGTGGGTTTTTAAATATTAGACAAAATCCCTATAAATTCAAATTTAATGAATCCTTCTAAATCCTTAAATCCTTCTAAATTTCTTCTAAAATTTATTAAATGATTATGTAAATCTTCTAATTTAGTTTAAAAAATTCACGAAAAATGCTTTAGTAGATGAAATTTTCATGAATTCATAATTCAGTACATAAAGGGTTAATTGGGATAGAAAAATGTGATAGTTTAATGTACCGTCGGTGCATAAAGGATTAAATGCAGCATTTGTTTGAATTTTTAAAATAAGAATTTCTGGAAGAACCAACGTCTATTGTTTTTTGTGTAATGATGTGATTTACTTCAAATATTTGCTATTAAATATTTATCTATATATGCAATAAATGTCTATTTCTCTCTTTGTACTGTATCTTTTACAGGACTTCCGACCCCACTTCACACACAACAAAAATTCTAAAACTAACCCTTTTCTTAAAAGCGATGTTACTCCTTAATAAAAACCTGTAGCAATTTTATTCAAAACATTATTATTCCTAATTATGCTAGCCCAGCTTACTTTTTATCATCAGAATAAACTTAATTTATTTTTCGGTTCTATGCTGTTTATATTTGTCACCGTTCAAAAGTTTTAAAAATTTCAATAACTATACGAACATCTTTAAGTTGGTTGAGATTGCCTAATGTATTCCAAAAACCAATTTACTCAAAAGCCATTTTCCCCTTTGTATTAGGTGGATTTTTTTTTTTCAGATTACGATTACTTAAACTTAGCAATCAGATCAGAAGTGGGAAATTTTTATCACGGTATTTCATCTATGAAAATATTTATTGTTTGATTGATGCGTTTTTTGGTTAAGAATGCCCACTGTACTCAAAAGACCAATTTACTCAATGGCCATTTTCCCCATTTTATTAGGCATTTATTATTTGGGAACATTTATTTAATTTTGTCAAAATATGATTAATTAATCCTCGCAATCAGGAGCTGGAAAACGTTATGAAGGTATTTCAGCTGAGAAAATATTTATTCCTTGATTTATGAAGGTTTTAATGAATGTACAAAAATATTTTATTGGGTAAATATTTATTAAATTCTCAAAAATAAATAAATTTTAAAAAATCATACTAGGCTACAATTTATTTCGTAGATAAACGAAATTTATTTTTTATGTTTAATTATAAACTTTTTTGTCTCCATTCTCAGGTTTTAACAACTTCTATAACTATACAAACTTCAAGTTTGTTGAAATTGCCCACTTTACGTAAAAGATCAATTTACTCATGGCTATTTTACTCCATTTTATTAGGTAGAAAATTTATTTATGTATTTATTTTGAAAACAGGATTACTTAAACCTAGCAATCAGGAGTTGGAAAATATTATCAAGGTATTACAACAGAGAAAATCTTTTTTTGCTTGACTAACTACATTTTAAACAAATATAGAAAAAATACTTTATTGGGTACATATTTATCAAATTATATATATATAAAAAAATCATATATTCCTTTTTTTTAAAAGCTATGTTACTCCAAAATCAAATTTTGTAGCAATTTTATTCAAAGGAATTTTATTCTTAATAATTTTAGACTCGACTACATTTTATTTTTAATATACATTTTATTTATTTTTTGCTCAATCCTCTATTTATTTGTTTCCATTCACAAGTTTTAAAAACTTCTATAATCACACGAACTTTAAGTTGGTTGATACTGTCCATTGCACTAAAAAGACCGATTTACCCAATGGGCATGTCCCACCATTTTATAAGGCAGACCATTTATTTATCTTTTTTGAAATTGGATAACTTAAATTTTCCAGTCAGGAGCTGGAAAATGATCTCAAGGTATTCCAACTAAGAACACAATTTTTGCTTCATTTACATGGCTTTTAAAGAATGTACAAAATATTTTATTGATTAAACATTTATCAAATTATCAGAAATAAATAAATAAAAAAAATCAGATTTAACTCCATTTTATTTTTAATATAAACTTTATTTACTTTTTCTGCTCTATCCTCTATTTGCCTGCTTTCAGAAGTTTTAAAAACTTCTATAACTATTTGAACTTTAAGTTGGTTGAAATTGCCCACTGTACTAAAAAGACCAATTTTCCCAATGCCCACTTTCCCCGATAAGTAGAAAATTTATTTTTTTTTTCAAAATACGATTACTTAAACTTAGAAATCAGGAACTAGAAAAAAGAAGTCATTTCAACTGAGAAAATAATTATTGCTTAATTTACGAGTTGTTTAATGAATGTACAAAAATATTTTATAGAGTAAATATTTATCAAATTCTCAAAAACAAATCATCTAACGATTCTGTTAAAACCATGTTACTTCTTAATAAAAGTTTACTCCTTAATAACCAAGTTACTCTTTAATAAAAGTTTGTAGCAATTTTCTTCAAATCAGTCTTTTCATAATAATGTTGGACTCGGCAATGTTTTATTTTAAAGAGAAACTTAATTTATTTTTTCTGTTCTATCCTCTTTTATTTGTCTCCTTTCACAAGTTTTAATAACTTCTATATTTATAGGAACTTTAAGTTGCTTGAGATTTCCCACTGTACTAACAAGAGCAATTTGCTCAATCGTCATTTTCCCCGATTTTATTTGACAGAACATTTATTATTATTATTATTATTCTTTTTTTCAAATACGATTATTCAAACTTTGCAATCAATAGTAAGAAAACTTTATCAAGGTATTTCAACAGACAAACTATTTACTTCTTGATTTATGAAGCATTTAAGGCTGTTCTTAACTGCTCTACTCAACAAGCGCAAAACGTTTTGACACATTTACAAATTCGTTTTTTAACTGAAAGGTATAAAATTGGAAAGCCTGGCCATGGAAGCGATTTGAAATTGAACTGTTTTTCCATTTTTTTGATCAATTAATTACCTATTGAGTTGTAAGCGAATTTAATCAGGTGACAAATACGTTTTTCGCCCGCTCTTGAATGCTCTTTCTTCCTTCGCACGGAAATTAGGTTCAAAACGCTCATTTTGACACTATTTTCTGAAGATCTATTGCGTTTGCAAAAAAATGAAAAAAAAAAAAAACAGCTCAATTACATATTATCTGAACGACAACACCAGCTAGTTTCATACACTTTCGAACAAAAATAAATTAAAACTTATGTCAGAAAGTTGCCCTTTTGGATTTGAGAACACCCTTAAAGAATGTACAAAAATATTTCATTGGGTAAATATTTATAAAATTTTCAAAAATAATTAAATAAAGAAAAAAATCCGACTTAGCTAACATTTCATTTTTAATGTTAACTTTATTTTTTCTATTCCATCTTCCTTTTATTTGCCTCTATTCAAAAGTTTTAAAAACTTCTATAACTATACAAATTTTAAGTTAGTTTACTCAAAAGACCAATTTACTCAATGGCTATTTCTCCCCATTTTATAAGGCATTGATTTATTTTTTTCTAAATAGTATTACTTAAACTTACTAATCAGGAGTTGGAGAATATCAACATGGTATTTCAACGAAGAACATATTTTTTATTTGATTTATTTATCAGGTGTGTAAAGAATGTACAATAAAGTTTTATTGAGTAAATATTTATAAAACATTCAAAAAATAAATACACAAAATATAAAAGAAAAGTAAAGAAAAGAGTTAAAGAAACTTTATAAACATTCAATGTTTATCTTAAAAAATCACGTTTAATTTCATGACTGCAATTCATATTATTCCAAAAATGTTTCCTTTACAATATCGTAATTTGGCATGAGCCCTGATTATAGAAAATTCACCGCTTTGATTTACGCTTGATAGAAAGCAAGAATGAGAGAATGTATTAAAAAAATTATAGTTTTTTTTTTTTTTTTTTTTAGATGTCGCAATAGGAAAGAAAGAAAAGTATTAGAAAATAAATAAATAGAAATGCTTAATTCATCTATAAAAAGTTAAACTTAAAATTACACTATGTGCAAATTATTTAAAAGTTGAGACAATATTTAAAAAGATGTTAAATTACTTTAATATTCTTAGTACTTTCAACTATAAAAACAAAGCCTTCGTCAGAGAAATGCAAAATACTACTGTTATATGTAATAACAGTAGTATTTTGTATTTCTCTGACGAACGCTATGTTTTTATAGTTGAAAGTACTAAGGATATTAAAGTAATTTAACATCTTTTTAAATATTGTTTCATATTTTAAGTAGTTTGCACATAGTGTAATTTTAAGTTCTTATATGTAATAACAGTAGTATTTTGTATTTCTCTGACGAACGCTATGTTTTTATAGTTGAAAATTCTAAGTATATTAAAGTAATTTAACATCGTTTTAAATATTGTCTCATCTTTTAAGTAGTTTGCACATAGTGTAATTTTAAGTTTAAGAAAAGTATTATTTAAATTATTTATTCAAGATTTCTGAATTGGTTTCTCAACGTATAATCATAATTTCATTAAAATTAAACTATTAATTCATAAAAGTGTATTGTCTAAAAAAGTATATATTTTTTATTTATATTATTTTTCTACAGTTTACTGTTTAAAATATTTTGTTGCTGCAGTTTTGCAGTCAGCGGACCTATTTTAGCGAAGGTGATTTAACGCATTATTAGTTCCATTGTAGTTGTAGATCGTATATACTTGTAATCATTAAAAAGTATTTGACTATTTATTATCTGAGCTCGGATAAGGAAAATGCCTTAAAATTATTTTTTTAATGTAGAAATAAATTCTAAACAAGTTAGAAATTGCTCGTCAAAGTGGCACATGAGTTGCGTTCGTACTATAACTAGTTTTATAATTATTTTTTGCACCCAATATTGTACTGAATGTATATTTGTTTTGCACTTCATAAGTGCATAGTCTGTAACAACATTAAAATGCAATTGCAATATTTTTTTTCCCCATTCCCCGTAATGTAACGGAAAACTTTTGACTGTCCTTGTCATTAAACTATACATCCGATTTTCAATGAAATTTGAAATGGCTCGACAAAATTTTGCAACAATTATATATTTAAAATTTCAGACCATTCGGAAGGCTGTAACATCATTAAAATGCACTTGCAATAATTTTTCCCTTTGGGCGTAATGTAAAGAAAAACTTTTGACTGTCCCTGTAATTAAACTATACATCCGAGTTTCATAAAATTTGAAATGGCTCGACAAAGTTTTGCAGAAATTATATATTTAAAATTTCAGACCATTCGCTTGGGCAGTTTTTGCTCTGTTATATGCGGACGGACAGACAGACGGACTGAACGACGACTATAGTTGCTAAGTATTTATATAATTACGAACGCACCTAAAAAAACTAATGTTCTATTGTAGTCGGAAACACATCTGTGAACATAATTTTTATAATTCTAACTTACCAGAAAGTGAGTGAAAAATTCATTAGAAAATTCATTTTTTTTGTGGCTGAATTAATTTAAATAAAAGAGTAAAAATTTTAATGTATCTAGTTCTATCAATTTTCAAATATTTTTAACCCTTAAAAAAATTCAGAATTTTTTTTGTGAGATTTCCTAATAACACTGGACATAAAAAACTAAAATTTACTCATCTGATAAACTAAATTTATGCTTGTTATTCTTTCCTTAGGTTATTTGTCTTCAATCAGAAGTTTAAAAAACTTTGAAAAGTATACGCATTTTGCGTTGGTTGATATCTTCCCCTCTACACAAAAGGCCAATTTATTTAATACTCATAAATAATTTTTCTATTTTAATGGATAAAACGATTATTTGATTTTAAAAAATGGGATTATTTGTATCTCTACTTTAATTATAAATGAAGGTTAGAAGATTTAATCCATACAGTACACTGTAAAACATTTGTGTAACGTTACTCTATAAAATTGGTGGCAGCCTTGCTGCCTCCAATTTTATGAAGTATTTTAACTGATATAACCAGAGTTACGTTACACTAATATGTAATATTACACCAGTTATATCAGTTTAAATTACACCATTATATAAGAGAAAATAATTACTCTATAAAATTGGTGGCAGCAGGATGCCACCAATTTTTTGGAGTAACGTTACATAATTTTTTTACAGTGTATAGTCTCGATTATCCGAATTAATATGGGCCAAGCTCACCTCGGATACGCAAAAAACTCGGATAAACAGGATTTACACCAATCGTCACCAAATAAGGATATGAAATGTAAATTTTCACTTAATTCATTCATTTTTATGGTACTAATAATATTTCTTTAATGTACATTTCCGTTACTTTTAAGAAAAAACGGGGAATGAAATTGTTTATTTGAAAAAGCCCTTGACAGTTTTTTTTGTTTGTTAAATGTCAATTTTGCTGCAGTTTTTTTGTGGTTGCAGTATTACGCTACTGTATAGCTGCCAATTTCTAAGATTTTTCTTATCACTAAAACTTACCAGTAAATTTTGCCTAATTCAGTCGCCAAAATCTAACAATTGTCAACGATTAAATATGATAAAAATTTGTATTAAATATTAGAGGTAACAAAACCGTAAAAATTGGCAGCTACGTGATACTATTAATGTCATAAAAAAAATTGCAGGTGCAGCATCTTCTTCCTGATCAAAGTATTAAAAAGTTTTTTTCAATTGAATTTATAATACCCTTGGAATGGATAATTTTCTATTACTGGACTGATTGAGTCCATTATTATGAAACAGCCATTATAAATGAAGTGTTAGGTGAAGATGAAAGAGCAACGTAAAATGTTACAACTCTGATATTTTGGTCAGAATGGGGGAAAAAATAGCGATATTTTTTTTAGTTCTAACTTTTTACGACTGCTCTTTCATCTTCACCTAAGACTTAATTTATAATGGCTGTTTCATAATAATGGAATCAATCAGTCCATCAGAAGAAAATAACTCGGTTAAAGCGGAAACTAGGTTAAGCGGGACTCGTATAATCAGGACTGTACTGTATATTGTAACTTCAGTAATATTTTAAGCTTCATTTATCAATGTAAAAAATATCTTACGAAAGTATTTTCATTGAATGAGCATTTTTGACTATTTGAGTGAATTCTTTAGAGGTTGTTACAAAATTTTTACAAAAAAAGAAAAAAATCTACTGCTGATAAACTAAATTTATATCTGCCATCCCCTTCCATTCACAACTTTCAAAAACTCTTACGAACACACAAACTTTAAATTGGTTGACATTTCTTACTATGCTCAAAGGGCCAATTTATTTAATGTCCAAACATATTTTTTCTGAATTCATTTTATTTTATTTTATTTTTATTAGGAAATTTATTTAACTTTTAAAAATGGGATTACACGAACTTGTACTTTAATTACAAATCCAGCTTTTTGGGAAAAAATTACAGCATTATACAACTTCAGTAATACTTTTAATTCTTTTTATTAGTTTTCTTAATAACTTACAAAAGTATGTTCTTTGAATAAGTGTTTGTTTCACATTTTAGGCCTATAAATTGGGTAAAAGTGTAATAAAGTCTAGTCTTTATAAATATCGTTTTTTTAGTTAGTATTCTCTGTCTTTCATATTTTAAAATTGTCTTAAAAATATTCCTTAAAATACTCTTTCAGCCTCTTATTTTAAAATACACTTAACATAATTTTGTTGAGACATTTCCTAATAATACTGGACATAAAAAAATCTAAATTTTACTTAAACTAAATTTATGTCTGCTATTCCTGCCTTAGGTTATTTGTCTCCAATCAGAAGTAAAAAAAAAGATAAGTATACGAACTTTATGTTGGATGATATCTGCCACTAAAACAACAGGTCAATTTACTTAATACCCACATATAGTTTTATTTTATTTTATTGGATAAAAAGTTTATTTGAGTTTTAAAAATAGAAAGTTTTGAACTTCTGCTTTAAATAGAAATGATGGTTTAAAAATTTAATCAATATATTGTACCTTGTATCTTCACTAATATTTTAAGCATGATTTATAAGTTTTCTAACTAACTTACGGAAGTATTTTCTCTGAATGAGTATCCTTTATTAACCCTTTGAGAGGCGGTGTGATATATTATATCCCACCTAATTTTAATCATGATTCGCACCAGAAACTTTCAATTAAATTTTACTTTTTAACTAAAAAATGTTTAAAAATTGCTTTTCCTTATTTTGAAATAATTTCTTTCGTAAATTCCGTTGCGAGTTCGACATTACAGAAACACTGTTGCTTGACCCTGAAAGCATTATTTGAAAGCAGATTTTTTTTCACGAACCGTTAAAAAAGAAAAAAAACGCTTAGCGTTTTAATTATATACATTTGCTATAATTTTTTTCCTCTCCAATCACAAGTTTCAGAAACTTTTATAAATATGTGAACTTTAAATTAATTCACACTTTTTACTACGCTAAAAAGGACAAGTTATTTAATGCCCAAGCATATTTTTTCTGATCTCCCTTTATTTTATGTTTTAGATTAGGAAATTTATTTGACTTTTAAAAATGGGATTACATTAACTTGTACTTTAATTATAAATCTAGTTTTTTTTTTTTTTTGGGGGGGGGGGGGGGGAAATGAACGTATTACATGTTTGGTAATATTTGTAATTCATTTTATCAGTTTTCTTATTAACGCAAGAAAATATTTCCTTTGAATGAGTAATTGTTTTATGTTTTAAGCCGGTAAATTTATGCTTAAACCTGAATAAATTGTATTAAAGTCTTTATAAATTGTTTTTTAGTTAATAATCTCTCTCTTTCTAATTCTAAAATACTCTTTAAAATATTCTTTAAAATACTCTTTCATCCTCTTATTTAAAAATACTCTTAACCCTTAAAAGATTCAGAATTCTGTTGAGGCATTTCCTAATAATGCTGTGGTTAAAAAAGTAAAATTTACTTTTCTGATAAACTAAATTTATGTTTGTGATTCTTTTCTTGGGTTATTTGTCTCCAATCAGAAACTTAACAGTTTGATAAAAATACGAACTGTATGTTGGTTTATATCTGCCACTACACAAAAGGACAATTTATTTAATACCCATATATAGTTATTGTATTTTATTGGATAAAACGCTTATTTGACATTTAAGAAGTCGGAAATTATGCGTCAAAAGAGTCAAATGATGTGCGTTCGTACGATAACTAGCTTTATAAATATTCAGATCGTGGTGCAATAGCTGTTGTACTCTTATGCAAAAATGCATGAATACAACTTTTATTACGATTATATATATTGAATTCAGTAATACGGAAATAATATGACTTCATCTTAAATAGGACGTCATCACCATGGCAACATAGAATCATTACCTAGCATAGGATATCATTGAATTAATTGCATTTGATAGGATTTAACAGAATGAAGAAAACTGTTATTTAATATCTTTTTAAGTTTTGTTTGGATTTTCCTAAAATATGAAATTACTGGAAAAAATTCTGCTATGATTATACATACTAACCCTTAAATGCCGGGTGTTGCTTTTTGGCAACATACCCAATTTAGGCTTCTAAAATAGTATTAGAATAATATTGAAGCTATAATGCCTAATGTTGCCAATAAAATACATTCTGAAAATATTATTAAATAAATTTTCAACATGTAGATGGCAACACTTGCGCTGTTTAAGAATAAAGATATATTTATTTTTTCAATTGCTGCTACTTGTTCTTTTTGTTTTGTTTGGAAGCTTGCGAAATACCCTATTTTGTTTTGCAGTGAGCAAGTAAAATTTATTTCTTATTATAGTCCCTAAATTTCTTAAGTGTTTAATATTATAGAATTTTATCAAGGAAAATTATTTTTTCTATTAAAGACCTGTATTGCCGATTAGTAACAAACTGTTTTTTAGCCTTAAACCATACTTAAAACACAATATGATTTTTAAAAGTATATTTCCCATGATTTATTTAAAAAATGAAAGCCGAAAAACATTATTACAATGATTTTTTGAAAAATCAGGCATTTAAGTGTTAAATTTCAAACCATTCGACTGGGTTATTTTTGCGCTGTTATACCCGGACAGACAAACGGACCAGACGACGACTACTACGACTACTACGTCGTAAGACGACTACGACAACTACTACGTCGATAAGTGCTACGCACTTATATAATTAGGAACGCACCTAAAAACTGCTATAAACTCACGAACTTCAAATTAGTTGACATTTCTTACTACGTCCAAAAGGCCAATTTAATTAAGGTCGAAACTTTTTTTTAAAATTTCATATAATTATTTTTAATTTCATATAATTTTTTTTATTAGAAAATTTATTTGACTTTATAAAATGAGATTACATGTTCTTTAATTAGAACTCCATTTTTTTTTTTTTGGGGGGGGGGGGCGTTAAAAGTGTTACATTTCTCAGTAATATTTTAAATTCGTTTAAACAGTTTTATAATAACGCACGAAAGTATTTTCTTTGAATGAATACCAGTTTTATGTTTTAGGCCGGTAAATTTATGCTTAAACCTGGATAAATTGTATTAAAATATTCATAAATTGTTTTTAGTTATTAATCTTTCTTATTTTAAAATTCTACTCTTAAGAATATTCTTAAAATAATCTTTTTATTTTTATACAAATGTTCTTAACCACGATATTCAGAATTTTCTTGAGATTTTTCCTAATAATGCTGGACAAAAGAAAACTAAATTTTACTTTTCTGATAAACTAAATTTATGTTTGTTTCTCTTTCTTAAGGGTATTTTTGTCTACAATCAGAAGTTTTAAAAACTGATAAGTATATGAACTTTATGTTTTATTAAATCTGCTACTATAGACAAAAGGATATCTTTAGAGGTGGTAACGAAATTGAAATATTCAATTACTAATAAAATTTACTTTCTGGTAAACCAAATTTATGTCTGTTACGCTTTCCTTAGGTTATTTGTCTTCAATAAGAAGTTTAAAAAACTTTGATAAGTATACGAACTTTATGATTTTTTTTTTAAATTGCTACTATACACAAAAGGCCAATTTATTTAATAACATATATAGCTTTTCTATTTAATTGGATAAAACGTTTATATGACTTTTAAAAATGGGATTATTTGAATTTCTAATTTAATTAGAAATGAAGGTTTAGAAGATTTAATCAATATATCATATCCTTAGTAATATTTTATTTGTGATTTATCAGTTTTCTTAATAACGTACGAATGTCTTTTCATTGTATGAGTATTTATTTATTATTATTTTTTTAAGATTGACTATTTCAATAATTTCTTTAAAAGGTAGTTACAAAATTCTTAGAAAAAAATTCTATTGATGATAAACTACATTTACGTTTACTATCTGTTTTGTCTCCAATCATAAGTTTCAAAAACTTTTATAAAAACAGGAATTTTTATTTGGTTGACATTTTCCTACATGCTCAAAAGGCCAATTTATTTAATGTCCATATGTATTTTTTTTTCTCATTTTATTTCATTTTAAGATTCGTTTGATTTTTAAAAATATAATTACTTAACTTTTATTTTAATTAGATGTCAAGTTTTCAAAATAAATATCAATATATTGCATCTTCAGAAATTTTTTTATTTCGTTTTATGAGTTTTCTAAATAACGTACGAAACGATTTTCTTTAAATGAATACTTGTTTTAAGTTTTATATCGATTAATTTATTTTTAAACCGCTGTAAAATTCATTAAAATATTTTTTAAAATATTTTTTTAATTAGTAGTCTCTCTTTCTTACATTCATGTCCAAAATTAAGGTCACAAACATAAAATTTGTGAAAACTGATGAACTATTCACTGTGTTGGCACGAAATTTGGCACAGAGGTATATTACAATGGGAGAAAGAATATAGAAACATAGCAATATGAAAAAGATTTTAATTGTGAATTAAGATACAGGGTTTATCAAAAAGTCCTGGTAGGGAGAGTTATGCTGTGCAATGGCACTTCCTAGACCATCCCAAACATGTTCAATAGGACTGAGGTCCGGAGACCTTGAGGGCCAATTCATACGGCGAATATCCTCTTCGTCAAGAAAATCCTCAACTATGTGAGCACTGTGTGGCTTCGCACTATTATCTATAAACACGAAGTCCGGGCCTACGGCATCCCGGAATAACCTCACTTTTAGGTTCCTCATAGGCCTTTCACCTCATAGGCTTTAAGGATCTCATCCCTATAGAGATATGTGTTGACAGTACCCGCATCCAAGACATGCAGCGGTGTACGACTGCCCAACATTACGCCGCCCGAGACAAGGATTCCTTTGCCACTAAATCAGTCGATTTCTTTTACGTATAAGGGACGATAGCGAGCTCCGCGTTCTCTCCAGACGAAGATTCGGCGAGAATCACTCTGCGTGGTGAATCTCGACTCATCACTGGAAAGAACATAGCCCCATTCTTGCTGTGTCTTCGACTCCACAACCGGGTTCTTCTGTTGGATGCAGTGAAAGGGACACACACACGACTGGAGACCGGGCGTTAGGAATGAGGTCCCCGAAGCCTATGTGAGGTTGTTCCGGGGTGCTGTAAGCCCGGACTTCAAGTTTATGAACTATAATGCGAAGCCACACAGAGCTCACACTGTTGATGATTTTCTTGAAGAAGAGGATATTCGCCGTATGAATTGGCCCTCAAGGTCTTTGGACCTCAATCCTATTGAACATGTTTGGGATGGTCTAGGAAGAGCTATTTCACAGCATAACCCCCCTCCCAGGACCCTCCAGGAGTTAAAAGTCGCGCTTTTGGAATAATGGGCTTTGTTGCCACAAAGACTTATTGACACCCTCATAAACAGTATGAGAGCTCGTTGTGAGGCTTGTATAGCAGTGTACGGTGGTCACAATTCATATTAGATAGACTTTTCCCGAGATAAATGCTTTATCTCTGATTCATGATTTAACACTTTTTCATATACCATGTATCTTATTTCACAATTAAAATCTTTTCCATATTGTTATGTTGCTATATTTTTTCTCCCATTATAATATACCTCTGTGCCATATTTCGTGGCAAAACAGTGAATAGTTCATCAGTTTTCACAGATTTTATGTTTGTGACCTTAATTTTGGACAAGAGTGTATTTCAAAATACTCTTAAAAATCATTTTAAAATACACTTTTCCCTTATTCTTTATTTAAAATACTCTTAAACCCATGATAAAATTCAGAATTTTATTGAGACATTTCCTAATAAAGCTGGACTTAAAAAACTAAATTTTACTTTTGTAATAAAATAAATTTATGTTTTCTGTTCTTTCCTTATGTTATTTGACTTTCCTCAGAAGTTTAAAAAACTTTGATAAGTATACGAACTTTATGTTGAATGATATATGCCACTCTACGCAAAAGGCCAATTTATTTAATAACCATATATAGTTTTTCTATTTTATTGGATAAAAAGTTTATTTGATTTTAAAAAATTGAATTATTTGTATTTCTAATTTAAGTAGAAATGAAGGTTTATGATATTTAAACGATGTATCATATCTTCAGTAACATTTTAACTTGATTTATAAGTTTTTTAAATAACGTAAGGATGTTTACAATGAATAAGCATTTATTTATTTTTTTAAGTTTGACTATTTCAGTGCTATCTTCAAAGGAATTTAAAGTGAAAAAAAAAGATATTACATCTGTTCATAAGTAATTAAAAATAAATGCAAAAACTTAACCCTTAAATGCCTGAATTTTCAAAAATCATTTTAATAATGTTTTTCGGCTTTCATTTTTTAAGTAATTCATGGGAAAAATACTTAAAAAAGTCATATCTTGTTTTAAGTATGGTTTACGGCTAAAAAGCAGTTTTTTACGAATGGGCAATACTGGTCTTTAATATTATAGAATTTTATCAAGGAACATTATTTTTTCAATTAAACACACAAAAATTTTAGGAACTATGAAAATAAATAAATTTTATTTGCTCCCTGTAGAACAAAATAGGGGATTTCGCAAGCTTCCAAACAAAGAAAAAAAAACATGTAGCAACAATTGAAAAAATAAATCTATCTTTATTCTTAAGCACCACAAGTGTTGCGATCTATATGTCGAAAATCGATTTAATAATATTTTCAGAATGTATATTATTGGCAACATTAAGTATTATAGCTTCAATATTATTCTAATAGTATTTTATAAGCCTAAATTGGTTATGTTGCCGAAAGGCAACACCCGGCATTTAAGGGTTAAGTTATACAGGGTGCAATATGTTATCTATCACCGACCTTTAATTTCTCAACCATTGGTCGTAGACATATAGTTCCAATTACAAAAACGTTTCAAATGAGGTAAATATTCATGTTGTGGCATTATTTAAAGTAAAAGAAATCAATTTTATAAAAATTACGGAATCTAACTTTTATGCTGTCCCCCAGTCCCTATAGTTATATTTAGTAAAAGTTTGCACGTAACATAACAGATTTAACACAAAAAATTTGACATCTGTACTACAAAAACTGACACAGTTATTAAATTTCAAAGTTTGAGATTTTTTGCACATGAATTTGTCTTTCACTGAGGGATCAGTTAAAAGATGAACTGAAGTAATTCGAAATCAAAATCAGGGTACAATATTCTTTTCCGGGTTGACCGCTTCACTTTTTGTATGCCAAGCGGCCATTTTGGTAATTTAATGTTAGCCGGGCGCAGGTGATAAATCGCCAAATATTGTAAATATCATGTCATCAGTATTACAGTATTATAACAGTCCTTTTCATGTGACTGTGATAAACAATTTTTCACGTGGTATATTAAAACGAACCTTTGATGTTGAAATTGAATGTCATGGTTTATGGTATTATTTATTACTTTTCTTTTTTTTTTAAAGCAATAATTGAGAGTTATAAATTTTAAATATTTCTGTTTTAAATTAAAGTTATGCATTTTAAATAAAATGAGTGAAAGTACTATATTTGAAATGAAATACGAAATAGTACGACGGGGACAATGTTTGGCGATTTATCACCTGCGCGCGGCTAACATAAAAAATGCCGAGTTCAGGATTTCTGTATCAGAATCTTCGGATTTGGCGAAGGATTGAGCAAGTAAATTAAATGAGGCATAAAAGTAACGCGATACAATAGTTAGCATATGTTTAAGGGAGACCAAACCGGTCGCCAAGGGCGGCTAGTTTTAAAAATAGTAGAATAATTTATCCATCAAGATTTTACTTGCCAACCAATATCCGAGAATCAATAGAAATCTTCTTACGCAGTGAGAATGATTCAGCTTCCATATAACTGCCTAAAATTTGGAAAGAGATGCTGTACACAAAAGTGAAACAATAGTATTAAATAATTCACGTTCACAAATATCCATTTTTAATATTGCAGCTAATTTCATTATACTCGAGTTCGCGTGATTTTTGTTTACCAGTTTTCAATTTAAAATTTTTACGAAAATATTTGTACACTGTTAAAAATTTGCAGCATTCTGGCAGGTCATTTGACCGTTTTTTCCGAAAACGGTTACACAACCGAAATTTTAACACTATTCTGACCATATTATTGGCCATTTTATGGTCAAAATATAGTTAAATTATGGTTATGAAACCGTTTTTTCAAAAAACGGTCGAATGACCTGCCAGAATGCTGCAAAATTTTTAACAGTGTATCATATTTATTATTGAGAATATTGCCGTCTGAGTAATGAAACAGGGCTAATATGAATAAAACTAGGTATTTTTTTGCCTTGTTAAAAACACTGTACCACTTTAAGAGGACCGGGGACCTCCGCCATGTTAAATTCACCAACTTTATGTACCTTTATCTCGGAAATGGTGAAAGATAGAGGTCTAGATTTTTTAGAGTAGTTAAAATAACATAATTTACGTATTTTAACACACCATTTTCTTTCTAAGTGAAACTCAAAATTAATTATTAATTATTTATCGAAAGTCATTTTTAAATTAGCATTTTCGGTAAGATTTCACTGCCTAAAATAAATAATTCTCAACAAATCATTAAATCCCTACGTTAAAGTATACAATATATCATTATATAAGTATTAAATAAAAATCGGAGTTCTTAAGTTTAATAGATATTGAAAAAAAGGAACATAAACATGAAAAATACAAGTTTTGAGAAAAAGCCAATTAAAGATTTAAATAGCCATTAAGCTATGAAGTACTCATAGAAAGAAGGATTAATTTCAGCACTTATTTTTTTCTATATAAATATGTGTGACACATCGTTGGAAAGATAAAAGTTTAAACTATTTAATGATATAAAAAAGTAAAAATCGATTTTTTAGTGAATTTTGCTTTCCCGCTCCCCTTAAGTAAATATTAATTTAGTTTGATGTATTCAAGTGATTTTTTTTTCATATAGTTGTATGTGAATTGTGACAAAGTTTTCCTATGTAAAAATTGTTTGCCATGTCATTTATTACTGAATACAGCCCTTTTCTGTTATTTCTCTGTGTTATAAAGATTTGTTTCTTAGACACTTTTGCATGATACTGTAGAAATTTGAAGTAAAAGCACTAATCAAGAAGAAAAAATTTTGTCTTTCAAATAAGTATATTATTGATATATATTGTTTTTTAGTATTTTATAGTTTTAAAACTATGAATAATTTATAAAGTTATGCAACTACATTCCATTATTTTAAATTTATAGGGATAATCCTAAAATCTTCAATGGAACTGCAAAACAATTAATAATTAAATAAAAGACATTATAACTTTAAATTAATTATCTTCAAGATGTTCGTGATTACTTCACTGTTAACTAATTTCAGTAACTCAATGTTATATATATATATATATATATAAATCTTCACTCTTCTTAAAAGATTTTCCCACTCTTTAAAATACTTGCATAATTATTTAGAAATTGGCATGCAATACAATTAATAAGAAAGCACTAATTCTTAGACTTTTCTAATACAAAATAATAATTAAGATCAACAAAGAACTAATCAAGAACTAATTCTATTAATGTATGAAAAAAAGATAATTCATTTCTGATTATATCCCTAAAATAAATATGATTAGATTACGTATTTTTTCCCCGGAAAGAACTGTCTTCTTTTCCGATAAATGAATTAAGGTGAAGCATTTTTCTGTTTATATTTGTGGTATTTATACATTTTTAACAATGCATAATTAAACGAAAAAAGAAAATATACTCATACAGTTGAACATCTATTATCCGAAAATCTTTTAACCGAAACTCTCGGTTAACCGAAATCTATTTTTAAAGCTGTTTTTTACCACCACATGCTTTGTGTGCAAAATCCATTTTGAACGCTTTTTTTTATTTTAAACTATCATATTCCTTGTGTGCAAGAGGTCCTTTCCGAACTATGAGTTCATATAAATATTTTCGAACCCCTTTCTTAGAGTTCCTTTCAATTTAACTTGAGCTCCCGTAAGCTGCGGAGTGGAACGAAGAAAACGAACAAATTAGCAATTCTGAGACTTTTGAATGTTTTGAAAAAGGTTTGGCATGGCTGGAGCAGCAGAAAGATTGTGATATTGGTGAATTAATAGTATTTAAAACTCCGTGATAGAGCTTCAAAGCAAAGGCAAACGAAACTGCGACAAACAAATCATTTTAACAACCCTTGTGATATATGTAAAAGTTACTTAATTTCAAAATTAAAATTCCGGTAATTTGTTTCTATTTTGCTATAGCTTTATTTTTATTAAGCACCTGTTACCATAATAAGAAATATTGCAAACATTTCTCCCTATTCTTAAAATGGGAGCATTCTCGATTATCCGAAAATTTCGATTTTCCGAAAGAAGGTAGGTCTCAATTACTTCGGATAACAGAGGTTCTACTGTATTTAGTATTTTTTGAACTTATGTATCTCCGAGCAATTAAGTTTCAATTTTAAAAGCTCAAGCAGTTTTTTCTCTTTTTAACTTTATGAACACATCGAGTAAGAAAAGCAAGGATTGACCGAAACAGGTTTTTAAGACCGAAACCGAATTTCGGTAATACATTCATATTTTCCACCGAAATCTAAAACATCCAAAATGATTTTTAATGTAATAAATACATACATAAATACACATAATTATTAACTAATTATACGTATGATCCAAGCTTGCTGGTTGTGCTTCTGACCAAAATTTTTATTTTCATATAAAATGTAATTACTTCATCAACGACACAAAATTATTTTCTAATTATACGAATTTCAGCTAATTAAAAAATGTTTTAGGTCTACATACCATGATATATCTTTCATAATAAATTTTTTAAATGATCTTTGTTATGATAGAACTTTCTCAAAGAGTATTCGAAACACTTCTGCGTTTCATACTAAACATATTCTATTAATGTTAAGTCTTCAGCTTTTAATGAGCAAGTGAAGAGCGTCTGCAAAGTTTAATCCTATATGCATTTCTTGCTTTATAATTTGCACTCACGGTTTGAGTCAGTCATGACGGACAATTATAAACAGTGAAGTTCATAGCAATAAATAAAAGGTGTCTCATTTGAGCCAATATAACTCAAATGAATACAACTCAAAATTCCCGAAGAAAGAAACGAAATATTTGGAATACAGATAGTTTCGGTTTAGCCGAATTTTCGGTGGAACTCAGATTTTCGACCGAAAAGGAAACCGATAACGAATTTTCGGTCGATATCTAAGAAAAAAATTGTAATCATGGTTTCTATGTTTGTGCCAGAGTGAGCACGATAACATCTAAGCGA
Source organism: Maratus speciosus (assembly GCA_963932465.1). Taxonomy (NCBI): domain Eukaryota; kingdom Metazoa; phylum Arthropoda; class Arachnida; order Araneae; family Salticidae; genus Maratus; species Maratus speciosus. The sequence continues at coordinate 159,432,684 of OZ010798.1, read as the reverse complement.
TACATGTATATACACAACGTATTGAGCTCGCATTTGACGTATATGTTGTAGACAACTGTCGCATGAAATGTATAACTATTCGTAAAAATCCGCCGACGGATTATGTATTTAATCCATTTTTAAGCGATTTTCAAATTATTTTCCAATTAATTCTATAGAGAAAATTGACAATGAAATGTGACAGCATATAAGTGATAAATATTGCGCCGATGTAATCAAACATTAGCTGCGCCGATGTAATCAAACATTAGCTGCGCCGATGTAATCAAGCGGTAGCTGCGCCGATATAATCATGCGGTATCTGCGCTGATAACACAATGTCAAAAATTTATAAATATTACTATCCCATATTTTACGAGAGTTCATAATCATATAAATATGTAGCACCTATAGTCGTCGTCTGATCCATACATCTGCCTGTCCGTCTGTCCGCATATAACAGCGCAGAAACTAACCAACCGAATGGTTTGCAATTTAATATATATAATTGTTACAGAATTTAGTTGTGTCATTTCAAATTTTATGAAAATCGAATCAAAACTTAAAAAGATATGAATAAAAGTTTTCTCCATTCTATTAAATTGTATAATCGTATCATACATAATTAGTTCAATTATATCCCATGATCGGTAATGATTCTAGATTGCCATGGTAATTAGGGCCTATTAAAGATGGTTATTATTTCCGTATTACTAAATTCAATATATATAATCGTAATAAATAATATGTTCATGCATTTTTGCGTAAGAGTGCAACAGCTATTACACCAAGTTCTGAATGTTTATAAACTAATTATAGTACGAACACACCTCATTTGCCACGTCTGACGTACAATTTCCGACTTGTTAACCCCCGGTTCGGTATACTATTTCTTTCTCCCAGCTTATTTTGTGTCCCATTAATAATCGTGTCCCATTAATAATGTGTCCCATTAATAACATTATCTTGCAGAAAACATAGCAATAAACAAAGCAGATGTATCATTGTGCGATTAAATGCTCTATAGCAATTTTTTAAATTTCTAAGCATCGTATATTTTAAATCTTTATACCGTCGTATTGGGAAAAAAAGTACTTTTAAATACAGTTTGTTTGAAAACTGTATCTCCATTTACTTTTGAAATATTAATTTTTGTAGTTTTCAGCACCATTTGCTTTATTTTGGCAACTCAAGTACTCCATTTCTGTAAAAAGCAAAGGGAAAATAGTTGAAAAATAGCAATTATATCTTTTGTTACCATTTTCTCAAAACAATTGAAAGAAAATGTAATTAAAATACGTGCTATTTTGAAAAAATATAAACGAATAATTTCTGTTAAAATATGGATCTATTATAAACTATATTTAATTTTAAGTATCCATATTAATGTTAAAAGCAAATGAAGGCCTATGAATCATTAGATAGCCGTTCTTTTGTCGAGTTTCTTGAATGACGGCATCTTTTTGCTGCATTTGTGAATTATTTTGCGATAATTACATCTTATGCATGCTTTAATGTAGATATTTAAGAGTGGATCGTAAATGTAGAATTCTTAAGCGGATGCGAATGACGTCATTTTACGTAAAATAAAAGTGTGTGCTTTAAGTCTTAAAATTGAAATATGTTTTGTACTGTTTATATATACATATATTTTTTTTTATCGGGGGCGCACTAAATTCTGAAAAAGCAGAATTCCTGTTTTCTAGTTTGGATTTATAGCAGTTCCGAGTAGTTAACGTTTAATTTTGAAAGAACAAGTACTTTTTCTTTTTTTTTTTACTTTTCGAACATATAGTGTAAGAAAAAAGTATTGCAATCATATTTTCTATGTTTGTGTCAGAGTGAAAACAATAACATCTAAACAGTACTTCCTATTGAGATCCTATTTGGCAGACATGTTTTAGACAACAGTCGCGAAAACTGTATAGATTTTCGTAAAAATATGCAGATGGATTATGTATTAACCCCGTTTTCAAACCCTTTTCCGACCAATTGTATGGAGAAAATCACAAACAAGTGAAAATTAAATTTAAAAAATCAAAAACCCGACTGCGTAAAAAGCGAATTAATTATTTCTCATGAATGTTAAACTATTTTTTATATTACTTACCGATTTTTTTTTAATTTACTAGTATTGATGACTTTTAAATTGTGTTTAATTGTTAGTTCCTATCTATCAACACTGTATTGATGAAATCTATGAAGGTTAGAGTTGCAGTAAAGCTAGCGATCCTACCTACACAACTTCCAGGTTATGTAGTATTTAAGCGGAGCTTCTGACTGTAAAATAGTCAATGAAACATTGTTTTCATTTTCAAAGACCTATCCAATGATATGCCACTCAATAGGGTGCGTCAAAAATTTTTTTCGTCTCTACTGCCTTTTTGTATTTTACGGCCGCCATTTTTAATTTATAAAAACAAAATCTAGCTTATAACCATCGGACGGTTAAGGCGAATCGATAGAGACCTCATTAATTAAAATCCATCCAGCCGTTGAGATGTTTCGAGGGTATAAAGAAATCCACATACCTAAATACGCGTGAAACAGATAACCCTTCTTGGCAATCAGGTAAAAAAAAAATCACCCTCTCATAGAGCACCAGAAATCCGATACTTAGATTTGTAGAACAAAGTTCACCGCATATAAGATAAAAGAATCTAGTTTGAAATACCAAAATTTGAAACGAAGAATTTTAAAATTGTTATTTTTTAATCAATTAAAAAAATTAAACGATCAACAATTTAAGGCCTTTCATTAAATGTAAGGATATTTCTTTATTTAAACATTATCTAAAACTTCAACTCAGCTGTGTTATTTAGAACTTTTTTTTTAGTTTAGAATCCCCTCAAATCTATCAAATAAAATTTATTCAATCCTATTTAATTTTTCCAACATAAAAAGTAATTAATATCACAATCCGTTGATCGATATAATACTAATTAATTCAATTAAAGACTTTGTAATTGTAAATTAACTTTATTAGTTTCAGAAAATGCAAGTGATTTTTTTCTTTTATCAATTCAATCTACATCTTAATCTTTATATTAATAATTTTCGTTCTTTATGTAATATTATTCCACCAATCGAAAATTTGCATTGTTATTTTATGTTAGCTCTCGATGCAATTTATAATGTGTATATCAGTACTCGATTTTTTCCCTTACGTACGATAATGAAGAAGTTTTATTATGAAATAATCATTCTATTAATATGGAAATACCCATAATTCAATTTATGATTATACGCCTACGATATAATTAGATTGATTATTTTCTGTTTGAGGAATTGGTATTGCTTTGAAAAACTATCTATTGTTTGCTTATCTTTTAATTTAATATAATATATTGTGTAGGAGTGTAATTTAGTATTTCGAAAAGTTTTTAAGGAACATTTTTTTAAAAAGAAAATTGAATAAAAAAGTATAAGGCTATATGTAATTTTTGGAAATTTTTGTACAAAATTCCACACGCTTTTGATTTAGTCATTTGAAAATTCGTAATTTTAAATTTTTATTCAACTTGTTTACACTGAAATATCCAGTGGCTGGCGTGCTGCGCAAAATGAGTTTTTCTTTCTGAAGTTTGCGGGTTCAAACCAGCGCGGATTTTAAGGATTTATCTTTCAACAAGTATGCGGGAAAGTTTGAAAAAAAAATGCGTCTAATACTTAGAAAAGTGCAGTATTTGGTACTTGCGCTCATTGAAAGTGTGATGCGGTGGCGGCAAAAAAACGGTCCGGAGAGTAGATAAAAATAATAGATAAAACCTGTCTTTATTGAAATTTTGAATACCTTTTCCTTGCCACCTTATATTCCATTTCACCCTTGATGTAGAATGGTCGCCCCCGAGTGAATCTAGAAGGCGCAAAAAGATACAACCTTTAGTTCTCACCGATGATGACCAAGAAAATTCCGTTGAAAACGCTTTAATTTTAAAAAGACTTTAATGTATTTTAAATGTTTTTATATTGTGCTGTACGCACCTTTAAGTAATGATGATACGTTTACTTGTATTTTTTATCAAAAAGGCGATGAAATAACCAAAATTGATACAAAGCATGCAGAAAAGTTTGAAAAAATATTTAGAAAAGTGCGGTATTAAGTACTTGTGCGCATTGAAAGCGTTGGCGGTAAAAAACGGTCCGGTGAGTTAGCTCTCCATACTCTTATGGAGCTCAGTGTTTATGACGATAATTATTCTCTCTATACAGGGTTCGTATAGGTCCTGGAATTTTGTAACCAGGAAATTCTTCGGTACCAGTATTTTCTTATAGAAAATCTCTCCAAAAATAAATGGAAATTTCGCGCGTTTGAACTAGATTTATTTTTTTATGAAAAATACTGATATTTCACCTTGAAAATAACCAGACCTGTACGAACCCTGCCTATAATATTAGTAACAATGCCTACACATCTATCCGATACACGTGTGTAAAAAAGACACAATTAGGAAAATCGTGTAATGATACCATGATAAACAGAACTAATGTACGGGAGAGATTCAAAGTTCAGCGTATCATTTTAATAAGTAACGTCTTTCAAAACAGAAAGCTGATTTCATTCATGAGCTTTCTTACAGAGTAGTATCGGAAATTTCAGTAAGGTGCTCCTCATCCAGGGGAAATCATGAACGATGCCACTATTTTATTAGTAATAATTCATAAGGACAATTATTCATGAACAATATTATTTCACTTTATAACTTTAATTAATTTTCAGCAGTGAAATTACGTCCGAATTAATTGAGTATTATGTAGTATTGAGTAGTAGAGGCATTCTCACAATCGTTTGACTTTTAAGTCCCCGAATAATAATTTTTATTTTAGTACATATTCTTGTGGATTTTTTTAAATTTCATATACGGGGAAACACCCCATTACATGACTGTATAACAATATTAACGAGATAAATAAGTTTTGGACGATGTTGGGGGTCCAAATATACCAGGAAATTCCTATATCGTCCCGTGTATCTGATGCTGATTTTTAAGTTTGGAGATGTCTGCATAAAATTGTTTCAATACAAGTAATTCGATGTAATTTTTTACCGAAACTGAGACTATTGTTTTATGTAAATATGTAGCAAAAAATTAACCTGCACACATCTTTACGGTTGTTATTATTTTTTTTAACTCTGCCCCTGGGTTTTAGAATCCTTAACGTCCCTCTTGTTAAATTTTACAGAAAATCACTTCAGATGCAGCCACAGAATTTTTTTCAACTTTTCTCTCATGCAGAAGTATGCTAGAGAAAGAATGGATAAAATTCTTTGATAGGAAATTTACTGCAAAATTTAAATCAGCATTTAAATATCAATTTCAAGCATCGTGATTTTATTAGTAGTCTTACCGTCCCCAAGGTTTATTCCTGCACTTTTCGAAGTAAATTAATTTTTTTTTATTTAATCCAATGTAAATAACTGTTTCTAAAAATCAATGAACATTGTGGCTACCACTTAGCCTTAATACGATTTGCCTAAAAATAGGTGGTAATTTTCCTTACCGTCCCATCCTTAACATCCCTTTTTTTCCCCTTACCGTTCCTTCTTTAACACTCCTTTAAGACAATGTTATACCAAAATTTTTTACTAATAATACAACATTGTTATTATTTCTTATTTGAATGAATATGAAAATTCATTATAAGTAAAAAATAAATAAAAAATTTATAGTGGGAAAATGCTAAGGGAAATTAAACTCGCAAGTTTAACTTCAACCTCAGTTAAAAAAAAAAAAAAAATCGCTGCTGACCAATTTTTCTTTATTTTGAATCATTAAGGTATTCGTCTAAAAGTTTAAAATGTTATTTTAGCAAATTTTTTTTCACCAGATTTTTATACCTGAAAGTCAAAAGATTGTGAGAATTCCCCAGTAATGAAAACAAAGTCTATACATCTATTCGATACACGTGCTTAAAAAAATGCACAATTAGGAAAATCGTGTAATCATACCACGAGAAATAGAATTAATGTACGAGAGTCATTGAAAGTGTAGCGTAACTTTTAATAAGTAGCAGCCTGAAAAAAAAAAAAAAAAAAAAAAAAAAAAAAAAAAAAAAAAAAAAAAAAAACTCACGAGCATTCTTACACAACAGGTCTGTCTAAACTTTCAGCAAGGCGCAATTGAGGTGGGGGGAAGCGGAGTTATGAAGGATGCCATTTTTTAGGTAAGTAAATATTCATGAATAATATTAGGGCAATTCCAAGACAATGTTACCATTTCTGCTATTCTATTTTTCACATCAAAAAGGTTATATACATAATTTCTGATAGTATTAAGCATATATTTCCTCACTAGCCGCCCTGGGCAACCAGTGTGGTCTCCCTTAAACATATGCTAAGCATTGTATCACATTACTTTTACACATAATTTAATTTAATTGCTCAATCCTTCGCCAAATCCGAAGTTTCTGATATAGAAATCCTGAACTAAGCATTTTTATGTTAGCCCGGCGAAGGTGATAAATCGCCAAACATTGTTCCCGTCGTATTTTTTCGTATTTCATTTAAAATATAGTACTTTCATTTTATTTAAAATGCATAACTTTAATTAAAAACTGAAATATTTAAAATTTATGACTCTCAATTATTGCTTTAAAAAGTATTAAATAATACGATAAACCATGATATTTAATTTCAACATCAAAGCTTTGTTTTAAGTTACCGCGTGAAAAATTGTTTATGATAGTCGCATGAAATGGACTATCATAATACTGATAACATGATATTCACAATATTTGGCGATCTATCACTTGCTCCCAGCTAACATTAAATTACCAAATTATCTGCTTGGCATACAAAAAGTTAAGCGGTCAACCCGGAACTGTTGATGACAGTCACGTGACTTAGGCTTTTATGATATAGATATTTGTAATGCATTTTATAAAATTTTAAATAGACTAAATCAATAAAATCTATTATAATCAGAATAGTTTCTTTTTATGTGTTTATTTGTTTGTCTGTTACACATTGGATGTTGGACTGTTACAGGGAAGATTACATATTTTCCATAACTATATTCACACTCAACTATATGCAACACTCAAATTTTGTAAAAGACTTATGTTTCTGAAATCCCTCTGAAGGAAAATACACCTTTGTTATTATAACTTGCACGTTATTTTATAAGTAATATCGATAAACATTAAGGTATCCCGAAAGCAAGGTAATTCCTGTTTGTCTGTTACAATAGAATTTTTTTTAATAATAAATATTTGCATTAAATAATTTATTCATAATAACTATACTAATTTATCTTTCAATATCATAAGCTAATTGTAGCCATTATTGAATTACAGAATTATTATTTTTAAAATAATGTAAGGCTATTTTTTACCTAACTGCCAAGAAGGGTTATGTGTTTCACGCGTATCTGGGTATATGTATTTCTTTATACGCTCGAAACATCCAAACGGTGGATGGATTTTAATGAATGAGGTCTTTATCGATTCGTCTTAACCGTCGGATGGTTATAGGCTTGGTTTTGTTTTTATAAATTCAAAATGGCTGTAGAGACAAAAACAAATTACGCACCCTATTGAGTGGCATATAAATGGATAGGTCTTTCAAAATGAAGACGATGTTTCATTGACTATTTTACAGTCAGAAAGTCCGTTTAAATATTACACAACCTGGAAGTTGTGTAGGTAGGATCTCTAGCTTTACTGCAACCCTAACATTCATAGACATCTATAGGCCTTATCAGAACAGTGTTTATAGATAGGAACTAACAATTAAACACAACTTAAAAGTCATCAATACAGGTAAATAAAAAAAAAATACGTAACTAATATAAAAAAGTCCTTCCGGCCAGTGCCGGCAGGACGAGGTAGCTTTCATATTCCTTATTTTTAAAAAGCCAACTTATAGTATTCAAACACATTAAGCTCAATTTAGTGGAAACCGAATATAGGAGATTCAATACTAATTTTTATCAATACTAAATCATTATGAATGAGAATTTCGCGAAATTAGTCAGCTTTATCCAAGCTGCTTTTATTTAAAGTAACTTATATTTGGCTGCCAAATTCACCGATTTCTTAAAGTGCCTGCCATTTTAAGACAACATGGTGGATGAGGCTAACCAGTGAACTTGGTCGAGACCTTAGTAGTTTCTGTGCACATGCTCACTCACATCGGAACCGGTTGATATATACGAGTGCTGTCGCAGGCAAAAAATCAGATTTTTGAAAATGTCACCCACATTAGAAATTGAAACTGCTATATCTGAGCCATTTTTTAAGATAAAGACAAACAAAACATGCTCCTGAATCCTTATATCAAGGTCAAATACTTAAGAAAGAAACCTTTTTCAATTTCTAATTTTTTTGCACCTCACTTTAAATATATATTTTTTTTAATTTAATGGCCGCTATTTTGAAACAAGATGGCTGATGAAGCTGGCCAGCGAACTTGGTCAAGATATTGATGTATACTATCCACATGCCTTCTTACATCGAAATAGGCGAATACGTGGGTTCTCGCGTGACAAATACAAGATCGTTTCAAAGTGTTAGCCATGCTAGAAATTCAAAGTGCTATAATTCAACCATTTTTTACGATATAAACAAAAGAACAAATTTTCAGAAACAAAAACTGCTCCAGAATCTTTGCATCAAGGCCAAACACATAAAAAAAATCTTTTTCATTTTCCAATTTTTTAATACCTCATTCTAAATTTTAAATTTAATTTCTTTTTTTAAATGGCAACCCTTTTGAAAAAGGATGGCGAATGAAGCTGGCCAAAAAACTTGGTCGAGACATTGGTATGTACTATGTACAGACCAAGTTACATCCAAATCGGTTTATAAATACGCCTGTTATCGCGTGACAAAAATCAGGTCGTTTTAAAATTTCAACCACAATAGAAATTCAAAATGCTATAAATGAGCCATTTTTTTAGATATAGACGAAACAAAACCTGTTCCGGAATCTTTGTATTATGGTCAAACACATACGAAAAAAAAATCTTTTTCATTTTCCAATTTTTTGGTATCTCATTTTAAATTTTAAATTTTTTAAAATTATTTAAATGGCCGCTATTTTGAAACAAGATGGCGAATGAAGCTGGCCAACGAACTCGGTCGAGATATTTGTATGTACTATGTACACACCAAGGTACATCCAAATCGGTTCATAAACACGCGTGTTATCACGTGACAAAAATCAGGACGTTTCAAAATGTCAGCCAGGCTAGAAATGCAAAATGCTATAACTCAGACATTTTTTAAGATATAGACGAAACAAAAACTGCTCCCGAATCTTTTATCAAGGTCAAACACATAAGAAAAAAATATTTTTTCAATTTCAATTTTTTGGTACCACATTTCAAATTTAAATTTTTCTTAAAAGTTTAAATGGCCGCCATTTTTAAACAAGATTTCGGATGAAGCTGGCCAACGAACTCGGTCGAGACATTGGTATGTGCTATGTATAATCGAAGTTACATCCAAATCGGTTCATAAATACGCCTTTTATCACGTGACAAAATTCAGGACATTTCAAAATGTCAGCCACGCTAGAAATTCAAAATGCTATAACTCAGCCATTTTTTAAGATATAGACGATACAAAAACTGCTCTGGAGGCTTTGTATAAAGGTCAAATACATAAGAAAAAAATATTTTTCCATTTTCAATTTTTTGGTACCACATTTCAAATTTAAAATTTTTTAAAATTTTTTAAATGGCCGCCATTTTGAAACAAAATGGTGGATGAAGCTGGCCAACGAACTCGGTCGAGACATTTGTATGTACTATGTACACACCGAATTACATCCAAATCGGTTCATAAATACGAGAGTTACAATGTGGCAAAGGTCATATATATATATCAATTTAGAACGGAGGGTGGTTTCGGGGTCTGGGGGTCATGATCGATGAAAATATACCAAAATTTTTTGAAATCGCTTTGCTCCGAACGGCTGCAATAGGTAACTTTTTGTAATGAAAGCTACCTAAAATAGTTTCGCATTGATGAGAAATAATTAATTAGTTCATTTTTTACGCAGTCGGGGTTTTTGATTTTTAAATTTATTTTTTATTCCTCTATGACTGTTAGTCTGTTACAATGGAATTGCTCATTATCTCTCTATAGTAGTGGCACGAATTGATGATCAACATTATTTCACTGTAGCAGTGGAAACGAAGCCTGCACGTCTACCCAACGCACGCGCGTCTCTCAATGGTAGCTATGTGGTCCGTACAATGCAGAGGCACATAATAAATGTAAAAATAGATTCCAGTATAAAAGAAAATCCACAAGTCATAATAATTCATCCTAACATTTTCAGAAAATGTATGACAATCTGAAACTTTTATGGAAGAAGCGAGAAGCTTAATTTTCAGCTCTAATAATAAATAATGCAAATTTAGATGATTTAAATGTAAACCGTCTTTCAAAATGAATTTTTATTTAAAAAACAAAAAACAAAAACAATTACATGAAACAAAACAAGTAAGAAAAAAATATGCGTTAAGCATAGATTATGAAACACATTCCTAAATATTCATAATAATGTAGCAAAACTGCACTGTTTAAAAATGCCCTGTTCTAACCTGATTGTAGTGAAATTCAGTTATTTATATCAGTTTCAATACATTTAAAATAGCGTAATGCCATTAAAATATTCTGCAAACGATTTTTTCCCATATACCACGATGTAATGGAATACTTTTGAGTGCCCCTGTAAATGAACGATTAATCCTACATACTTCATATACAATACGAAAACATGCTTTGGTAACCCTAAATAACCTTTATCAATTGCATGAAAATCCGAGTATATTTACAGGAGTTAGAGCGTGGACAGACGGACAGAAAAACCGAATGCATAAACACTTTTTCAACTTTGTTGAAAAGTGTTAAAAACCCGCCAATATAAACGTCAAAGGTTACCATGGTGACCACAGGCACCTTATTGGACAGCCATTTACAGTATGTCTCAAAAATTTTAAATATGCTTTATTGTTTTACTTATGAGAAATAAGTAAATGTTATAGATTTCAAAAATGCTCACAATAAGGAAAGAAAAAACAAGTAGGAAACTGTACGTCAAATGTGGCAAATGTGGCAAATGCGGTGCGTTCGTAATGTAACTAGTTTTATAAATATTCAGATCTTGATGCAACAGCTTTTGCACTCTTATGCAAATATGCATGAATACAAAATTTATAATATATTAAATTCAGTAATACGGAAATCACATGACTTCATCTTAAATAGAAAGTAATGACAATCTGTAATCATTACCTATCACGGGATATCATTGAATTAATTACGTATAATAGGATTTAATAGAATGAAGGAAACTTTTATAAATATATTTTTAAGTTTTGATTCGGTTTTCATAAAACTTGAAATGATTCGATAAAATTCTCCAACGATTATATATATTAAATTTCAAACCATTCGGATGGGTAGTTTTTGCGCTGTTATATGCGGGCAGACGGACAGACAGACAGACGGACGGACAAGAGGACGACTACAGGTGCTATGTATTTATATAATTAATAATGCATCTAATTACATAGCGAAAAAAGTACTGCTGTTAATTTTTATTAAGTTTCATTTTTTTGAATCTCTATATACTAACCCTTGCTTCCCTCCCACACACTAGAAAAAATGTTAATTAAAAGAAAAATTAATAATAACAAATTGTTTCTAATTAAAATTAGTGCCTCAAATAGATTTTCAAATTTTATCGCAAGGCTCTTCGTGTTTTATGGAATTTGGTGTATAGACAATGCATGTAATAAATAAAGAATATTTTCGCCTAACATTCTTTAAAAATGAATTAAATTACATGTATTTGTTTTTGTAATTAAAAGAAATAGTTGTCTTACAATGTGAGTTTAATTCCATTCTTTTTATGCGAATGTAAACAAACCCACAACTATTATATCCTCTTTAATTTAATTTTCTTTTCAGAGAAAGAAATTAAAGTATTTTTCTCGTTATACTGCCATCTTTATACAATTGTTTTCTTATGTATATACAGTAGCTCCTTGGAGAAATAATAAAACATAAATTTATTTATGAATTCAATTGTTATGGAAACAAACATTGTTGGAGTTTTAATGCAATCATCAATGGATTAAATTTTCTCATAAATTGTTTTGTTTGAATGCTTTAAATAAACACTTTTCATTTGATAAAATCTGTTATTTTTATCTTTATATATTTTGTGCATGATATAAAGCTCTAAAAATATTAACTTTTAAGAGCGTAACAGCTTTATTTATCGTTATATAAGCATCATATAAAGCTGAACAGTCAGACAGTTTATAACATTCGAATAGATTCCCAGTTATGATCATTTTTACACCCTGCGGAAGTGTGCTATATATCTAATGGCGCCGTAACTGAAAATATATAGTATATATGTCTGCGATTTCTAGAATTACTCAAGGAGAGTTTGAAAAAAAAAATAAATAATGAAGGCGTTTAACTTAGAAGATATTAAAATTAAAAAATTAATTTTATTGATATATAATAAAATAAATTAAAAAGCTACGAAGAGAGATAGATAAATAAAATAGTCACGTGTTCAGAAACAGTCGTTAGGAGAGATGAGATGCCTGAGATGCTACAAAGAAAACACATTTCATTTGATAAAAACTTATTTTTTATGAATAACTTTTGTGAATCTCTCTATTTAAAAAAAAAAAAAAAAAATCTAACTAACACTAACACTGCCACTGTTTATGAATTTTTTGTAACCGGGTATTTTTCTTCGTTAATATTAAGAAAACTACTCCATACAAAAATATAAAAATCGGTGGTATTATAGAGAAATGTTTGATAAACACGCTGGTGAAGACAGTTTTTAAATCGAATAATTATTTCAACAGATATTTATTGTTAAATTTGGTCAAAATCGTTCCACTAAAAATGTTTTATAGGTGCAAAAACGATACATAGGAATGTAATCATTTTTGTAAGGATAATACATTAGAAGTTCCCGGTGTACAGACTGCATTTATATTTTTAATTTGACTCATTTTTTGAGAATTTATTTCCATTTTAAATTAAATTTTTCAGCATTTCGAGAGACATTTTTTACATCTTTTTTACAAGGGTATTATTTTAAATTGTTGTCAATAAAAAAAAAAAAAAAAAACGCAAATCATAATATTTCCTACAAATTAAAAAAAAAATTATTTACGCGTGACTATTATATAGACAGAAAAAAACTTTCACATTAGAATTACATGATTACGTATTAAAAGCAGGAAAATATTGAATATTACATCATAAAAACTATATTTACAAGTGAATTTTAAAAGAGAAAGAAAATTGTAAAATAATAAATTCATTAATATGCGTTAAAAGTCGTAAATGGAGGAAATTACGTCATATTTAAAATGACCAAACAATATTATTGCCAAACAGTTTAAATTTGAAAATATATTTGCGCGGAACATTTATTTCATATTTTGAGATAATCTTTTAAACTATTGTTGTGAATTCTAAGACAGCGCAAATAATGTTTCATTTCTAACAAAACACAACAAAAGTATTTGCACGTGAATATTAAAACGATAAAGAAAACTTTGGCCAAACTTACTCCAGATTTAAAAAGATACATTTAAAATGTCTCATTTAAAATAACTTTCTTATAGCGTTGTTAAAAAATACCGGGAAACAAAGACTGTTCACTTAATTAATTTTATTTTAGCGTATTTTCAAAAATTTCACTGATATGATTTAATCAAAGACGAAAACAGCCCGTTAACAGTAAGATCGCCACTGTTTGTTTATTTTTTTTAATTATAATTAAGTCTTCCGAAATTTTTTTAAAGGCGATCAAATTAGCGTGTTTAAGAGTTTGCGGTGTCTGAACGGGGGTTGGCGAGCGTTGCTCGTAGGGGTTAGAGCCCCCTAGTGATAGTGATATAAAATTTTGCAATGATTGATTTTTAAGAGCGTAACAGTTTTATTTATGGTTATGTAAACATCATATAAGGTTGAACAGTCAATCCGTTTATGACATTCGATTAGATTACCAGTTATCATAATTTTTACAGCCTGTGGAAGAGTGCTGTACATCTAATACTATGTCGCTGTAACTGAAAGCAAGTGTATAGATGGTTTCTAAAATTGCTCAAGTTGAGTTAAAAAAAAAAAAAAAAATAAGGAAGGCGTTTAACTTAGATATCAAATATGAAAATGTACAAAATACACAATATGAGCTTTAAAAATCTAACCCTTTTAATTAAAAAGCGTTAAAGATAATTATAATATAGATGTTACAAGATAAACAATATATTTTATTAAAATTTTCTAGTACTTTGGGCCTGCAATCCCACGCCCATCGTCAGGGAAAATTTTTATTAATTTCTGTTCCATTCATTCAAATACGTCACTTCGTTTGAATGTATAATTATTACGGTAGCTGTAAGTAGAAGCAGCAATGCCTTGGATTGAACTTATGTAGAGAAAAAATATTTAACTGCCGTTCCATTTATTGAATGAATACATATAAATCAAGGTGAAATATTGTATTTCCTCTTACGATTATGTTTATAGAAAATTTAATTTTATTGATATATATAATAAAATCAAAGAAAAAATAATTTAAATAAAAAGCTACGAAGAGAGGAATATAAATAAAATATTCACATTTTCAGAAATAGTCGTTAGGAAAGAAGAAAAGCGTGAGATGTTAAAAAGAAAATACTTTTTAATGATACCCATATACTTTTTATTATATCATACGAAGTGATAGTATAATAAATACAATTCCATATAAAGTACGTGTTTAACCCATATTTGGACCGCTGTCCTATAAATAGGAAAGCTCATAAAACATTTTTTAAATACAATTGGTAAGGATTTTTTGGATGCATTTTGTTATTACATCTTTAAAATACATAAAAGTATAACATATAAACAAAAAAACAAGTAACCAATTAAAATTTAATTGAAAAAAATCTATTTAAAAAATTCTTTAAGAATTGTGATCTTATAATCTAGAATTTTACCATTATTATTATCTTTTTATTGGAGAAATCATACAGTATTTTTGTAGAACATAAACAGTATTTTTAAAGTAAAATAAAATATTTGCTCATAAAATTAGTTTATGTATGCATTTTATATGTCCTTACTATGTGTCCTACTAATATGTCCTGTTTATAGGACAAATAGTTACTTAAAAAATTAAAAACTTTTTTCCACAATTTTGCTAGTATCTACTTAATTACACCAGATTAATGATAAAATTGAAGTTTTAAAAATTTTCAAAAATATTTAATCGGTGTGGTCCAATATGGGTTAAAACATAGCACAATATGCAAAAAAATACATAGGGGAAGGTGGCTTACAGTGATCCCCTTAAGGAGAAATCTTGTGTAAAATAACATAACTGTTTAAACAAAACTTTGGACCTATATTTTTATACTATACTTATATATTTTATACCATATTTTGCATTATAAACAAATTTTAATAATATTTCAACCCAAATTGAGTAATGCAAAAAATAGATTTTTGAAAAAGTGTCCAAAGGATCATTTTACGCTCACTAAAGGGCAAAATGATCCTTCATTTAAAAATAATTGTAAATTGTTTTTTATCGGCAAAATAAAGGATATAAAAGAAATCATGAAAGTACATAATGAAATAAAATAAGTTTTACAATCAAATAGCATACATAATTTTCCAAGCTCAGTTGATTCTTTTAAGGACTGCTCCTTAAAATGGCACTTCCAATAGCTTCCAATAGTCCAAAACTTCCAATAGCAAATTAGAAAAAAGAAGTTCTTTCCTTATTTAAATGTCTTATTCATGCAGAATTTCTTTTCTTAATCAAAACAAAAATATCTATTTGTTTTTACTAGTAGAAGCTTTCCCCGGCGATAGTTAGGCCTTGAAGTTCTGTCATATTGTTCCTACATAAACAATCTTCTTGGCAATGTCAGTCAAAGGAATTATAGTAACACCGGAGCAAGCTTTCACCAGTGAAAACGAATAAAATTTTAGCCTTACTATTTATCACAGACAATTTGCATGAATAAGGCATTTAAATAAGGCGGAAATCCCTACTGAAATTTACTGGTGGGTGTTTTCCTTGGCGTTAATTGTAGGTCCTGTTGATCCGATGTAAACAGACAACAGCCGTTATGTTATGATTACATCCTTCGTTACTTCACTCGCAACTAAATGTTAGATACTACACCAACCTCTTCATTCACAGCTCCTTTACAACCATGTGCATTTTGCTTACTGTATTACATTGTTTTGAAGATTTATAAAGATCCAAATGGCTACTATGGTTGTTTTGTAAATAAATTAATGCATTGCATGTGGCCTTGCACCGTGTCTACTGCCAGTTGATTAAAGCTTAGAAAGCTGCAATTGGATTTTGCGATAGGAAAATAACGTTAATTGCAATCTTGGCGATTCATGTGACCAAGTTGTATGCTAAATCCTTTCCTCAAATATCTTAGAAATCTAAATCGTAACTAGTTGAAAGTAAAGATTCTAGATTGTTACAAATATTCGAATATTATGATATAGGAATTTCGTGTGAAATCTATTTTGTGAAACTATAACAAAGACAGCATATAAATTATTACTTTATGTTAAAAGAACTTCGTCTACTTGTTTAAAAAGAGATTCAAATTTATATAAAAAGAATTTCGACAATCTTGTTTAAAGTTGATTAAATTATAAAAAGACAATAAAAGACATAAATTATTAGTTATAAAAACAGAATTTCGTCTGCTTATATAAAAAGAAAATCGAATTTTTATGAAAAGAATTTCAAGAATACATTTTAAGTTGATTTTGTAAAACTATAAAGGACAGTGCATAAATAATTACTTATATAAAAAGAATTTCGTCAGCTCATATAAAATGAGAGCCGACTTTATATAAAAGAAATTCGAAGAATTTCGTTTTAAGTTGATTTTGTAAATCTATAAAAATACAGTGCATAAATTATTACATATACTCGTATAAACAGAATTTGTTTATGTAAAAATAAAATGAAATTTATATAAAAAGAATTTAGAAGAACATAATTTGAAGTTGATTTTGTAAAACTATAAAAAGACAGTGCATAAATTATTACTTATATAAAATTATATTTATTGAAATAAAAAAAACTCTACTTTGAGATTTTGTGACGCCTATGTATCTTGCTTAATGTATTACATGTACACTTTCCAATATTTTTTAAGATTAAGATGGGACTAATATATCATATCTAGCATAAGTTTGAAATATTAATGGATCCCATTAAAAAAAATTTGGTATTTTTACGTGAACTATGAGGAAAATCAGCACATTCATTATTCTGTACGTCTAATAGAATTATGATAAAATCTCTTTGTCGTAAAGTTTGCATAAACATCTAGTTGAAGCTACAGAAATTTTAAATATTATGTGGAATGTTATTTTGAATTTTTGAGAGAGAATGCTATGCTTATTGTTAAATTAATAAATAGAAGATATTGTTTTCAAAGCTTCTGAACTAATTTCTGAAAAGTTTAACCAAATGTGGAGATATCCACAGCACTATGGAATCATTTTAATTCAGTAAAGAGTTTTATTTGCTAATGCATCGTATGCTATAACTTCTAAACCAGTTTAAACATAGGAGGAGAAATTAATGTAAAACTTGCTCGATTTATAAAGTATTTAGGTTTAGTTAATAGTAAAAATATTTACTTTATTTATCGTGCAATGTATTGTAGGCATTAGTTTCTAAACGAGCTGAAACATGTGCAATAAATTTATAGCATTTAAAATTGCATGTTTGCAAGTAGCCGAAAGTTAAATTAATATTTATGATTGTTTCGCGGACAATTGACCGAAAACTCGAAGCAAATAAATCTATAAAAATTTAAATCATGCCACTATAGTGGTTTTGGTGTTATTTATAAGCTATTTCACATCTTTTAAATTTAATCTACAAGCAATACTTGTGAGAAATTAAAATTACGTTCTATTAAAAAGAAAAAAACCCTAAACAGAATAAATATTGCACAAAATCTCTATAAATTCAAATCTAATTAATCCTCCTAAATCCTCCAATCCTTCTAAAATTTATTAAATGATTATGCAAATCTTCTAATGTAGTTTCAAAAATACATGAAAAATGCTTTAGAAGATAAAATTTTCATGAATTCATAATTTAGTACATAAAGGGTTAATAGATATGATTGTTTCGCAGACAATTGACAGAAAACTTGAAGTAATCTACCAAAGCTTAAATTCTGGTATTATAGTGGTTTTTATGTTATTTGCAAACTATTTTACATCGTTTAAATTTAATCTACAAGCAGTGAATGTGCGACATGAAAATTACGTTCAATAATAATAATAATAAAAAAACCTGCAATCGCAAACATAAGTAGTTTTTACTTCTTTTTTCCAATTAACGTTTTTATTGTTTTTAACTACATTACTTTGATATTAACGAAAAAAGTCTCACGCTTGTTTTATTTTCAGAAACATCGTATCTTTTCCATGTAGGAATTAATTTTCTCATTTCTACACTGCAATGCTTATACAATTGTATTTTTACACGTGTATGAAATCTCCTTAGAGAAACTCAGCACAGATTTAATTAGGAATTCCATTGTTATGGAAATGAATAAATTTTCTTGAAGTTTTAGTGGCATTCGTATGGAATGACCATGCTGAATAAAAATTCTTATTTGAATGTGTAAGTAGAAAAAAATGTCAATGGATGAAGTTTTTCATGTAAGATAACTTTGTTACTCATACATATTTGTGTTTTGTGTTTTACATTTAATTACAAACTACATAAAATATATTTTCAAAAGGTATAAAAAAATAGTAATTGTTTGTTTTCAGATTAGAATAATGCAGAATATCGTTAAATGTATAGTAAAAGGGTAATGTTTAAAAGTTTCTGCATTAATTTCTAAAAAAAAAAGAAAGAAAAAAACTGAAAATAATAATATTTAAATTACAGCATTGTCCGGGGCTTTAGATAATAGTTACATTAATAGCTAACATATAAATACAGCACATTGTGTGTGGTCATTTTTTTTTAAAGTTTAAATGTAGACAGATAATTCCATGGATATAAACTCATACCAGGGCTGAAACAAGTGACTATTTTTATATTCTATTAGTACCGCTATTTATAAAATACAAAATTTGTTGTAAATTTCTCTTGCGCATGTGGAGACAGTGTAAGTGAAAGGTTTTTTTTTGTTTTGAAAAAGCGGTGCGAGATGGAATTAAAAAATAGTCGCCCATGGTAGCCCTGTTATACCATTCTGAAAGCCTTTCTAAAAACAGTTATCACACTTGTTTTTTCAGAAACATGGTATCTTTTCCATATAGAAGTTAGTTTCCTCATTTTTACATTGTGATGTTTATGCAATTGTATTTTTGTACGTTTATGAAATCTCCTTAGAGAAACACCGCACAGATTTAATTAAGAATTCCATTGTCACGGAAATGAATAAATTTTGTTTCAGTGGCATACTTATGGGATGATCATTCTGAATTACAAGTCTTATTTGAATGCGTAAGTAAAAAAAAAGTGTAAATAGACGAAGTTTTCCATGTAAGATAACTTTGTTAATCAGACATATTTTTGTTTTTCATTTAATTATAAACCACACAAAATTTATCTTCAAAAGGTGTAAAATAAAAAAATAGTAATTGTTTGTTTACATAAATTGAATAATGCAGAACATCGTTAAATGTGTAGGATAAGGGCAATGTTTAAAAGTTTCTGCATTATTTAAAAATAATAATAATAATAATAATATTTGAATTACTGCCTTGTCCGAGATTTTAGTTAACAGTTACATTAATAGCTAAAGTATAAATGCAGCGCATTATACGTATTCATCTTTTAAACAGTTTAAACATAGGAGGAGTATTTCATAAGTATAAACTTATAACATTATGGACGCTTTAATATTCAGTTAATATTTAAAATAATTGCTACACTTATTCTCCAATGTGTTCTAATCATTAATTTTCAAATAAGTTAAAATACATTGGCTTTCAAAAGATAAGCAAGCAATGCAAAGTTCCAATTTTTGAAAATGTATTTGAATTCCAAAGGCTAAAAATCACTGTGGATGTAGATAGCAATAAGCAAATATCATACTTTATCTCCAATCACTATTATAATGTCTGGACATATAATAATTAGGCAGTGATTGAAGACTGGTGTTGCCAGGTTCAGTATCACAAAACGCGAGACAGTGTGAAAAAAAGTGTGAATGGATAAAGTTTTTCATGTAATACACTGTAACTCGAAATGTCTTAAATTCAGACACTTAAGTGTGTGAAACGGAGTGTTCAATTTTCAGACATTTTAAAATGTCGGAATTTTTTCAGTCACTTTTTGCGTCTGAATTTTAGACACTTCAAACGTCTGAATCGCAGCCAATTTTTTAAAGCATTATACGTAGCCATGTTTGACCACGTTGATCCTGGAAAAATATATGGCCATTATTCTGCCCCCTCACACACAGCCTGATTTTAGGGGCTCCAAAATATGGTATGCAATTTTCATAAAGCTGATAACTGAAATCTTTTTCGACATTGTACTGATTATAATCAATATTTTGAATTTATAGAGTAGAATAAGATTAAAAATTAAAATATTTGTCGCAATACAGTAAAACCTCTCTAGGCACCTTAGAACCGTGGAATTTGTTCGCCATTCGGAGGTGTCTGTTTTTCTGAGGTAAAAAAATATAAAATATGTGCATGTTGTTAATAAAAAATGTGCTTCTTAAATAGTTGTGGCCTCTATGTAGGAGTGTCCGTTATGGAGATTTTACAACAAAACTTTCATAGGACAATTTTCTTCAGCGAACACTGACCTTTTTCAAGATAAATACATTTTTTTTTTTTTTACCTCATAAAAGCGAACACAATCGAATAGCAGGCAAACTCAACGTTCCAAAACGCGTTCAATTCGCGTGGTGGCCGCGATTGAGAGTTTTTACTGTATTTATTTTTTTATTTAGTTTTTAATCTAATTCTACTTTTAAAGTTCAAAATGCTGATTATAATCAATACAAATCAACACATAATAAATCTATCAGAAATGTAAAAATCGATGTAAACATTACAAATGCTGCCGCATTAAATGCTTATAAAAATATTGTATACATAAATAAATAATTAAAAAGGGTACTTCAGAGTAATGATTACACCAAAAAAATACTATTAAGGTAGTCTTGATGGTAATTAAGAAGTATGAGCCAATCAACAGGCGATGTCACTGCGATTTTTAAAGTAATGGCTACATAAGAAAAGGCTTAGGAAGGTGTAAAATTAATAAATTCAGTAACCGCTAATATACACCATGCAGACAAACCAAAATTTATTTTAAAGATAACATTGGATAGAAAATAATACAGAAATATGATTGCAGATTATTTGAAGAGTAGAAATTTAAATATTAGCAAAATAAAATTTTAACATGGAAATACCTTAGGCAAATCGCTATGAATATATTTGGCATAACTCAGGAACTAATAAAGCTATAGACTCGTGTGAGGGCTCCATTTAAAGAGAAAACATTCACGGAGAGCTTTAAATACATAGTTAAGACCCCACTTACCTGGGAAAAGGTCTGATTATTCCAAAAGCACATTCACCCAGGGGACGTCCGGATTGGAGGCTACGTTAGTATCCGTTAGTTAGGCAGACTTTGATATTTAAAAAATAAAATCCCCTTGCACATCCGGCTAACTCTGTTAAAAGAATGGAAAATTTCCATCCTGAAAACATAGCCCGCCAGACAACAGTTCTCTTTACAAATATGACGAGATGAACACTATATTAGTGTTATAGATAAATATTAATACGGAGTACCACTATGTCGATAGAAATTAAATCCCGGAACTTCACATTCCGCAAAAAACAATCAAGTCAAAATAAATTATTAGTTAAAGTGTACGCGTACATAAAAAAAAAAAAACATTCAGTTTGAATTACAAACGAACATCGAGTTCGAAAGAAAGACACATGCGCAACTGAGAGTGCCCCCTGGTGAATGTGGAGCGGAGTTACCAAGTGTCTTAAATTAGACATTTGCAGATTTTTTTAGACACTTTTATCAGTTCGCGTGCACTATGATCATAGTAATACACTTAGGTGTTTTAAATTAAGACATCTATTGTGACTGAATTTTCAGATTCAGACACTTAAGTGTCTGGAATTCTTTTTCAGTCACATATGTGTCTTAATTTAAGACGCCTCTATTTGCAGTGTATAACTTTGTTATTCAGACATATTTTTGTTTTTCATTTAATTATAAACCACACAAAATATATCTCCAAAAAGATATACTTTACGCTAAATATTAGTTTAACAAGTAAGAAAAATCATGCGTTAAGCATAGATTATGAAACACTTTCAACACTTCCTGAATGCTTTAACAAAACTTCGTTATTTAGGGAAATAAGGTACATAAGAGAACTAAGTGAACATTTTAGAAAACGCATAAAATATTTGAAAAACTTATTTCAGCAGTTACCGTCCATAGCAAAATATGTTTTCCAATTCTTTTGATCAGCTCTGTATTTGATCTGTAGGTTCATATATATGCTATATAATAGGGAAATTTAGTTCAGCAAGAAAACGAATAACAGGTTGAAATTTCTCTTTCAGCAAAATTATACTAATAGATGGAAACATACTTGTATACTTTTGTACAACCTTGTAGTTAACCTAGTACCTTTATTACACGACAGGAAAGCGTTTCCGACCCTGGGTTGCTATGCAAATCTGAATCCTTGTGATGTCCCCTACCTCCCCTTAAAGTTTGTCCCATTACTTCTGGGACACCCTGCATATATATATAAGTTACGAAGAAATTTTTCAAAAGTTGCACCATGGTAACGACTGCAATAGGTAGTATTTCTTACGAAATCTACCTAAAAAAAGTACAAACCGCTACTAAAACTGCAACAAATTGTTTAAGAAGAAAGTTACTAGTTTTAAACGATTGTAAATAAAGTTTACTTTTAAATGATGTACATAAAATTCGCTTAGGAGGCCATCTACATATCAAAATGAACCCGAACTTTGTTTTTTCCAATAGGAATACCCGAGTTGACATAATAAGTAAATTCTGCACCCTTCAATTAGCCTAAAAACAATGTTTCATCAAATACGTAAGATTAGTTTTAGAGAATTTGATTATTTTAAAATGAACATACTTTAGGAGGTGTATCCAAATTGAAGTCGGTACTCGATTGTTATAAGGCTACAGAATAACTATGCCACTTCTATTAATGTCAATAACATTATTTCATGTCAATATGACCATTTCATACGCGTAATATGTGTCGACTATTGCTAGCCCAAAGATTTCAATTAAAATGAGTAAAATATATATTTTCCAAATTGTGCTTTTCTGCCCATTATAGACGTCTTATAGACCCTTAAACCATATTTTTGACGTTTTTTAATCATAATCCGAACACTATTTGGAAAGATTAATTTGAAATTCAGAATTCGCATAAAGCAGGACATAATAAATATAAATCTAAAAAAAAAAAAAAAAAAAAAAAAAAAAAAAAAGCAATTTAACAAATTACAACGACCATTTAGAAAATTATTTTTTCAAATACTAACATTTAAGACATAAAAAATCGCAAGGAGTTGATCATACATTACGTACGCCACGAATTAAACATTAATAGTGTTATTACACGTAAAAAATGCAAGCGACAAAAATCGCCTGCGACTCGTACGTAATATCCACCTGAAACTTACGTATTATCCAAGCATTTCATTGGCTGTTCGGGAAAAAGCTTTTCCATCGTGGAAATCTGACGACCCATTTTAAATGAAATTTCATTCTTAAACTTCTAAACATCCCACAATATTACTTTTTACACCGTTGTATAGAGATAAAAATGTACTTTTAAAAGCAATTTGTTTGAAAGCTGTATCTCAATTTGTTTCTGAGTTATTAATTTTTTTTGTAGTTTTTATTACTTTTTTGTCATAGTGGCAACAGAAGTATCCATCTCTGTTGAAAGTAAAGCGAAATACAGATTACTGTATAGACCAATCAGAAAACGAATAAAATGCGGATTCAACTAATAAAAAACCTTCAGATATGCTTTTGATTTCCTACCCTGACGAGGATAATAACCATTTTTCCAAATGGTTAAAAAAAAATGTAGATTGCTATTTATCTTTTTTTCGAATATTAATTTCATAATTCATAATTCATATTATAAATTTTTTTAAGTTGCAAATTCAATGTATTTATGTTTGTGTTTTTTAGAATTATGACAACACAAAAAATTATTACATTAGTATTTTAATTTCTGGAGATATTAATAAGAAGATGAAAATGTAATTTAATATTAGAAGCTCTAAATTTTGAATGTTTATAACTCAAACACTTATCAACCAACAGACATTTCGATTCTAGGCATAGTATGAACCGAAGATTGAAGATATATTGTCGAAATTAGGTGTTGCCATTGAAAAACACAGTGTTCGGTCTGATTATGATTTGTAGATGGTTACCTACAGTATTTTTTTCGAACATTAATTTCATAATTCATATTATAATTTTTTTTTAATTGCAAATTCAATGTATTTATGTTTGTGTTTTTTAGAATTATGACAACACAAAAAATTATTACATTAGTAATTTAATTTCTGGAGATATTAATAAAAAGATAAAAATGTAATTTAATATTAGAAGCTCTAAATTTTGAATGTTTATAACTCAAACACTTATCATCCAAAAGAAATTTCGTTTCTAGGCATAGTATGAACCAAAGATTTAAAATATATTGTCGAAACTGGATGTTGCCAATGAAAAACACAAAGTTCGGTCTAGTTTTGATTTGTAGATGGTTCTCTAAGCAAATTTTATATGCATTATTTAAAAGTAAACTTTACTTCTGATCGTTTGGTGCTAGTAACTTTCTTCTGTAACAATTAGGTGCAGAGTTGTTAGGGGTCTTTACTTTTTTTTTCCACGACTGTACATAGAGTGTTTTGGTGTTATTTAGTATCCACTTTCTGAAAAGAGATTAAAACATTTCAATTCTAATACTTTTCGCTTTTGAATTTAAATAAATATGATACTTAAAAACAAAATTAATTAATTAATTATGAATCCTGAAGTTAACGTTACCGTGTATGTGACCGAACACAGCACAGGTAATTTAATGCTTTCGTATTAAGTTTAATTGATATTTCAAGCTCTATTAACTAAAAAAATCTTAAATCAAAATGTGTATTATGCATTTTAGTGTTTGTATTCCTTGTAGGTATATATGTATATATTATGAATTTTAGTGTTTGTATTAATTGTAGGTACATTTATGAAATCTGTTTTTACCCGACTGAAAAGAAGGGTTACGTGTTTCACGCGTATCTGTGTACGTGGATTTCTTTATACCCTCGAAACATCCCAACGGCTGGATGGATTTTAATGAATGAGGTCTCTATCAATTTGCCTTAATGGCTCAATGATTATAGGCTAGGTTTTGTTTTTATAAATTCAAAATGGCGGCCGTAAAATACAAAATGGCGGTAGGGACGAAAAAAAAATTACGCACCCTATTGAGTGGCATATCATTGGATAGGTCTTTCAAAATGAAGACGATGTTTCATTGACTATTTTACAGTCAGAAGCTCCGTTAAAATATTATACAATCTGGAAGTTGTGTATGTATTGTGGATCTCTAGCTTTACTACAACTCTAACCATCATAGACATCTATAGATCTCACCAAAACAGTGTTTATAGATAGGAACTAATAGTTAAAAACAACTTAAAAGACATCAATACAAGTAAATAAAAAAAAAATAGTTTAGTAATATAAACAAGTAATTAAAAAAAATATTTTAAGCCATTTCCTACTTAGGTCAATAAGAGAATTTTTTTTTTCCCATTCTTCTTACCTTTTGAGTGGCGCTTAAAATGCCTTGATCAAGAAGGGGACTCTCTCGATTATTGAAAATTAATTTAATTTAATTAATTAATTAATATTTGAAAAAAAATTGGATTAACATCAAGTGTCATCCATCCACTACAAGTTTTAAAAAATGTATTTGAGCTCGATTGGATGAACAATAAGTATTTTATTAACGATTGAAAATTTGAACAAGATATATTTAGCGAGAGTGCGAGCTAATAGTAGGAATTAAAAAAAAATAGTTTCACGTTGATGAGAAATAATTAATTAGTTCGCTTTTTACGCAGTCGTTTTTTTTTTTATTTTTTAAATTTAATTGTTTATTCTTATTTAATATAAATTCAGTCTTAAATGCAATGTCAAATCAACTGAAATATGCTTGATTAATAGATTCATTAGATGACTAAAATATTCTACCATATATTATAAAATGCAGAAAATAGCTTTAATTAAAAATATTTAATTAATGAAACAAAAATAACAAGATGCTAAGTGCAATTATAATTATGATTTTAATGTTAATGTTCCATCACTTTAATTTTAAGAAGCTTTTAAGTATTAAAAACTATTAATTTAAAAAATGTTAACTTAAAGCAAAATAATTCAATTCCCCATATAAATAAAATATGAATTCCTTAATCTGAAATGTTTTTGGTTTCTCCGATTTAGTTTTTAAAAATGTGTAATTTTTTTTCTGGGAATATAGGTAATTTTTTTTAAATTTTGATTGGCATTTTACAAGAAGTAAATGATTATATAGGGCTTTCCGAAAAGCAAAGATACAATGCCACATACACACTAAAAAAAAAAAAAATCTTATTTGATAAAATATTTATTATGAATTATTTACAGCTATATACCTTATTTTTCAACATAATTGCCGCCGTTGTCCAAGCATTTGCTTAGTCTGGGTACAAGCTTATATATTCCATTGTTGTACAAGTTTGCCGCCTTTTGTCAAACCACAGTTCAACTTTAATTTTGATCTCATCACAGTCGTGGAAGTTTTGCCTTACAAGATGTCTCTTCAGGTAAAGGAATAAGTGGAAGTCAATGGGTGCAAAGTCCGGGCTGTACGGCGGATGACTTAAAACTTCCCACCTGAATTTTTTGAGTGCATAGCGCGTGAGGAAGTCGAATGCGTAGACCATCCACATCTTTTTGTGTTCTTCCGTTAACATTTTCGGAACCCAGCATGCGCACAATTTACGGTACCCTAAAGTCACAGTCACGGCTTCTTAAAGAGTTGTCATAGACACTTTTGATATGATTTTATGCAACTTTTCCATTGTGAGACGCCTATTTGCACGAATCAATTCCTCCGTTCTTTGAAGAAGGGCATCAGAGATCACAGATGGTCTACCTTTCTGGATTCTTCATGAACATTGGTCCTACCACTAGAGAAATCCCAACACCATTTCGTTACATTTTGTCAATTCATAATGTTCCCATAGACAGAAACAATTCCTTTGTGAATTTCCGCTGGATACTTCCCTTTTGCATGAAGAAAACGCATGGTGGATCGAACTTCACATTTAGCGGGATTTTTAATTGACGCAGCCATTCTAAGCATTTGCTACACGAAGCAGGATCACCATAGAATTAACGAATGACTGGGAGGGAAAAGACAAAGGTTCAAGACTACAATCTGTGTTGCCATCTCGTTCATTAAAACTTTTTTTCCCTATCGTCTGCGTTGTATCTTTACTTATCGAAAAGCCCTCGTTCTAAAGTGCCTTCATTATAATGTGATTTGTGTGATGTGTGTTTAGCAGTGGTGTCTTCATGCAATTTAAAATCCCACTAAATGTGAAGTTCGTTCCACCATACGTTTTCTTCATGCAAAAGGGAAGTGTCCAGCGGAAATGAGTATATGTGTATGCATCGTAATATGTGTATGTATGCAGTTTTAATTATGTGTTGCTCTTTTTAATGTGAAGGGCATTTGAACGATTTAACCCATGATACAAGAGTATAAGAAAAAAAAGTGCATGTGAATTTGCTCATTTCCTTCAGTAGCAAGGTAATCTCTCTGTTCTTCAGAGTATTCTGTTTAGTGTTTAGGGTGTCTTAGAAATCATTTTGAGTAGAGATCCTACATTAGAGAGCGATTGGACATTGACGAAATGTCCGCCATTTCCATTACAAAGTAGATGGAATGCCGTATAACGCAATGCAATTTCGTCAGCGTCTAACACATTCGATAAAATTTTCGATAAAATAATTTATCGAAATTAGGAAAATTTAATTTTATTTGCCTTCTGAGAGTCTATCAGAACATAAATACCAACACATTTCCATTACAATGTGTAAGAATTCTCAGAAAATGAATTTTTTCCTTTTTTTTTACCCATTAAAATAGTGGGCAGAAGAAGATTGGGCATGTAAGAACTTTATTTTAATTTCACAATATTTGAGAAAATAATTTTTAACGATTATCAGATAAAAAATGAACTATAGAATTCAGTTTTTTGAAACTATCTATAATTTGTTATGCATTTTAAAACAACAGTAATTATTATAATTTTCACCATCTTATCACTGATAATTTCAGAAACAATAAAATTTGAACATATCATATACCACTCCTATTTAACTATGTATGTGATTCAAAGTTAATTTAATATGTGCGCTGAAGATATTTTATGATACGTTCCTACGTACTGTTCTTTGATATTCTTTGCAAAAGTCTGGTAAATATATAGTATTAGAATAAGTATTGTTATCAAAACATTAAATGAAAGTTTAGAAAAAAAATTAAATACGGGCACTGTTGTTAAAAGAAACAAATATAAAATATGAAAAACAAATTCTATAAATAAATCAAAATCCGATAACTAAGTAAAATCGCACTGTTGCGTAGCGTAAAACAGCTGAGTAAAAAAAAAAAAAAAAAAAAATACATTTTCTGAGAATTCTTACTCATTAAAATCGAAATGTGCTCATATTTATGTTTCGAAAGAATCTTTGAAGGCAGATAAAATGAATTTTTCATAATTTTAATAGAATAAAAAGTGTTAGACGCTGATAAAAATGCATTGCGTTGCACGGCGCTCCATCTACTTTGTAACGGAAATGGCGGACATTTGTTGAATGTCCAATCTCTCTCTAATGTAGGATCTCTAATCCGCCTGTGTCTACAGCACCACCTGTCGGACAAAATATGTAACAAATTTTAAATCTGTTGTATCAGATATTCACGGCTTTCCAAAATAACCAAACCACTTCTTTCATTCTTCTATCAATTTCCGTTTTGGAGTTCATGAATTTTAAAATAAAGGTGATTTTATGTTTAAACACCCGGTATAAATAAAACATTAATTTAACAGATATGTAAACGAACTACGCGCTTAAACTGCAAAAATTATCAGAAAAATAAATGCCGCAGTAAGTAGTAAAATGATTGACGATTTCATTGGTTTTTAACTCCTGACAAGCGTTACATAACTGACATTTTTTCATGTTAAAATGTTTTTCGAAAAAATTAGTGGTCAATCTAATATATGTATTAAATACAAAAAATGTACATACTTGAGTTGAAAAATTAAATAGTTTTCATCTATGTTCTATAACTGCAGCCCGAGTTAGTTCACCGAATTTTCATAAAAGTGCCACAGAATCGCAGAAAAATTTCTTTCTATGTATGTATGACTCACAAATTATAAATTTGATTCGTTGTTTGATTATAGTTTTTGTATCTGATAACAAAGTACACAAGACTGGGATGGTTGTGTTTTTTAATTTTGATAGTTGATTTTTGTGTAGTTTTTTGCGCTGAATCTGAAAATGACCTTCATTTTTAAGCCTCACGTCAGGATTTTTCGCAAATAGTAAATTTCAAAGTTAAAAAGTAAACAAAAAATAGCGAAAATCTGATACTAAAAAATAGATGTGATGGTTGTGTTTTATACTTTTTGATAGTTGATGTTTACGTATTTTTTTTGTGTGTGCTTAATCGTAAAATGTCCTTTATTTTTAACCACCTTTTCAGGATTTTTTGCAAATCGTACATTTCAAAATAAACAAGTAAAAATCTATATATTTAAAACACTAAGTGTTTTCTTTCGACAGTCCGCGAGAAGAAACTACTGCATCAAATTACACCAATCTTTTTTTAAATGAAAGATATTTGGCAACATATTAGTTATCATACATTCGTTTGCCCAAATATTTTATTAATTAGCCGTAGTTTTAAATTAAAATTCTACAGTCACCAAGCGTAATATATAAGTCTGCCTTTGGAGTGACGCGCTGTGCATGGGCAAAGGTGCTCGCTCAGTTGAACTATCACATCACAGGTAGAAGTTGTTTTAAGTTCGTTTGCTATTCGGTCTTTCCGTAAACAAGCTCTTCTTTCTTTCACGAAGTTAATATTATTCGGCTCTTTCAGCGTTATTAACAATTCAAAAATTTATTGTGTCGATATTAAGAACTAGATATGGTTTATTTCGGGGTGTCATATTCTTTTGGTCATATTACACACAGTCGATAAACACAGTGATTTAAGCAAACTAAACCAAATTCTGGGTATGTTGTAGGATAAAACGTCATTACAAACAGACAGAGAATTTGGCTCGGTTTGCTTAAATAATCATAAAACGAGTAATATTCCACTTTCCTATATCCATGTTTTATTTTCCAAATGTTTTCCGGATCTAAATAGTTGACTTCCACTTTCACTCCTTTCGTCACCATCTAAGTGAATTTTGAAAATTAGACGTTAATAACAGTAGTAGGTACTTCATATATTTCTCTGACGAAGACTATGTTTTTATAGTTGAAAGTACTAAGATATTAAAGTAATTTAACTTCTTTTTTAAATAGTCTCATCTCTTAAGTAGTTTTGCACATAGTTTAAGTTTAACTTTGTAAAGATGAGTTAAGCATTTCTATTTATTTATTTACTGCTATTACGAATGATATACATGAAAATATAAATGAAAACATGAAAAATACATCTATTTTATAGTATCATATTTTCACAATTTATTTTACTTTTTAACTTGGAAATTTACAATTGCGAAAATTTCTGACGTAATGGTTAAAAATGAACATCGTTTTCAGATGGAGCGCTAAAAAATACATAAAAATCAATTATCAAAAGTAAAAAAAAAAAATAAAAATAAAAAATAAAATACAACCATCACATCAATTTTACAATATCAGATTTAGTATCGGATTTTCACTATTTTTTTACTTAACTTTGAAATTTACGATTTACAGAAAATCCTTACACGATGGTAAAAAATGAAGATCATTTACGGATTCAGAGCTACAAAATACATAAGAATCATTTATCGCCATTTTTAACAGCCATTAAATTTATTTTATAGTATCAGATTCAGCCTTTTTTTTTTTACTTTTTAACTTTGAAATTTACGATTTCCAAAAATTAGCAGAAAAGTGATGGTAAAAAATGAAGATCATTTTCGAAGTCAGCAAAATACATTAAAAAAAGTCACCAAAAACTAAAAAACACAATCATCACATTTTCGCTATTTTTTTTTTTTTTTTTTTTGTTTTTTTTGTCTGACTTAGAAATTTATGTTTTGCAAAAAATCCTGACGTGATGGTAAAAAGCTAACGTCATTTTCGGATTCAGCGCTACAAAACACATAAGAATAACTTATCATGTTTTATGCTATTTCATAGTATCAGATTTTAGCTTTGAAATTTGCAGTTTGCATAAAATCCTTACGTGATGGCAAAAAAAAAAAAAAAAAAAAAAAAAAAAAAGAAAGAAAAAGAAAAAATGAAGGTCGTTTTCGGATTCAGCGGTACAAAATACATAAGAATCACTTATCATATTTTATAGTATTTCATACTATCAGATTTCAGGTTTGAAATTTACGGTTTGCATAAAATCCTTACGTGATGGCAAAAGAATGCAGGTCATTTTCGGATTCAGTGCTACAAAATACATAAGAATCAATTAACATAAGCTGAAAAACATGACACAACCGATATTTTGCGGGCTAGTGGAGTTTATTGTAGCCAGGTTCAGAAAATTGATTTGAAATATCAACTTTGATGAAGAAAAAATTTTCTGGAGAAAAATTTACTTTTTATTTAGCAACAGGTAAAATATATTGTTGAATTATTTGGAATCTGAATGAGAAAATTTGCAAGTTTCATGTGTTAATAGATGAAAACAAACGGATCTTTTATTACGAACAATACATAAAATGTCAACAGAACAATAAAACAATAAACAAATTCCGAAATTTTATGTCAAACGGAGCAAATGAGGTGCGCTAGTACTAGGTCTTGTTTTATAAATATTCAGATCTTTTTGTAATAGCTGTTGCACTCATGCAAAAATGAATTAATGCAAAATTTATTACGAATTCAGTAATACGGAAATACAGTGAAACCTCCTACAACGGTCACTCCGAACAACGGTAACCTCCGAATACCGGTCATGTTTTAGTGTTACCGAACCTCTTTCATAGAAATAACATTACACTAAACCTCTGAACAACGAATTCCGAACAACGGCCACCCCAAAGCATTTTTTTTCAAATATACCCTTTTCTGATATTTTTATATAGTTGTCAGTTTTGTTGTTGTTGTTGTTTGTTTGTTAATTTTAACTGCAATTCTGTAGAATTGAAATTGAAATTTAATGACAAATTTCTCCAAACCAGGAATCCGAAAACACAGAAATAATCGTAGATGATGCTGAGTTAAATGATATTTTAAATAGCGTCAGAATGACCCTTAAATCCACCGAGTACGTGAATGTAGATAATGATTTGGCAGTTACTACTTTTAATAGGATACAAGAACTGATAGAAAGCAAGGTCAATGAGAATGAGAGTGACGACGAGAATGAATCAGAAGATAATATGGAATTATCACAAAATTGTAGCGTACTATCATATTCTGATGTTCTTTTTAGCTTCAGAGAAATTAAAAATTTTGCGCTCAATCAAAATGATAACGAAATGTACAACAAATCTGTGGAAATGATTATGCATTTAGAGAAAGAGATATGCCTAAAAAACGAATAAGTGATTTTATTAGTAAAAATAATAGTATGTATTTTTCAGTGGAACCTCTGAATAACGGCAACCTCCGAAGTACGGTCACTTTATCGTACTCCCAGTGGTGGCCGCTATTCAGAGGTTTTACTGTAATATGATTTCATAGAAAATAGGACGTTAATCACCATGGCAGCCTAGTATCATTACCTATTATGGGATATCATTCAATTAATTACGTATGATAGGATTTAATAGAATGAAGAAAATTTTCATTAATATATTTTTAAGTTTTGATTTGATCCTCATAAAATTTTAAATGAGTCGACAAAATTCCGCAATGATTATACGTATTAAATTTCAAACCATTCGGTTGGGTAGTTTTTACACTGTTATATGAGGACAGACGGACAAACCAGACAACGACTATAGGTGCTACGTATTTATATAATTACGAACGCACCTAAAATATCTGAAAGTGCAGTTTCGACAAAGCCAAAATTATCTTCCTAAATGAATATTCTAGAAAATGTGGGAAAAAACGATTTTATATATTAAAAAATTTCATAGCAATTTTTCGAAAACATGTTCATTACTGGTATTAATGCTTTTTACCTTGGACATTTGTTTATTAGTCAACTATTATGCCACTTTACGAAAGAATAAAAAAAGTTTACAAATCCATTTAACATAAATATTTTTGTCTTTTTTTTTCTTTACCATACGAAAATAATTATTAGTTCAAGTACCATTTCGAAGTTATTCTACTTAATGTTCCTCATCGCACTACTAACAACACATCATTACGAAAATTAATGAAAAAGGGAAGATCTCATTAAAAAATCCATTAAACCTCAACTAAATATCAAAATAAATATCTTAATTTACTTATTTTTTAAAACTCAGCACCATCCAATTTTGAGTGTTATAAAAGAAAAAAAAATAGTGAAAAGATTAGAAAAAACTGTCTTGTTGACAGATTTTACTTTCGCGCTATAGTGGTTCAGATTCATGTATTTTTTTTTTTTTTATGAAATTTGTGTTGAATAAAGAATTACATAATCCTCTACTCACTTCGATACAGCAACATTAAATGTATAGAATAGAAATAATAAATCCTTTTTTACATAAATGAAAGTATTAGTGAGTAATGAATAATCATCCATAATTCTAATTTGCAACATCATGAAAATAATTATTTTTCCCCATAGTCCATAATGTAAAGGAATACTTATTAGTGCTCCAGTAAATGAACTTTTGATCCGATTTTCATAAAATTTGAAATAATTAGACAAAATTCTGCAATAATTATATATATTAAATTTTAATCCATTCGGTTGTGTAGTTTTTGCGATGTTATATACGGACAGACGGACAAACCAGACGACGACTATAGGTGCTACGTATTTATATAATTACGAACGCACCTGAAATATCTGAAAGCATAACTTCGACAAAGCCAAAATTATCTTCCTAAATGAATATTCTAGAAAATGTGGGAAAAAACGATTTTATATATTTAAAAAAAATCACAGCAATTTTTCAAGAACACGTTCATTACTGGTGTTAATGCTTTTTACATTGGACATTTGTTTATTAATCAACTATTATGCCACTTTGCGAAAGAATAAAAAAAGTTTACAAATCCTTTTACGATAAATATTTTTGTCTTTTTTTTTTTCTTTACCATGCGAAAATAATTATTAGTTCAAGTACCATTTCGAAGTTATTCTACTTAATGTTCATCATCGCACTACTAAAAGTACATAATTACGAAAATTAATGAAAGAGGGAAGATCTCATTAAAAATTCCATTAATCCTCAACTAAATATCAAAATATATATCTTAATTTACTTATTTTTTAAAACTCAGCACCATCCAATTTTGAGTATTATAAAAGAAAAAAAAATAGTGAAAAGATTAGAAAAAACTGTCTTGTTGACAGATTTTACTTTCACGCTATCGTGGTTCAGATTCATGTATTTTTTTTTTTTATGAAATTTGTGTTGAATAAAGAATTACATAATACTCTACTCACTTCGATACAGCAACATTAAATGTATAGAATAGAAATAATAAATGATTTTTTACATAAATAAAAGTATTAGTGAGTAATGAAGAATCATCCATAATTCTAATTTGCAACATCATGAAAATAATTATTTTCCCCCAATAGTCCATAATGTAAAGGAATACTTATTAGTGCTCCTGTAAATGAACTTTTGATTCGATTTTCATAAAATTTGAAATGATTAGACAAAATTCTGCAATAATTATATATATTAAATTTCAAACCATTCGGTTGGGTAGTTTTTGCGCTGTTATATCGTCGGTACCATGTCAAACTATCCAATGTGAAAACAGTGGGCTACTTTTTTAAAATTCAGATTTCTTGATTGGCACCACTTTTCTAAAAGTGTAAAATTCTCCTTGTTAATCACCCCTTATTGTCGTAATTAATATGTCATTAAATAAAGCGACTTTTACTATTTCAAAAAAGTGGTGCCAATCAAGAAATCTGAATTTACAAAAAAGTAGCCCACTTTTTTCACATTGGATAGTTTGACATGGTACCGACGATATGCGGACAGACGGACAAACCAGACGACGATTATAGGTGCTACGTATTTATATAATTACGAACGCACCTAAAAAATTTCAAAGCATAACCTCGACATAGCCAAAATTATCTTCCTAAATGAATATTCAAGAAAATGTGGGAAAAAACAATTTTATATATTAAAAAAAATCACAGCAATTTTTCAAGAACACGTTCATTACTGGTGTTAATGCTTTTTACCTTGGACATTTGTTTATTAATCAACTATTACGCCACTTTACGAAAGAATAAAAAAAGTTTACAAATCCTTTTAACATAAATATTTTTGTCTTTTTTTTACCATGCGAAAATTAGTTCAAGTACCATTTCGAAGTTATTCTACTTAATGTTCATCATCGCACTACTAAAAGCACATAATTACGAAAATTAATGAAAGAGGGAAGATCTCATTAAAAATTCCATTAATCCTCAACTAAATGTCAAAATAAATAGCTTAATTCACTTATTTTTTTAAAACTCAGCACCATCCAATTTAGAGTATTATAAAAGAAAAAAATAGTGAAAAGATTAGAAAAAACTGTCTTGTTGGCAGATTTTACTTACGCACTATAGTGGTTCAGATTAATGTAATTTAATGAAATTTGTGTTGAATAAAGAATTACATAATCCTCTCCTCACTTCGATACAGCAACATTAAATCTATAGAACAGAAATAATAAATCCTTTTTTACATAAATAAAAGTATTAGTGAGTAATTAAGAATCATCCATAATTCTAATTTGCAACATCATGAAAATAATTATTTTTCTCCATAGTCCATAATGTAAAGGAATACTTATTAGTGATCCTGTAAATGAACTTTTGATTCGATTTTCATAAAATTTGAAATGATTAGACAAAATTCTGCAATAATTATATATATTAAATTTCAAACCATTCGGTTGGGTAGTTTTTGCGCTGTTATATCGTCGGTACCATGTCAAACTATCCAATGTGAAAACAGTGGGCTACTTTTTTAAAATTCAGATTTCTTGATTGGCACCACTTTTCTAAAAGTGTAAAATTCCCCTTGTTAATCACCCCTTATTGTCTCAATTAATATGTCATTCAATAAAGCGACTTTTACTATTTCAAAAAAGTGGTGCCAATCAAGAAATCTGAATTTAAAAAAAAGTAGCCCACTTGTTTCACATTGGATAGTTTGACATGGTACCGACGATATGAGGACAGACGGACAAACCAGACGACGACTATAGGTGCTACGTATTTATATAATTACGAACGCACCTAAAAAATTTCAAAGCGTAACCTCGCCAAAGCCAAAATTATCTTCCTAAATGAATATTCTAGAAAAAGTGGGAAAAAACGATTTTACATATTAAAAAAATTCATAGCAATTTTTCAAGAAAACGTTCATTACTGGTGTTAATGCTTTTTATCTTGGACATTTGTTTATTAATCAACTATTATACCAATTTACGAAAGAATAAAAAAAGTTTACAAATCCTTTTAGCATAAGTATTTTTGTCTTTTTTTTATCATGCGAAAATTAGTTCAAATACCCTATCGAAGTTATTCTACTTAATGTTCATCATCGCAGTACTAAAAGCACGAAATCATTACGAAAATTAATGAAAGAGGGAAAATCTCATTAAAAATTCCATTACTCCTCAACTAAATGTCAAAATAAATATCTTAATTCACTTATTTTTTAAAAACTCAGCACCATCCAATTTAGAGTGTTATAAAAGAAAAAAAATAGTGAAAAGATTAGAAAAAATTGTCTTGTTGACAGATTTTACTTACGCGCTATAGTGGTTCAGATTCATGTATTTTTTTATTGTTATTTTTTTTTATGAAATTTGTGTTGAATAAAGAATTACATAATCCTCTCCTCACTTCGATACAGCAACATTAAATGTATAGAATAGAAATAATAAATCCTTTTTTACATAAATAAAAGTATTAGTGAGTAATGAAGAATCATCCATAATTCTAATTTGCAACATCATGAAAATAATTATTTTTCACCATAGTCCATAATGTAAAGGAATACTTATTAGTGCTCCTGTAAATGAACTTTTGATTCGATTTTCATAAAATTTGAAATGATTAGACAAAATTCTGCAATAATTATAAATTTCAAACCATTCGATTGGGTAGTTTTTGCGCTGTTATATGCGGACAGACGGACAAACCAAACGACGACTATAGGTGCTACGTATTTATATAATTACGAACGCACCTAAAAAATTTCAAAGCGTAACCTCGACAAAGCCAAAATTATCTTCCTAAATGAATATTCTAGAAAATGTGGGAAAAATCGATTTTATATATTAAAAAAAAATCACAGCAATTTTTCAAGAACACGTTCATTACTGGTGTTAATGATTTTTACCTTGGACATTTGTTTATTAATAAACTATTATGCCACTTTACGAAAGAATAAAAAAAGTTTACAAGTCCTTTTAACATAAATATTTATGTCTTTTTTTTCACCATGCGAAAATTAGTTCAAGTACCATTTCGAAGTTATTCTACTTAATGTTCATTATCACACTACTAAAATCACATCATTACGAAAATTAATAAACGAGGGAAGATCTCATTAAAAATTCCATTAATCCTCAACTAAATGTCAAAATAAATATCTTAATTTACTTATTTTTTAAAAACTCAGCACCATCCAATTTAGAGTATTATAAAAGAAAAAAAAAATAGTGAAAAGATTAGAAAAAGCTGTCTTGTTGACAGATTTTACTTACGCGCTATAGTAGTTCCGATTCATGTAATTTTTTTTTTTTTTTTTTTTTTAATGAATTTTGTGCTTTATAAAGATTAACATAATCCTCTCCTTACTTCCATACAGCTGCATTCAATGTATAGAAAATATATAATAAACCGTTTTTTAGATAAAAGTACTAGTGATTAATGATGAATCATCCATAATTCTAATTTGCAACATCGCAAAAACAATTATTTTCCTCCATAGACCATAATGTGTAACGCAATACTTTTGAGTCCCCCTATAATTGATCTTTTGATTCGACTTTCATAAAATTTGAAATGACTCGTCAAAATTCTAAAAAGATTAGGGGAAGGTGGCCTAAAATGATACCATTAACACCTTGAGGGGCAGCAAAAATGTCTCTAAATATTGAATTCTCACCAGAATAATCGAAAATTTTTATTTTTAAATGAGGAAAGGCAATATTTTAACAATTTTCCCCCAAAGTTAAAAATATAAAATTTATTTAATATTTTCTGGTGAAAATCTTGCTTAAATTAGGTGGGATATATTTTATCCCAACGCCCCTCAAGTGGTTAAAAAGAAAACTTGTGTAAAACAACATAACTGTTAAAATAAAACTTTGGACCTGTGCTAGTATGTTTTATACTATATTTTGCATTATAAACATATTTTAATAATATTTTAAACACAAATTGAGTAATGAAAAAAAATACATTTTTGAAAAAGTGTCCAAAGGATCATTTCACCCTCACTAAAGGGTAAAATGATCCTTCATTAAAAAATAACTGTGAATTGTTTTTATAGGCAAAGTAAAGGATATAAATATAATTATGACAATACATAATGAAATAAAATAAGTTTTACAATCAAATAGCATACATAATTTTCTAAGCTCAGTTGATTCATTTGAAGACTGCTCGTTAAAATGGGCACTTCACATCGATTTTCTTTTTCTCGAATCGCTTGATGCTGTTTTCTTAAGAAACGGTAGGATAACACGTGGAATCAAAGAGAAAGATTTGGGGCTGTCACACATTTGGCTCCCATGGTGGCTAACACGCGGTACTGTTTTTTCTTCAGCAAATGATATGGTAGTAAAACGAACCACATAATGGGTCATTTTACCCGCCAGCATGGCCTCCCATTTTAGGTCACGTAACTGGATGACGCCAAGAAACATAACTTTAGCATGTGTAATTCGCATCTAAAAACATACTCTATTAAGTAAACCAAATGATATTTCTATGCATGAAAGACTGTATATCTAAATAAATATGAAAGTTAGTGATTATCTTATAACAGATGTTATAAAACCCACTTTTTCAAAGAATTCTATTCAGACGCGTAATACTGCGATTGTTTGAATACCGCCATTGCTTCTTCTTCAATTGACACAACTAGTTTATTTGTTATAATGTAGATAGCGTGACCTGTCTGGAAGAAAACGTATGTGGATCATTTTGCCATTTTAGGCCACCTTCCCCTAAATATATTTAATTTCAAACCATTCGATTGGGTAGTTTTTGCTTTTGCCATGTTATGTGCTGACAGACGAACGGATCAGACGACGACTATAGGTGCTACGTTTTTTATATAATTACGAACGCACCTAAAAAATGAAAGCGCAAACTCGAAAAAGAAAAAAATATCATCTTAAATAAATATTCTAAAAAATGGCGAGAAAAAACTACTTTATATTTCAAAAAATGTTATAGCAATATTTCAAGAACACGTTCATTACTGGTATTAATGCTTTTACTTTAATACTGGTATTAATGCTTTTTAACTTTAGCATGTGTAATTCGCATCTAAAAACATACTCTATTAAATAAACCAAATGATATTTTTATGCATGAAAAACTGTATATCTAAATAAATATGAAAGTTAGTGCTTATCTTATAGCAGATGTTATAAAACCCAATTTTCAAAGAATTCTATTCAGACGCGTAATACTGCGATCGTTTGAATACCGCCATTGCTTCTTCAATTCACTGAGAAAAATGACGCTTTCAAATCTGAGTAAATCGATGTTTTCATTTTGTTTTGAAACTTTTTGTTTCAAATATGACGACCCAATGCTTTCAATTTTGAAATACCAGCAATACTCAGTTTCAAACAAAATTACTTTTTATTCGTTAAATGGAGTACATTTCACCAAGATAGTTGAATTTATTCACTTTATTCCATTTGTTATAATTTCGAACGAAGCGCTCCTTTCAGTAATATTTTATTACATGAAACGTGGCGAACTACATTTTTATTGTGTTCGCGGAAGAACATTTAAAAACCGCCGTAATGTGATCGCAGAAGCGGAAACAGCGGAAGCGTACATTTGTTTTGTTTTCTTGTTGTTGTTCTTAAGTATCAAGTATCGAAATGGGTGATTACGTTAAAGAAAAGCTTCGGCAGTGGAATTTGGAAGAATTCATCGAAAATTTTGAAAGTAAGTTCATTAACTTTATTGCTTAGAAATTTTTTCCCATATTTTTATTGCTTTCACACTTCTGTAAGTTGTCTGCTTTCAATTTGTAAGTTGTCTTAAGATTAGGGTTAGCTATACACGATGTTTCACATTCGGCATTTTGATGATTGTAAACATTAATGTTTTTGTCTTCATATGTTCTTTCTGTTATTTTGACTACAAATTTTGATATGTAATGCTTTATTTTTCATATAAAAATGATAATAGCAATCGTTAGACAATGAAACCCACGTTATCAACTTAATGTTTACTTGCCGCTTAAATTTGCACTTCGTTTATGAAATCCAATTTTTTATTTAGATTCCCCGGTACTTTTCGGTTAGCCGGGTGTTTTATGTACATATTTATATACATACATATATATAAATATATATATATGTGTGTATATAGACAATATTTGTATACGCAAATATATGTATATTTACATATATGTATGTATATAAATATGTATATAAAACACTGGCGCCCGGCTAACCGAAAAGTACCGATCCCCCCCCCCCTTCCCCTCCTCTTTCTTAAAGTTAGTTGCAACATTTGCTAAAAGCAGTAAATGAAACAAACAAAACTTTCACCATATGATTTGAAATTCAGTATTCTGTTTTATATTGATAGCATATTATGAAGTTTAAAATTATGTGCATTACAATTTTTATATAAATATGTTAAATAGAATGAAAATAAGAGAATTTTTTTCTCATATTTAGTTATTCTTTGAAAATAACCATACCCATAGAGTTGAATCTAGCAAATATTCTGTGTTCTTTTGTATTTATCTCAGCCAAATAATGAATTATTCTAGTTCTTAGCCAAATAATGAATTATTCTAGTTCTTAGTTTTCCTTATTAATGAATTCAAATAAATATTTATGTTACAAATAGGGATGCACCAAATATTTGGTATCTATTCGGTATTCGGCCATGTTACCGAATATTCAGTTTGGCCGATTATCAAACTATTTGGTATGCCAAATATCGAAGTATTCGGCTAAAAGAAACTTTTTAAACATTTTATTAAAAACCGTATACAACATCTAAGTTTGAGTCAACTTATAAAGATATTCAGAATAATTAGAAACAGAATCATATTTAAATAAAAGCGAATGGTTTTACATTATTTATTTACTATTTAAGTATTATTTACGAAAATTAACCAATCACAAGGATTTTCATAGGATTTAATTATGTACAAATGCAAGTTTCTGAACATTTTCCATTAAATAATTTGTTTCTTTCTAAGATTTTCAGAACAACGTTTACAATCTCTAAAAATGATTGCCCACTCCAGACACCGATGTTGGATGCATTAAAAAACTCCCTTGCTTAATCAAAGGGAGTAGAACAGTTATTCTTGCTACATTGCTACCATATAAAATATGAATAGATTGTATTATTTATTTACTTTTACTTTAGTCTCTTCCTGACAAACAAATAATATATGATCAGAGTTTTGCCCATGTTTAAAACCTGGGGGAACCTCGATTATCCGAAGTAATTGGGACCGACCCTCTTTCGTGCTTCAATTTTAAGATTAAAGAAGGAATAAGAAATATATACAATATTTCTTATTATGGTAACAAGTGATGAATAAAAATAAAGCAATAGCAAAATCGAAACAAGAATAAATTATTTTAATTTTGAAATTAAGTCCCTTTTACATCTATCACAAGTGCTTGAAAAAATGTTTTGTTTGTCGCGGTTTCGGTTTTGATTGTCTTTGCTTTGAACCTCTATCACGGAATTTTTAAATATTATTAGTTCACCAGTATCACAGTCTTTCTGCTGATCCAGCCATACCAAACCTTTTGTAAAACATTCAAAAGCTTCAGAATTGCTAATTTGATCATTTTCTTCGTTCTACTCCGCAGCTTACCGGAGCTCAGGTTAAATTCAAAGGAACTTTAAGAAAAGGGATCAAAAGTATTTATATGTACTATGAAAGTTAAAAGAAAAAAGAAACTTTCAAAATGGATTTTGAACACCAGGAATAAAATAGTAAAAAAAAGAAAAAAAAAAAAAAAAAAGCCTTTAAAATGGATTTCGGATAAAAGAGGCTCTACTGTATTTTGTTTTTTCAAAACTCCTTTTTGCATGTTTTATAATCTGGATTATTGCTGACACTCTTAATCAAATCAATCATTAAACAGAAAATAATGTTTCAAAGTTCATGCAGTTTTTCAGTGAAAATCTTAATGAAGATGCTAAGAGCTGGTTTCATTTAATAAATTTATGTATTCTTCATTTTTTTTTTTTTTTTTTTTTTTGCAGAATTTGGATATTTTTGTTTGAGTAGTAATAGAAAATACATGAGCTAAAACCTTTTACAATCTCCAAATGCACAAACACATACAATACCATGACACAGAAAACTACATACGGCCGTTTCAAGGATTCTTGGATCTCCTTCTTCAGTATGAGGGTGGGGGGATAACAAAAATAGCCAGTACTCGGGTCTATCACCGAGGGATTCTTTGACCCCATTTCAATCTTTTAATTTTTTTTTTTTTCACACTGGGAAAGGGAATTCAAGAATCCTTGAAACGGCCGTATGTGGTTTTTTGTGTCATGGTATTGTACGTATTTGTGCATTTGAACATTGTAAAAGGTTTTAACTTATGCATTAAAACTCGCACAAGATGATTGATTTATGCTTATAGTAATAAAAAACTTTGAATTATATATATATATATATATATATATATATATTAATGGCCGTTTACAAAATTTTTTATTTTTTAGTTTTAAGTAGGGATTGACCGAATACCGAATAGTCGATTCGGTATTCGGTGATTCGGCATGTAAACCGAATATTCGGCTTCGGCCGAATACTTCAAAGTATTCGGCCGAATAATTGCAGATAAGTATTTTCTTAGAAGTAGAAGAATTCTCTTTTACTTCAAAATAGAATAGGCTAAATGATGAGTTTCAATATTATGTGCATGAGTTCAAAGTTCAGCTGCACTACCAAAAACAAGTCAAAGGCCATTTTTAATTACAAAAAAACTTTTTTTTTTCTTTCCTAAAATAGTCTATATAGGGGTGAAATCAGAACAACTGTCTACAATATAGGAAAAAAAAGTAAGGAATATGGGCATCTTTCCATTACCATTTAATTTTAATTATTTCTACATTAGTTTTTTCAATTTAAATTTATTTAATGTGTATTCTCTTTAATATACACCTCAAATAAGTATATCGGAGTTCATCTCTGTATATCTAAGGTTTATATTAAAGAAAATACATGCATCAAATAAGTATACTCCTATGATCCTATAGCTTTTATAACCATTAAAATTAAAATCGCTCAAATTTATCTTCATCACCACAGTGATAAATATTAATCAAAATATAAATATGTATCAATAATTTCTCAGAAAATAGTTAAATGTACAAATTGATGTGATACCTTTTGTATTTGAGAACATTCCAATTCAATATGTAAATAATTAGACAATCAGTAAATCAGCTTAATGTAAACATTGTTTCTTTTTATTTGAATGAACTTTTGTTTTTCTGAGAATCCTTATCCTTAATAATAGCCTGTATAGTTTAATACTTTCATTGGGTTAATTTGGATATTGACTAGTGATAAAATAATAAAAAATAAGTGATGGGTTAATGAATTTGTGAGTTAAAAGAAGTCATTAAATTTTTTTGTGTAATTAGATTTAAGAATAAAAATGCAACTGAATTAAATTATTAAGAATTTAATTTTAATTAAAGTTCATTAAAAAATCTAATATATACAAAAATGTGTATTAAAAATTTTTAAGTATTCGGTTGCCGAATACCGAATATTCGGTGTACACTTTGACCGAAGCTTCGGTATTCGGCAAAATTGCTGATTCGGTCAATCCCTAGTTTTAAGACCCATGTTCATTACTGGAACGCTTAATTAGTCAATTTCCAGTAATGGACACCCCATGTAGACATTGCTAAAAAAATGCAATTTCAGTAATGTTCATAGTAATACATGAAATCTTTTGACTTAACTGAAAACCTAAGTAATCAAATTTTAATTTCTACAGAATGTAGTAACATGAAATTTTTTATAAATAGCTGCTTTTAATTAATTTCGCGTAATTAATAAATTGTTCAATATTTTTATTTATTTTTTTTTATAACCTCTACTTTTACATA
This sequence comes from Maratus speciosus, assembly GCA_963932465.1. Classification (NCBI taxonomy): domain Eukaryota; kingdom Metazoa; phylum Arthropoda; class Arachnida; order Araneae; family Salticidae; genus Maratus; species Maratus speciosus. Next base: position 159,387,880 of record OZ010798.1, on the reverse strand, counting down.
TTTTAGAATCTGACTATCAGTAATACAAATCAGGAAGCCGAGAATGTTGGATACTACTTGGTTATCTCTTTAACCAATTTCGCCAAGTTATACAGCTCTAAAATTAAAAAGTATTCATAAAAGTTTAATTATATAGCTCTAAAAAGTGAACCCATCTCTAGTGTCCATAATTTTTTTTTCTTAAGGTACCTCATACTAGGTACAAAAAAACTTTCTTGATAACATAATATTTAGTTACCGCTAAAATTGATACTTTTTTATGATAATTATTTTTTCATAAAAATGTGCACCAAAAAATAAAACCTGGATCAATGTCTGATTGTGACATGGTTCGCTTCTAAGTGCAGGAGAAATAAACAATGGATCACACGAGGTGGGAATAGAAGGTTTAAAAAATGTAAAATTGGGTGTCTTTCGTTCTCGCCCTTCCTCCCCTCACCTTGTTCAATATAACATACAATGATTTTGATGCAGATTTGCATTTATCCTAAGAATGATAAAATTCACTGCCAAAAAGTTTTAATTTTTCTTTTTCGCTGAATAAATAATACTATGTCTAAAAATCTAGTCACCTGGACGACGGGAATTTGTTGCGCCCTGGTTATAACTTTTCAAATGTTACTTTATATCAGGGACCCGGAGCCGGAGCGCTCCGGAGCTGTGTTTTCCCTGGAGCTGGAGCCGGAGTCGGAGCTCTAAATTTTCCCCAGTTCCAGGGCTCCTTTAGTTTTTAATATTCTTTTAAATCTTTTTTTTTTTTTTTTTTTTTTTTTTTTTTTTTTTTTTCAGTCTTTGAAATTTCTAGGCTTAAAATATTTTAATTACATCATTATTCAGTATTTTAATTATATCATTTTTTAGGTTTTTATTATTATTATTAGAGAAGGAAACCTTCTCAAAACATGGTAACACTACTTTACTTCTACTTTCTACTTGAATTAAGTGACATCACTATTCGAAAACAAATATGGCCGCCTGTTGTTTACATGTGTAGTTGTACAATTTTGGCTGTTTGAAAAGTGTCGAAGAAATTTAAGATTTTTGTGTTTAAAATTCCACCAAACTTTCTATTTTAAAAGCAAAAGCTAAAAGGTGTCATACTTTCTGAACAAGCATTTGAAGTTTGATGAGAAGAAAAAAGCATTTTGTCAGATCTTTAATGAAGGTAGAAAGTATTTGTGAGCAAAAAATTAAACGTGTAAATTAAAATCTGCAACTCAAAAGCGCAAAGTCAGAGCCGAGTTGGAGCTGGAGCCACAGTATTTTCTCTAGGAGCGGAGCTGGAGCATAAAAAATTGTTCGGTCCCGGGTCACTGCTTTATATCACTATTTAATTACTAGGAACTAGATATAACCCATCAAAACTTAATGGTACCATATAAAAAAAAAATATTATGACAGCTTTAGCTTTAAAATAATAGAAATTAACCCTTTCTGGATGACCCCCCCTTTCAGAAAAAGATAAACTTATCTGCTGGTAGATGTGTGTGTAGACTGAGGGGAGGAAGCGTTAAGGTACTTTTGTTATCAGGGATGCTACTCCAAAAATTAGCATAAAGGATTTCGACACAGCTTTGATTTTCATCTTTTAAATAGTGGGCTGAACACAGGTGCTTGGAATCTGTGTTTGAGAATTGTGGTACAGCTAAGAAGCTTGTTTAAGAAATATATTGAATTGAATGTACTATTACCGTAGAAATGATCAAGTGTAAATATGAATGAAAAAAAAATCTGAAAATGTTTTTTTATAAAATGAATATTATGCGAATGTGATCATTTTTCTAATGTATTCAATCCTGCACAAGTGCGAGTTTTCCTAAAACCATTTAGGTACAAAAACATTTTAAAACTGTTGAATAAGAAAAGTTTAATGTATAATTTTTAAATTCCAAAATTAGTTTTTGTAAATTTCTTTAAATTATCCTTAAAAACATTTTAAAGATTAATATTTTTATACAAGAACAAAAGCTCTTTTATACATTTAAGTTTTTAAGTTAAAAGGAAAACACTGAATTATTATTTTTTTATTGTTTGTATATTGTCTGATTTTCTTGTTCATCTTTAATTAACTGCTACTCTATTTACAATATTCTATTATCTTTAAGGCTATTAGGGACTCAACTTTGCTTCACATCACTTTTTTTTCTCAACTGTGTTCATATCGAATATATCAAATTTTATTGCTGTTTCTTATCCACACAACAAAACAATGTTGTTTTTTTTCTTTTCGGAGAGAGTAACCTCACTTACCGTTCTGTCAGACTTTCTATAGATCCCTATAAAAATCTTAGTGATAAATGCAAATAGACGTTACTAATTACCTACAATTAAAAGAAACTCCTAACTTTGTGGTTGTAAAATTTGAATATTGGAGAAAATTACAAATGTAGTTATTCCTGTTCAAAAGCCCAGATTTGCAATTTATTATTATTTTTTTTTAAATTAATCTTTATCAATTTTTAATCTTCATAAATTTAATATTGGATTGGAACAAAATATATTTAAAATTGTGATTCCCCAATGGCCTTAAGATTTAAAATATATATTTACAATTAAGGGCCATTCCAGGTCACGTGTGGTATAGGTCAAAATTGGGAAATTTCATTAGCGGCCACTTTTTTATTTCAAAATGCTAAACAGTAAAATTTCTATAATTATTAATCTAAAACCGAGTAGCCCAAATGTATGTTAATTCAAATATACTGGAACCAAAAAAAAGTAGAATCCTTGATGAAATGCAAGAAATTTTTTTTATCTCCTTGTAAAAAAGTGGCCGCTGATAGACAATTTTTCACTAGCCACTTTTTTTCATTTACTGGCCCTGTGGCCAGTGGCTAGTGCTAATTTTGACCTTTAACGTGTGGGACAGCTTTTCGACATATTACGGCTATTTTAACAATGCTGTTATATCCTCAAATTAAAACAAGTATGCTAATATAATAATTTCTAGGGTTTTTGTTATTTTCAATGTAGAGTTTATATTTTAACAACTTATAAGTTAACAGCTATAAAGTGTTTATTTAAGTGTCACATGCAGGACATTTTCTGTATTTCATGGAATGGCCCTAAATAAGTTTATAACATAAAATTTATTTTAAATTATTCAAAACATTTTTAGATGAAGGAATCGATGAAGAAAGTTTTGCGTTATTGGACGATTCAACAATTGGACTTCTTATTCCTAAAGCTGGCCCCCGCTTGAAATTTAAAAAATATTTCGAATCGTTTCTTGCTTCCGTCCATCTTGATTCTCTTGATGTTTCCACCATTTCTGATCCTAGTAGCTCACTTTCTAGTTTAGAAATGGAAACTTCTGTACCTATTGTAGCTAATAATGCATGTGCTACAGTCACTGTGCCTGATCCAGATACTGTTGCTGAATCTGTACATATATCTAGTCCACTTCTCTCACCTGGGTATTCTACATGTACTTCTGTGGATACTTTTTCAAAGGTGTTGGATATCAAAAGGATAGTTAAGAAGAAGCTACCAGACATTTATGAAAAGTTAATTGAAGGGGATCCTTCCCAAATAAACATATTAGATAAGTATAAAATCAATAGACTTTTAGTAGATTCCCATATTCAACAGTATGATTGTAGGCCAACAACTAAAGATAAAGTTGAACTCGCAAAACATATTGTGAAGACGTTTCCAGTTTTAAAAGGAACCGATGGGGAAGGTTTTGTAAGTAATTTCTCTGTTAGTTTCTTTTTGCATGAAACTGTGTTGAGCATTCATTTTATATTAACACGAAATATTTTTCAATGAGTAGATAAGTAAAAAATGTGTAAATACTGAAACTAATTAAGTTCCTTTTCTCCATATTAATTAAATGTTAAGAGATCATTTTTGTTTTTCTTAGGAGCAGTGGTTTTGTCCAGGTGTTAAAGGTTCACCAGCAAGAGGATTTATAGCTGAACGATTCAGGAATTTCCGACTGAGAAACTTTTCATCCTCTGAGAAAGAAGAATTAGGCATTCAAAGACTAAAAAAAGAACCGTTGGGAAAAATAAAAAATATAGGAGTTGAAGATACATCGATTCAGTTTATACAAAAGCAACAATGGTTGAAAGAAAACTCACGGCCAATAGATCAAGTACTGAAGCTAATGTCAGAGACATTTAATGGGCGGCGATATCAGATTTTTAAAAACCCTGAAAGCGTGATCGAGTCATGGCCAAGACTATTAGATCAACATGTAGTAAGTAATTAATATAATTTTGCAATACTTTTAATAGTATTTTAGTAGTATAGTAATTTTAATTAGTATCATATCACACTCAGCAGAACAGTAATCATATCACATTCAGTAATATACATACATGAATTACTATTATTAACATAAACATATAAACTGATCATTGTATATACCCTGCAGTATAAGATGGCAAACATTACATGAAACTTTATTGTATAGTAGTAAATTAGTAGGGATAGGGATTAGGGATTGACCGAATACCGAATAGTTGATTCGGCATTTGGTGGTTCGACATGTAAATTGAATATCTGGCTTCGGCCGAATAATAGCAGGTAAGTATTTTCTTAGAAGTAGAATCCTCTGTTACTTAGCAGTAGAATAGGCTAAACAACGAGTTTCAATATTATGTGCATGAGGTCAGAGTTCAGCTGCACTACAAAAAAAAAAAAAAGTCAAAGGCCATTTTTAATTTTAGAAAACTTTTTCCTTCCTAAAATAGTCTACATAGGTGTGAAATCAAAGCAACTGTCTACAACAGAGAAAAAAAAAGTAAGGAAGGTGTGCATTATCATTTAATTTTATTTACTTCTACATTAGTTTTTTTTTAATTTAAATTTATTTAATGTATATTTTTTTTAATATACACATCAAATAAGTATACCTGTATGCCTATCCTATAGCTTTTATAACCATTATATCAAAATCGCTCAAATTTCTTTTCTTCATCACCAAAATGTTAAAATATTAATCAAAATATAAATATTCTATCAATAGTTTGACGGAAAATAGTTAAATGTACAAACTGATATGATACCTTTTGTATTTTGAGAACATTCCTATTCAATATGTTTATAATTAGGCAATAAGTAAATCAGCTTAATGACAATTGTTTCTTTGTATTTGAATGAACTTTTGTTTTTCTGACAATCCTTATCCTCAATATTACCCTGTATAGTTTAATACTTTCATAGCTTATTTTTGAGTACTGACTAGTGATAAAATAATTAAAAATAAGTGATAGGTTAATGAGTTTGTGAGTGGGAAGAAGTCATTAAATTTTTTTGTGCAATTAGATTTAAGAATAAAAATGTAACTGAATTAAATTATTGAGAATTTAATTTTAATTAAAGCGTATTAAAAAAGCTAATATATGCAAAAATGTGTATTAAAAAGTTTCAAGTATTCGGTTGCTGAATACCGAAGCTTCGGTACACACTTCGACTGAAGCTTCGGTATTCGGCAAAATTGCTGCTTCGGTCAATCCCTAATAGGATAGGGATGAACCGAATATTCAGTATTTGGCCATCTTACCGAATATTCGGTTTGGCTGAATATCAAACTATTAGTTCTGTCTGAATATTGGCGTACCGAATACTTAAAAAAAACCTTGTACAACTTCTAATTTTAACTGTCGACTTATAACGATATTCAGAACAATTAAATAAATAGAATCATATATAAATAAAAAAAAATAATTTTACATTATTTGCTGTTTGTAAAATTTCAGTTCAGAAAATTAGTAAATAATGTTTTAAAAAAAGTTTTTCTTGACCATATTATCTCCATTAAAAGTTTGTTGAAAGATTTTAGGAACAACCTGTATGCTTACAATCTCTGAAAATGATCGCAAATTTCAGACACCTAGGATGCATTTAAAATTTGCCTTGCTGAGTTGCCATCATTTGAATAGATTGTATTATTTATTAATTTTTACTTCAGTCTCTTCTGGACAAATAAAGAGTATATATAACCCTGTGAAGTTTTTCTTCCAAATTTTTTCACAATTTCTCCTTGATTTTAAAATGTTTGTTTTAGAATTTAAGAAAATGTTAATTTGTTTTAATTCACAGATGAAATCATGAAATTTAAAATTTTATTAATTAAAAAAGTTTATAACTATCCTATTCTTAAATAACTCAAAGTAGATTTTTTTCATTATAAAGTTTACTTATAAAAAGCTCTTGTTTATCCAAATGTTATTTTCTGTATTAAGTATTATGTAAATTTTTTTAAAAAAATTAATATTTTAATGCCTTTTGAAATAAAAAATTATTTGGCCGAATATTCGGTATTTGGTTCCCCTGTAGGCCGAATATTCGACATTCGGCCAAAATCATTATTCGGTGCATGCCTATAAATTAGCAAAGAATAAAATAAAAATAAAAATAAAAACATACAATCAGGGGTGATTCTGTTCCGAATTTTTCGAAAATTTAAAACTATTAAACTATAATTTTAACATATCGGTCATCTGTCTGAAAATTCAGACATAAAAAAATCATTAATTTTGACAAATGGGCACCGAAAAAATCCATTTAATCAAAACGTCATGGGGAAATTTGTCAAAGCATCACAGTGAAAAATGCAAATTCCGTCAAAGGATCACAGGGGAAAACTTGAATTGCGTCAAAAGATCACTGGAAAAGAACTCAAATTTTGTAAAAGGGTCTCACAATCTTTTTATTATCATAGCTATTAATATAATTGTATTTAATATTATAATTGCATCTCTTATTGTATATTAAACTTTTTATAGATTGATGCTGAATTCAAATTAATTTTTGATGAAAGGAAAGGTGACAGCTTTTGTTCAGAATTTGGAATAGTTTCAAATTCCATCATCTTACAAGCTAGGCATTGCGGGAGGTCTGCAGCTGAGGAATTTGCAAATCGCCTTGAATTAGATTTGAGTACAGCTGAACCCTGCAATGAAAGTATGCAGTAAATATTTATGTGCATGTATAGTAAATTTCTAAATGTATATTCTATAGTAAATTCATTACTTTTACTAAAACAAATTTAACTGGTCTATTAAAATTTTTGACATGGCAGTGATGGAACAGCTGCGCCAAATCGATAATGCTGCGCATTTCTGCACCAAAACGATTATTTTTCAACAAGATTGCGCCCAACTGCGCAAATTCAATAATAATTCTTGAGCCAAATCGATCATTTTCCACCCGAATTTTGCCAAAAGATCGCGAAAAACATGCGAATTTGGTCAAAAGATCGCAAAAAACACGCAATGTTTCTCAAATGATCACGAAAAAAAAAGTGAATTTTAACAAAGGGTCGCTAATTTCGTCAAAAGATCGGCGCAAATTCAATAATAATTCTTGAGCCAAATCGATCATTTTCCACCCGAATTTTGCCAAAAGATCGCGAAAAACATGCGAATTTGGTCAAAAGATCGCAAAAAACACGCAATGTTTCTCAAATGATCACGAAAAAAAAGTGAATTTTAACAAAGGGTCGCTAATTTCGTCAAAAGATCGCGAAAAAACTTGATTTCGTTAAAAGATCGCAAATAACACGCAAATTTCGTCTGAAGATCACGAAAAACAGCAAATTTTGTCAAAAGATTTCGAAAAACTGCAAATTTCGTCAAAAGATTTCGAAAAACACACTAATTTCGTCAAAAGATTTCGAAAAACACACTAATTTCGTCAAAAGATTTCGAAAAACACGCTAATTTTGTCAAAAGATAGCGAAAAATACGCGAATTTTGTGAGAGAGTCGTGGAAAAAAAGCGAATTTCGTCAAAGAATCGCAGAAAAAACGTCAATTTCGTTAAAGAGTACCAAAATGACATTTTGATGCTCCAAAATGAGCGTTTTTGCTGCACCAAAATAAGGTTCATGCTGTTCCATCACTGACATGGTATTTTTAAGGTGTAATTTTCTAAATGCGTATGCTATAGCAAATTCATTACTTTTACTAAAATAAATTTAATTGTTCTATTAACATTTTTGACAGGATGTTCCTTGTGAAATTTTGCAATTTTTTTGTCCCCCAATCTTGTGAAAATAAAAATAGCATAATAAAAAAAATGATCCTTTTTTTTTTTGTGTGTGTGTGTGTGTGGGGGGGGGGGGGTTCATTTTCTACCTATATTTTTCCCTTTGACAAACTCATTTTACATTTCCACTTATGAATCTTCCACAAAAAGTATGAATGTCTCTTTAAACAAACACAGTTAAAAATTAAAATGCTGTGAAAGGACTGTTTTAGTAGAATAGAATAAATAAAATAAAGCAAATTTTATGACGCTGTCCTTGTGTAGAAAATACAAATCTGTGAGTGGTTCTTTTTGTAAAATATAATTCCAACAAAAAGTTTTCGGTAAAAAAAAAAAGCGCCAAGTTCTCCTTAATGTTTCAGCCAGAAAAAGCAGTGATATCTGAAGTTCGCACAAGTTAAAAGCCAAACATCCCAAATCTTTCATTGAAAATGGCTTCCTGCGACTTGGCCGTTAATGCCTTCTACAGGATTTCAAAATTAATGATTGGAAATTACGCATTTATGAATTATTTAAATATTAAAAGTAATATTAGAATGCAAAGTGGCAAATTCACATAAAGACATTATAAGTAAAAGATTTCTGATAATTACCATTCAGTTTCAACAAACATTAGTTTTGATTACAGATCATTTAGTCCAGGGGTGTCCAACTGTGGCCCGACGGATACCACTAAAATTTTACAGTTATCTTTGCCTTATCTAATCGTCGAATTGCTGTGATTCAACTTGTCGACTATTTCTTTAAAATTTTAGTGGTATCCGGTGGGCCACAGTTGGACACCCCTGATTTAGTCCACTTGTGGTTTAATTGCCATTTTGTACGGCCTAAAGCTAAAGCTATTAACGTAAAACCCAAGAAATAAAACAAAATTTATTTACTTCAAATTTCACAATATGTTACATTATATTTTGTATATATTTTGGTGCTTTTTTTTTACCGAAAACTTTTTGTTGGGATATCACTACTTTTTGTATGTTTTTTCAAGTTTGTTATTCTAAACTGTATTAATATGAAAAAACTTAAATTTCGGTACTTTTATGTTAGCCGGGAGCAAATCTCCTCATTAGCCTTTTGTTTTTTTCGCCAATAGCAGTTTTCATTTTTCACATGTGTAAATTAGAAACAATGCTTTGGTTTTCAAATAAAATATTTTGGTTTATGTTATTATTTCTTATTTATTTATTTATTTATTTCTATGTTAAATATTTTATTAAATAAAATGAGGGAAATGCATCTATTTTAAATGAGATGACTAAAAAGTATATATCTTTAAATGAAATGAATGCAATATGAACAATGGAGTTGGGAACAATATTTGGCGATTTGCCACTTGCGCCTGGCTAACATAAAAATACCTAAATTTATCTTATTGAGCTTTACAAATTTATACTTTTTTTTTTTTAATGTTAAAGTACTAGCCGCCTCTAGCAAGCAGTAGGGGAGAGTGGTAATGAATGGGCCATGGGGATGAATGGGCTTTTGTTAGGAATGAAATATTATTTGTGATGAAATAGTTGAAAAGATCATCTCAAAATATCAAATAAATACCTTGCACAAATTTTAAATTTAAACTGTTTTGCAATATTATTTTTTATTCAATTTACGTAATAAGTGCAATGTGATATAATTTCTCCTATTTGAGACTTCTAACTCATGTTAACGAATTTATTATTTTACAATATCCTTTCTCTTTTAAAATTCACGTGTAAATATACTTTTTATGACGTAATTTTAAATAAGTTCCTGCTTTTTATAATTATTTAGTTCTAATTTGAAGGGTTTTTCCTTTTTATGATAGTTACGTGTAAATAATTTTTTTATTTGATGCAAACATTATTGTTTGTGTTGTTTATACAGTTGGCAACAGTTTAAATTCATACCATTTTTTAAAATATGTAAAAAATATCTCGAAGTGCTGAAAATTTGAATTTAAAATAGAAATAAAACCTCAAAAATGAGTCAAATTAAAAAAAATACATGCAATCTGCACACCGGGAACTTCTAACGAATAAAATGATCTAAAATGATTAAATCCCCATGTATAGTTTTTGCTCCTATAAAACTTTTTTAATGGAACGATTTTGTCCAACTTTAGCATTAAATATCTCTTAAAATAATTCTTCGATTTGAAAACTGTCTGCATCAGCGTCTTTATCAAACATTTCTTTATAACACCACCGATTTTCATATTTTTTTATGCAATAGTTTTCTTAATATTAACAAAGAAAAACCTCTGGTCACAAAATATTCAAAACCGGCGGCGGTGTTGACGGTGTTAGTTTCTTTTTTTTTTAGAATACAGAGAAACTTTTAGAGTACCAGATAAAACATGTTCATCAGCACATGCAATTTTTCATTTTACATGCATAGAAACATGACCTAGACTCGTTATGTCTCATGTTGACTGCTGAGATGAAGTGTTAAAAGTAGAAATTACTTCTATCAATAATTTAAAGCACTTAAATTACAAAAAAAATAAAATATGTTAAATTTGCTCTAAAAATTCCAAATGGTTTTTTTGACAAAAAACCCAACTGGTTTAAACCGTGCCAACCCCTCCTAAAAGAACCATTTTTTTACTTATTGACCCATATCTTATTCTAATGAAACAAAGTTTTGCTCTGTGCTCTATGGCTAGAAAAAAATTACCAAGTGTATTTCAAGGCTGAAAATTTGAGTGAGGGTAGTCCAAGGCCCATGGCTGCAAGTCTTCCGTCAGGCGTCACCAGGACAGATTTCAGTCTTTTAAAAATTCCCTAGAACAGTATCAAGATGAATATTTTTTAAATTTCCACACATTCTTGAATTTTATATACTTTAGCCTTTTAACTTCAGCTGGGGGGGGGGGGGGGGGATCAAAAATATTTTCAGTCCTGGCACATTTTGTAACTTTTACCCATACCAAGACCTTTTTTGATGCACCAGAGAATTTTCATTTTTTTGTTAATTAGTCAAGATATTAATTAAAAATGATAATGAACTCTCATCAAAACCTCATCTCTTATTCTGTGTCAACCAATAATGCATGCCTAGTGTCAGATTGTGCATTAGGAGGAAATGAAGATCCAAACATACATTTTACTTTGTGTCTTTTCACAGTTTTGTGCGGATGGAGCTGATGTGGAAAAAAAAAAAAAAAAAAAAACAGTTCTTTATCAACTAGATATCAATATTTTTGTTTTCAAATTTTTGTCATGAGTTCTATAACTGTCATATTTATATTATAACTACAGAATATCTCAAACAATTCAGACAAGAACTAGTAAAATAAACCAAGTGAAAAAATGTCTTCTTAAAAGCAGTTTTATCACTAAAAATAAATATTTTTTCAAGAATTTTTTCACTTAAAAATATAAATTCAGACAAAATAGTCAAATATATGAAATCATAATTTTGAGGCTTATTTAAGGTTATTATCATATGCCTGGGCAATGGCGGTTCAGCTAGTAGGTGTTATACTTAAGCTTATGATTTCAGAGAAATCTAAAATTTGGTATTTACAAAGTTTTTTCCTCTTTCAGAAATTTGTTGTGCATTAATTTTACTCCCAATGTTACTTCCCCAAGGAGTATTTAGAAAATCTGGTTCCAAAAATTCCAAGCAGATGAAAATAAAACCCACTGGGACCCAGTCTCTTGATCATTTCATCCAATTTCTACCTGTATGTATCCTTCTATTGTATAATTTACACCTTGTTTTATCCCCATATTAACTTTTACCAAAAATTTTGATTTGTTGGATGTTATCACCAATAAACAGGCACATAGCAAGAGAGGTGGCTGAAGCACGTTTAGAAAGTTTAAAAAATCTTTCTCTAATTATAATAGAGATAATGATGATAGATCTCTATTGATAATAAAATATCCGCTGGCAACTAATTTTTAATTCTGTCTTGCACCACTTTCTCAAACCAAAATATTTTCACATATACACTACCTGACATTGAAAATGCAACACCAGGAAAGAGTAGCCAGAAAATGACGAAACTCGAGAAACAGAGAGCGACAGCAACGGAGAGTAGTTGAATTGAACAATATTTCGAAATGATAATCATAATACAAAGCAAAAATAGCATCAGCTCAGTAGGATGTAGGACCACCGTGGATAACGATACATGAAGCAACATGTCTAGGTACAGAGTCAATGAGAGTACTACAATGGTTCTGGTCGATATGGGAACATTCAGGGTGTCTTGAACACACTCCAAAATGGAGGTAGAAGTGGCTTGCGTGTTTACTACTGCTTTTCAGGGGAAGCGTCTATCCACATGTGCTGACGTGCCTCTGGCTGCACCGGCACCCTTCAAACTTTCCACACTCCCTCGTTCCAACCATCTTCGTCACAGCTGGTGCACCGTGGACGCATCCAGATGTGTCTCAGTTGCGAATTGCCATATGGACCAACCTATCCTTCTCAGTCCAATTACCATGCTCCTCGTAAAATCGTCTGTCTGCTGTAAATGCCTCCGTTGACAATGGCCTGGTATTCTCTGACAAGAACAAAATTTCTACGATGAGTTCCCTAGCAGAAGTAAAGCTACGAATATTGCCCATTTTGCAGGTTCCTTCCCTTATATCTTATTCAACATGCGTTGGAGAGCTGCACATTTCACATCGTTTGAATAACTCGATGACATACATCTATCCTGAAATTTGCATAAGTATCTGGCCTCTCCTACTTTTTGGTGTTGCATGTTCAATGTCACATAGTGTACTTTGACAATGTGTGCTAGTGAAATGTACTAAAAAGTTTTATCTTTTAAAATAGTGGTGCGAATAGAATATAAAAATAGTCACCAGTACAGTTTTCTGATCATAAGATAAAATTTCACTTAAGAATTTTTGACATGGGCATCAAGTATGCTATAAGGAGGAATACACCTTAGTTTAAGCCTTATTTTTTTATCCACACTTTAAAGTGTGCAAATTATTGCTATCATATCAGAAAAAATTCCAAGATTGAGCCCCTTCTGAAGGAAAATCCTGGTTATGGGCCTGTCAGTAACTCTTGTGATTGTTGATTTACATTAAAAATTAGTTGTATTATTATAAATACAAAAAACTCCCGACTATCCAGCCTAATGTGGCAGAAGGGTAGTCTGGATAACAAAAAAGCCGGATAGGCTGGAGTTCTATAAATATTTACTCACTTTCTGCCCCCTCTCCCCCCCATTATATTAAAAACGCATGTTACACATTTTAAGATGAATTTTATATATAGAGAGAGTACATACAGATTCAAAATAAGTAAAACGTAAGTCTAATTCGTAAAAACATTAGTAAATCCTATTTTACTGTTTATTGATAAATGATTTCACAAATGTGAAAAGTTATGCATAAGATGAAAGAGTCAAAATTTAGTTTTTGAAAAGTCCTTGCTAGATGACTGCTTCTCCCTGTTAGCCTTCTTCCGCAACCCTCTTCGTTTATCAACCATTTCGTTAATCTTCAATGAATAAGCACGAAGCACACCAAAAGACCATATGAAAGTAACCAAAATAAGCAGAAAAGAACGTCCGCACTTGTTAACATCCGTTGCATAACTGACGAAACAGGCTATAAAGCCATAATCTCCCCCCCCCGGTCCCTTCCTGTCTGTCTCTGCAATTGCATTCTACAAGCACTTCTTGCTCCTTCCAGTCGTGAATTAGCACTTTCCTACGGATGGGAACTTGCCTGTCTCGGCCGCTTGCAACATTCTTCATTTTTTTTACTAGGCCAGATAGTTGGGAGTTTACTGTATCAAGCATTATATTTTGAGTGAGGTTTATGTGATAACAACAGTAGGATAATTATCACGTTATTGTTTTCAAAACAATTCAATTAAAAATATTTTTTAATAAATTCTAAAATTACTACATAAATGTTACCCCACAAAAATGTAACACTTCTCATTATTTATTTATTTTTGAATTTAGTTTGTAAGTGCTGATAATTCTGTATTTATTATTTATATCCAAATCTTGTAAAAGATATATGCTATTGGATTATTACAGCAAGATTGCTATTGAAAATTAAGAGTGTAGTATTTATATAATTCACTTACAGGAGCTCAGAAAAAGAGTTAATTACACAACACAAAGTTCATGCAATCAGTATATATTTCTGAAGTGCCCTAAATCATGCTGCTTTTGTAAATTGTGGACAGGGTTACTACAATCAAGGAAATTATTGCACTTATTATTTTTAAAGTGTTTTTCTTTTGTTTATAGGTAGGTCAAGGCATCGAAAAGTTTATGAAAGAAGACAGACTATTGGGTGGAGAACGTAAACAACCGTTTGTATTAGCTATTGGCGAAAAGTTAAACCCTGTACAAACCTTTTTAATTTTTGAAAACCATTGTATAGAAACAAGTAGTATGTTAAAAGCAGTTGATTTATGCTTTAAGATAACTTATATTTTAAACTTGGAATTTTCTCCTTACTGCAGTAATGTATGGAATTTTCTAAATGTCTGTTTTTATAAATGTGATGCACAAAATGAAATGGCATCTTGTATCAGAGAACTGAAAGAACGGATTTTTTTAAGCGTATAAATATCATATTTTTACTTTGCATTGTACAATTATGAAACTTTTCATCTTATTTATCCTTTTTTTATTATTATTGATATTAACTGAATGTCATAATATTTTAGTCTAATGTAAATTTTATTTCATTTGAGATATAAGTAATTTCTTTGGGGCTGGTGTAGGGAAAGCCTTTCATCTCCTTACTGTAGTAATGTATGGAACTTTCTCAATGTCTGTTTTTATACTAAATGTGATGCACAAAAAATAAAATGAAGAGACATCCTATATCAGTGAACTAAAAAGGACTATTAACATAATATTTTAATCTTAATGTAAATTGTCATTTGAGAAATAAATATTCTCATAGGGGTTGGGGTCACTTTCAAATTTCTGCACTTGTTTTGGACTGAATTAAAAGAACATTTAAATTCTGTTTTTTTTTTCTTATATTTTATCAGCTATAATTTGTATTTAAAAATTTGCAGCCATGTTTTGTTCACTTTGCAAAAAAAAATTTCGAAATCCACATGATCTTTGCCGTCACATTAGAAATTATCATAAGACATGTAAACTTAAACCGTATGTGTGTTATGATGAAAGCTGTAGACAAGCATTTATGAAGTTGTTTAACTATGAGAGACATCTGAAAAGATTTCATACTAGTGACATAGAAATAGACATTTCAGAAAGTCGTAATTTTTCAAATCAGCCGATAAATAGTAAAGATAGTGATTTATCTTCTGATGATCTAACCTCAAATCGATATTCTCAAATCGATTTTTTGGGTGATTCAGAAATATGTAAACATGAACAATTTCAAAATGATATTTTGCAATATTGCTGTAGCAAAAGTAGTGTGCCTTTTTCTAGTATTATCTCATCTATCAGCCGTACTTCATCTTTTCTGTACAATACTGTAAATTATTTAAAATCGGAAACAGTAAAATTTTTAACTGAAAATGGAATGAAATGTGAAAAAAACACAAAATCACTTACGGCAACATTTGATTTTGCTGCTTCTTCATTGTCTACATTTGATTCAAAACATAAAATAGTCAATGCCATTAAAGCAAGTGGTCGCTATGTTGAGCCAAAGGAGATTACTTTAGGTACACGTTTTGAACAAAAGTTTATAGATGGCGTACCTCACCAAATTCTTAAAAATGACACATGCCAATACATAAGTATAGTAGATACAATGAAAAAAATTATTTCTATTGATGGCTTTTTGCATATTTTCAAAACATACAAACAAAATAAAAGTCTTAGAAATGCAACCCTTTGTAGTATCCAAGATGGATTTTATTATTATTCCAATGCAATTTTAAGCTCTGTGGATACAATAGTAATCGAGTTGTATATAGATGATGTGGAGCTTACAAATCCATTGGGGTCACATACCGGTGTACATAAATTAGGATTCGTATATTTTAAAATTAAAGATTTGCCTGTGCACCTTCAATCTTCATTAGATTCAATATTTATAACTAACATACACTATTCTCTTGATGTCGAAAAATATGGTTATCGGACAATACTAGATAGACTTGTTCATGATTTGAAAAAGCTTTCAGATGAAGGTATAGAATTTCAGGGAAATATATACAAAGTTGTAATTTGGCAAGTGGTAGGTGATAATTTAGGGTTGAATAAACTGCTGGGGTTTGTTGAGAGCTTTTCTGCTAATTTTTGTTGTAGATTTTGTCTAGCAAAAAAAGATATTTTGTATAAAATGGTAAAGGAAGATATTAGTTTACTACGTAACAAAACTGAGCATGACATGCATGTTAATAAAGTGTCTTCTGGTGACATAACAGTATCAGAATGTGGTGTTAAAACTCCTTGCTGCCTAAATGATTTAAATTATTGGCATGTGACAAATAATTTGGTTGTAGATGTAATGCACGATCTTTTTGAAGGTTGGTGTGCTAGTGAAACCTTCTTGATATTACACCAGTTTGTTTTTAAAGCCAAGATTTTCACTTATAGTCTTTTAAATGATAGGATAATAAATTTTAATTATGGTAAATATGAATCAAGTTCTAAACCAGTGTCAATAAACAGAGAAAAACTTTTAAATCTTGATGGTTCTAGTGGGCAAAATGCATCTCAAATGTGGACCTTGATTCGAAACATACCCTTATTAATTGGTGACAAAATTTCTGAAGATAACGAATTTTGGCAGTTATTTAATCTTATGTTGAAATTAATTGATACTATTATGGCTCCAGTAATTACATTACCTGAAACTTTTGAACTGGCAGAAAATATAGCAGATCATCACAAACTTTTTTTAGAGCTTTTTCCAGATAAACATTTATCACCAAAAATGCATTTTGCAGTACATTATCCTAGGATTATAAGGCAGCTAGGGCCTCCAGTTATGTATTGGAGCATGCGTTATGAAAGCAAACATTATCCTTCAAAAAGATGTGCATCAGCTAGCAAAAATTTTATAAATGTTGCTAAAACAGTAGCCACACGCCATCAATTACAAATTGCACATACTTTACATGAGAAATATTTTAGATGTAATGCAATATCAAATATGTTAGAAACAACATATGCAAAAATGCATAGTTTAAAGGAACACAATTTTAAACTTGAAGTAAACGGTTTGAGTGACAATTCAGAAGTAATGCAGTGTAATGGTTTTCGTTATAATGGCACAACATATTCAAAAAATATGGTTGTATTTGTTTCTTGTATTGATGAGTTACCTATTTTTGGTAAAATAAAAAAAATGTTTGTCCATAGTAATAATGCATTTTTAATTTGTGATTTGTTTGAGTCTTTAGGTTTTGACAGCCATTTTCACTCATATGTAGTAAGCTCTACTGGTGCTGTTAATCTAATAAACATAAAAGATTTATTTAA